>CAHIKZ030000759.1:30000-82500 GCA_903632075.3 Acanthosepion pharaonis
GTGGGGTCCACATAAAACCCCCACTACCACAAAACCAGATCCGTACTTGCTGAAGGGGGATTTAGGGGGGGCTAGGCTTCCTTCTCCAATATTTTTTTAAAAAAAGTATTATTAACTATTGGTACTACAACAGTCTCACGACCGTAACCTCTGGGGGTGGCTATCCCCAACCCAATACACAGATAAAAATCCACTGCAACAATACCAGGACTATACTTACTGGATAGAGGGTTTAGGGGAGCTCTAAACCCCCTCCAATATTTCTAAATAAATATTTTTAAATAAGTATTTATCTAATTACAATATTGTTTTCAAGAAAAGAAAATCTATTTATCTAAGTTAAGTTCTTGTAACTTCTTTTTCTTCATAGTTACCGAATTTTCCGTAACCGAATTTTCCGGGCACCAAAATACAGCGTTTCAAAAGGACGGTTATTCCCTTCACACCGATTTTATTGTGTACAATTTACGACACCTTCGGCAATGTTTATTGATAAAAAAAAAGCAAAAAAAAAAAACGTTGATTAGGAATTTAATAAAACTGGAACATATGAAAGTTGGATTCATACATTTTCTTAATTTTTAAGGACGGGACAACAAAGGACTACATTGAATTGCAGACGATAGTATAGAAACCATGACAATTCATAGATAATAAAAAAAAAACGGAACGTATGGAGAGCCATGATCGCCTATGTGCTGAAGGACTATGGCATAAAAAAGGACATTTTGTTCAAATATTACAAAGGGGGAAACATGAATCCGTCTCTTCTCTACCCTCCAGCTATGGGTTAAATATCAGGGTAGATTGGGCTCACTAGCTATAGCTGGCAGCCAGTCTAGGTAAAGGAATATACTGAATTTCAAACTATAGAAAAGTTAACCAGAAATTACTTCATTATCTTTTGCAAGAAACCATGAAAATTCACAACTAATAAAGAAACAGGATTTGTGGAGAGGCATGATCTTTTACGTCTTGAAAGTTAACAGTTTTAAGAGAAAAAAATTCTGCTACTACTACTTTTAAAATTATTTTGACTATCGTTACTTGCTGTGATATTATTTACTAAGCTAAAATTAGTTAATACTCAGACAATGTAAATTTGGCCAGTGAACTTTATATAAGAAACAGTATGTTATGCACAAGAAGAAATTTGGTCAACGTTTAATTTGCATGCCTGAAAGTTTGACTAATAAGAACAGTTATTTCCTTGACTCCGCTATTACTATGTACACTTTTGACTCCCACTGCAATGTTTATTGTCTTTAAAAAAGCGATGATTAGAATTTTAATAAAATTATTTTTGTTTTGTTTTTGTTTGGGGATTCACTGTTTGTCCATAGCTGGGATTCTAAAAGGTACTACCAGCCTGGGTCAGTGTGTACCTAGGAACAACAGCAATTAAGAGGCAGTTTCACACTCATCAAAACCTCCAATGTTCTGACCAGAGGCCTCGCTGCCAGATGTAGTATATCGTCATACCCAGGACTACAAAATAATGATAAAAGAAAAAAGGATAAAAATGATTTCTGATTTCGAATTGGAGTTTGTGGTCAGCCAACCCTCTTTCAAAATATTCCATTATTATTATTATTATTATTATTATTATTATTACTGCTACTACTACTACTATTATTATTATTATTATTATTATTATTATTATTCTTGCGTCCCTTCATGGCTCTCCACAACTTCCTAATTCGAGTAAGTCTTGTTTATTGTCTTTAAAAAAGCGATGATTAGAATTTTAATAAAATTATTTTTAAAATAAAAAATGAAGAAAATGTGTAAATCCTCTTTTGTATGTTTGGGTTTTATTAAAATTCTTGAATTTTATTTAAATTCTTGTTAAAATTTGGAGATTCCTAAACTTTATTTTGTGCTTTATCAACTACAATGTTATATTTATTTTTTTACCATTTTATAAGTAACTATGAAAACAGGTTGTTTTAATCAATGTAATACATATTTGTTAAATATCTTTGTTGTCAGATTAACTCCATTATCATATGCTTGAATTTTATTTTTAATAAACATTGCCGAGGGGGGTCAAACGTGTGTAACGCAATAGCAGGGTCAAAGGAACAACCATCTGTTTGATACATCGCTTTTTTTTTTGTTTTTATTTGTTTCGATTTTGGTGTGTGTGTGTGTGTGTGTGTGTGTGTGTGTGTGTGTGTGTGTGTGTGTGTGTGTTTCGTTTCTTTCGCTAGCATGGAAGTTAAACATTGGCGAAGTTAATTCTTGGAAAAGAATGGGCCCCCGCCATGTCTACTTTTGCTCAAAACTTGCTACGCATAAATGAATGAATACACGGGGGAGATGCGCGATGTGACCCCCACAACCACACTCGATCATGGGACTGATGATGATGATGATGATGATGATGATGATGATGATGATGATGATGATATTTAGAATTAAAAAAAAAAAAAGTAGCAAATAAACGTAAAAAAAAAAAAGAGAAAAGTCTGGACTGATGACAATTTCTCGAGATAACATTCTTTTCCGTAAAAAAAAATGAAAAAAAAAAAAATAACCGCTTGGCTTTTAAAAGCACGCGAGCGTTCTGTGTGTAAACACAATCCCTTTTTACATGGCGTAACAGAAAAAAAAACGAAAAAAATACGTTACTGCCTGAAGGTTTGCTCTCAAGAATACTGTTATTTTAATCTTCACGTCTTCAAATGGGGGAAGCGGAGTATTATATAAAACTGGAGAAAAACTATTCGATCGCTCACCTTGAGAATTACTTCGCCTATATTTACGAACCAGTGGCTCTTCTCATGCTGTTTTTTATGATTTTTGGAATCATTAGTAATATCTGCATTTTGTACATCTACATTAGCAGTATTAAGAGAACCATTCTGCGCCTGTTCATTATCAATCTTTCGTTCGTCGATCTAACGAACTGTCTTCTTGGCATACCACTTGGTATCGTCCACATGCTTTCACCACTGACATACCATTCTGATTTCCTTTGTCGTCTGCGGCCCTTCATTCTATATACCTGTTGTATTGCCTCTGTATCCATTTTATTCAGCATCTGCTGTGAAAGATATAACAGTATCTGTCGGTCAACAAAAAAACAATTGACACTTTTCCAGAGCAAAATTTTAATCGGCACGATACATATTTTATCGGTAATATTATCATTGCCTTGCTGGCTAATTTATTCTAATGTATTAGTTGATACGAATCTTTTTCAAATAATCCAGTGTGTCTATAGACCGCCTCATAATTTCCACTACTACAGTAATTTTCTGACCGGCTCCTTCCTTTTTATGGTCATCGCCATGATTACAATGTACAGCCATATCTATTATCGTGCTAAGCAACACTTTTCGTTGGTAACGGAACGAAGAGACAGTATCTCACTTACCCCCGGACGCCAGTGTAAAAAACGTGCAAGCCAGATGGAAATTACACAGATTAATTTTACAGTGATCGCCATTACACTTCTGTTCATTATCAGTTACCTTCCTACCAGGGCCCTGATGATTGTATATAATAAAGGCGGCCATGTTCTAATAGCAGAACGATACAAATTAATTCTTAACAGGTCGTGGATATTAAACTGTTCATTAAATCCACTGGTTTATGGTGCATGCAACAAAGAGTTTCGTAAAGAATTTGAAAAACGATTTCATTGAAATATAACGTGTGGCAATAATTGAATCAGAATTTCGGGAAAAAATACACATCAGAAAAAAATCCGTCTTCGGCTAAGATGTGTTATAAATAAAAAATAAAACATTGGTCTGGTTTGGTTGATTTTGTTTAACGTTATATCAACTGCTCTATGGGTTATTTAATCATACTTATTATAAAACCCAGGTTGTGTGTGTGTGTGTGTGTGTGTGTGTGTGTGTGTGTGTGTGTGTGTGTGTGTGTGTGTGTGTGTGTGCGTGCGTGTGTGTGTGTGTGTTCGTTTATATATTGGATCGGATTTCCTACATTTTTCAACCGATTTCAACAAAACTTCACAGGACTACGTAAAATTACATTGCGGTGATTCTGACAGCGCCAAAAATTGGAAAAACACAATTGTTTTTGCACGAAATCAATTTGAAAACACGATTAAGAGGCATCACGAGAATGAAAGGGGGACAACTCATATCGAGTTATACTTATTATAAAACCCAGGTTGTGTGTGTGTGTGTGCGTATATGTGTGTGGGTGTGTGTGTGTTCGTTTATATATGGGATCGGATTTCCTACATTTTTCAACCGATTTCAACAAAACTTCACTTTTTTTGGCAGGTAGTGTTTCTTATTGTCTTGCACTTTTTTTTTCTTTATTTTTTACATTCAGAATGCTTTAAAAATTCCATTTATAAGACAATTGTTTATAATAAAATTCTATTCAATCGATAGACTCATAACGATTGAAAACAATGTTTTTGCTTGAGTTTGGGTTTGACCAATTCGTAAAAAAAAAAAAACTAATTAAGACATGCGTGTCCGTCAACCTTAAACAATACTCTTTGTCAATTTTATTTTTCAGTCTTTATGATGGTCGATACTTGATCTATCTCTTACTGTTACATCCCCGGGCAACGCCGGCTCTACTGCTAGTGCTGAAATATTTTGAACGCATTTTTACGCGTTAAATTATAGATAAAATATATTGCGAATCCTTTTGCTATAAATATGTATTCTTGGTATTTTTACTATAAAATGTATTTTTATACTTTACAAAGTGTTTTGTTTTTGTTTAGGGATTCACTGTTTGTCCATAGCTAGGATTCTAAAAGGTACTACCAACCTGGGTCAGTGTGTACCTAGGAACAACAGCAATTAAGAGGCAGTTTCACACTCAACAAAACCTCCAATATTCTGACCAGAGGCCTTGCTGCCGGATGTAGTATATCGTCATACCCAGAACTACAAAATAATGATAGAAGAAAAAAGGATAAAAATGATTTCTGATTTCGAATTGGCGTTTATGGTCAGACAACCCTCTCTCAAAATATTCCAGTATTATTATTATTATTATTATTCTATGTGTCGCGTCCCATCATGGCTCTCCACAACTTCCTAATTCGAGTGAGTCTTAGTAGTTTTCCTCCCTTTGCTAAGTCCCTCGCTCTCCGGTCCACCATTCATTCCCCCAAGCTCGTCAGGTAAGTGGCTCGCTACTTTCCGCTATCTCTCTTGCTTTCAATATGCCCCGTGAGGGTTGTGTTTTCTAAGCCCTCTTTCCTTATGTGTTCAAGAAATTTCAGCTGTCTTTTTCTGATTTTGAGTATATGTGTTCTTTCTGTTGCCATTTTCTTTAAAACTACCTTGCTGCTAATTCATTCCGTTCATGGAATTCTCACTATCCTCCTGTAGAATCACATTTCTGATGCTTTTATTTTCCGCAGATTTATTGCGCATGAAATCATACAGCAATTGTGGCAGAAGGCCTAAAAGTGGATTGGCCTGAGGCTAGTCACTTCAATTCATTCATTACAATTTGCACATCCCCACCTTCACAAGAACTCGTCAATCATCATTCAATCCTATATATGCCACAATACCGCACACACACAGGGAACTTACAAAACACCTTATGATATAAATATTGTTGAATATAAAATTCTATATAAAAATCTGTTGATGATAAGTAATGAGGAGGGAGGTGATGAAACCCAAAACAAATTAAATTATTAGGTTGGTGCAAAAATAATGACGTAATAATGTCGTTTTTTGACGTTAAAAATACAAAAAAAAACGACATTATTACGTCATTATTTTTGCACCAACCTAATAAAACAAAATTACACAAACTAAATATAACTGATTTTAGTTGGACCCGTCTAACCCTCAAAAAAATAAGAAAAGCCGCTATATTCTGACTTCAGACAAAATTAAGAGGCTCTCACGCTAAGGGGGACGGCGAGGATAAATACGGTCTAGGCAAAACTGACCCTGTCGAGATGAAAAAGGGGCCAACAACAAACTGGGAGGTTGGGAATCTAGACTTAGATCATAACCAAAGAGGAAGCCGGGAACAGGCCAGGAACAACACTTACATTAACATTGTGAATTATGGAGACTTAGCTCCGTTCACGCGTATCAGGCTCGCCATAGTTACCCACCTTTCGCTGAAAGCTGTCGATACCAAACACTTTCTATCAGTTACTAATCTTCATCCTAAGCTGATGCTCAAAGAGCCGGATTAGATCCTGATGGGAATAGCCTTTCCTTATGAAAATTCTCCAACATTCACTGCTATATCAGACGATGGTTACCACATAGCAATCCAATAATTTTTTTCCTTTGTTTCTAACGATTTTTTTCCGTTCCCAGCGCCTTGCTTGACTTTTGGAATGCCTCTGTCTTCGGATGTAGGTGCCATATTTTCGATCCTCTCTTAAAACGCTTCCGAGATATTTGAACTTCTGCGCCTCTTTGATGTTGACATGTCCTATTTGTAACTCGCATCTTCATCTTTTTTCTCTTGAAAAAGTATTTGTTGTTAACATTCTTTTTTCATTTGGTTTTTCCAGTTACGAGTCCTTTTTTAAAGCTGATCGTTTTGTGTTCATTTTGTTTAGTTATTTTTTCGTAACAGGTTTAATGTTTAGTATAGAACTTAGAAAAAATTTGCAGTGTGAGATAGGCAAGAAGTAAGGCATGTAGCAACATCAGCACGGCAAAGGGCTCTCCTTTAAAGGCAAGGAAGAGCAAAAATATTTTATGTCAAGTGATAGCGATTTCTGTATAAGTCGTACGATATTTGAATCAAGCACGGGCAACTCCGGGCCATGCTGCTAGTCCGTAGAATAAAATCAGTTTTAAAATAAAATAAAAATAAATCAAATCAACTTAAAAAATGTTCAAATTCGAAACTGGCATTAAACTTTAAATTTTTGGATTTGTCAAGCACATTTTTATTCAAATCTTATCCATTCATATATTTCCCCTTCTATTTACCTGTAGCTCCTTGATAAACCAAAGAAGAATCAGCAATATTATTGGTCCTGATCTGGCATCTAGGTTTCAGTCACTTTCCCATCGCCGTAAGGTTGCCTTTCTATGTCTTTCCTATAAATACTTTTTATGGTAATTGTTCGGATGAGGTCTTCGCTATGGTACCCAGACTTTTTAAATTTAAGCTCAGTACTAGACTGGCATCGAGATCTCATCAATTTGCAGTTGATGTAGCTGTAAATTCTATGCTAACAATTTTTTCTCGCACTTTTCGCTTGTGGAACTCCCTTCCGGCTCCATGCTTTCCAGTCAACTATAATCTGCAAAAATTTAAATGCAATATCAATCGCTATCTGCTGTCCTCCCGAATACTCTTTTCTCTTCCCACATACCTATATAATAAATGTGAATGTCACTGTGTCACACTTTTTCAACTTTTCTCTTAGACGCCATAGTCCAACATATCATACGATTTTGGAATCAGACTGACCCTGTGGGCAAATTAAAAACATTCTGGGTCGAATCCGGACCCGCAATCCTAAAAATTTTTGATTCCTGCGTTTTCATAACTGCGATTGTTTTCGGCGAGTTTTTACGTGATTTTTTGCGACAAATTTTTGTACAATAAAAATTTTTATAAATTGGAAATAAATTTAGGAATAATCGAAATTAATTGCAAAATCCGGCGAAAGTCATCGATAAAATGAAAATAACTGCTTGCATGGAAAATACATACATCAAATTTTCTTTAAATTAAGTGGAAGAATTATCGTTGAACTTTTAAAAGTCCTCCACAGAAGCTACCTTAAATGGCGCCCGATAGAGCAGCTTTTATGCTAGTCTTCGTGTATGTAACTGTTTACGCATATACGATTCGTAAAGAAAAAAAGAAAAATGGTAAATAAAAGGAGAAAATTTTAAAGGAATAATCAACGACATATACAGGAAGAAAAAAGGCCTGCATACGGATAGAAAATTAATTTTTTTTTTAAGCGTTTCACCCCAAGCAAGGCGAGAAGCCACTAGGATGCAGGGGGTTGCAGAAGATTTGGAGCAAGATCAGGTAGGAGTGATAGAGGAAAGAATGAGGAGAAGGGTAGTGGATAGATCAAGGCAACTGGAGATGTCGATTGACATTACATTTGAATAGTTGGAGATTATAGCTCTCAGGGAAACTGGAATAGGGAAGGGAGTTCCACAGGCGAGAGGTGCGAGACATGAAGCTATTGGAGTAGAAGAGATGGCTACATTTAGGAGTTTCTACAGTGAAAGGGTGAGAGCGGGATGCCAGCCTCGTAGGGCGCTTGAACTCATGAAGTCTGGGAACCAGCGAATGCAGCTCCTCGGAGCAATTACCATGGAAGTATTTGTAAAAAAGACAGAGAGAGGCAACAGTTTCCTTTGCAACTCTTGATCTCAATCTATCCTGTGAGAATCAGATTTTCCCTATACTCTAGAAATGTCAACTATCTCTTTCTGATGTTAAGTATAAGTTTCTTTTTTGTTTCCATTTTCTCTAAAACCTCATGCTTGTTCCATGATATTCTCAGCATCCTTCTGTAGAACCACATTTCTTTTGCTTCAAGTCTCTTCTTAATCTCTAATGAGATTGTGCAGCATTCACTGCCATACAGTAAGACTAATATTAAATAACAGTTCCGTATTATTTTCTTTGTTTCTAACGAAAATATCTTGTCTCTTAATAGTCTGCTTAGCTTTTGAAAGGCATCTTTGGCTATCCCAATGTGGCTTCGGATTTCGTGGTTACACTTTCCGTGCTCTGTTAGAACATTTTCCAGATATTTAATTTTTTCTACTTGTTTGATTTGGGCATCTCCAATTTGTAATTCACATGTTGGGCTCCCTTTTGCTGACAACCATACATTCTGTCTTCTTACAGTTGAAGTTTAGTTCTTTTTCTCACTTTCCATTCCTACCTTCTGTTGGGGCTTTTGAATTTTTCTTTCCGTGTTTCTTATCAACACTGTGTTATCTGCATATCTTATGTTCTTAAGAATATGGCCGCCAATAATGAATCCTGGTAGACTTCTAATTTTCTCAGAATTGCCTCGCTGGATATGTTGAATAAGTCCGGGGAGAAGACACATCCTTGTCTTACACATCTTTCTTTTTTATATCTCCTGAACTCATCTTCTATCCGAATGCAAGGGGTTTACTGTCAGCATAGGTTCGGGATAATTTACCTATATTAGATAAATTATTTTTTTTCAGCTGCCGAAAATACACATAGTTCTGGGGGTACCTAGTCATTCTTCTTCTCCATCTATGTGTCATGTCCCTTCAGAACGTTGTCGATCATGGCTCTTCACAATTTCCTTTTGTACCTTTTAATAAAATTTGTTCTTTGTTATCTCTCCTAAACCTTTTACGCCATTCATTTACTCAAGCTCGCTAATTACGATATGCATGGTTTTTCTCTGTCTCTGTTGCCTTCAATCTGTCCTGTGAGTATCAAAATTTCCAAACCCTCTTTCCTCGTTATATGTCCTAGAAATTTCAAATGTCTCTTCCTGATGTTAAGTGTCCTTTTAGTTTCCATTTTCTCAAAAACTTCGTCGTCGTTGACATGTTCAGTATATGGCATTCTCAGTATCCTTCTGTAGAACCATATTTTTATCGCCTCATGAAGGATTCGTGTTACGTAACAGTTAAGGTTTTTTTTCTTTGTTTCTAACGAAATTTTTCTGTTTATTAATTGTTTGCTTAGTTTTTGGAAGGCTTCTTTTGCTATCCCAATATGCCTTCAGATTTCGGTGTCGCATTTTCTGTCCACTGTTAAAAGACTTCCCAAACATTATTATTTAGTACGAAATATAAAATATACTTTAAACAATCTTCGGCAATGTTTAACCCGCGTGCCCGAAAAAAACAAAACAAAAAAAAACAAAAAAAACGGTTTATCAAAAAGAGAGTTATTCCTTTGACACTATAGAGAAGGTAAGAAGAAACCACACTACTTTCCCTGAAAGCTATGGCTTTCTGGGAAAGTAGTCAGGTTTCCTCTTAAATAAAAAAAATAAAGAAAGCGGAACGTGTGGGGAGCCATAATCGCCTATGTGCTGAAGGACTATGGCATAAAAAAGGACATTTTTGTTCAAATATTACAATCCGTCCATTCTTTACCCTCCAGCTATGGGTTAAATAGCAGGGTAGATTGGGCTCACTAGCTATGGTTGGCAGCCAGTCTAGGTGAAGAAGTATACTAAATTTCAAACTATAGAAAAGTTAACAGGAAACCACTCTACTATATTTTCAAAAAAAAAACATGACAATTCACAATTAATAAAGAAAACGGAATGTATGGAGAGCCATGATCCCCTACGTCCTGGAAGGAAGTAACAGTTTTAAAAGAAAAAATTACAACTACTACTTTTAAAATTATTTTGACGATTACTAATTGCTTTGATAATATTTACTAAGCTAAAATTAGTTAATACTCAGACAATTTAAACTGGCATAGTGTTATGGTAATTTACCCATGCACGCACGGACTCTCCCAGCTATAACAAGGAGCAGGTATTGCCTTTTAAAGAGGGAAGTTTCCAGCAGTCGGTTCTGAGAGTCGGGCCGAACTATCGTAAGCCAAAGAGAGAGAGAGAGAAAGAAAGACACAGAGAGAAAGACAGATATAGAGAGAAAGACATGGAGAGTGAAAGAGAGAAAGAGAGAGAGAGAGTAAGAGAGAGAGAAAGAGAATGAGAAAGAGACAGTGAGAGAGAGGGACGAAATGAAATTGTAAGCCATAGAGAGAGAAAGAGAGAAACAGAGAGAGAAAGAGAGAAACAGAGAGAGAGTGAGTGAGAGAGTGAGTGGGGCTGTAACACTGTCGTTTGTATATGTTTGTATTACTCTTTCTGTTAATATATGTGTTTAACTCAATTCCTCTCTTGTGTTTTTATTTCGGACCCTAACAAAGCCACAACACCTAGTGAACTAATAAAAGAATCAATGGTGTACACAAGAAGATATTTGGGTAATGTTTAAAGTTTGTGCCCGCAAAAAAAACGGTGTCAAAAGCACGGTTATTTCCCTTGACTCCGCTAATTCTCTATACACTTTTGATAAATTAACAAGCCATTCCTTGCCACGGTTAACAATAGAATGGAGATCATTTTTTAGGGATCAACTGCCAATTTACTCTTACCGAACCTTACTATTGATGAAAATTGGGAACAACGTAGGTCCAAGAATAGAACCTTGTGGGACGCCTGCATTAATGCAAAAAAAAAAAGACCTGTAAGAATTACCGTCCGAGTCTACATTCACGATTTGTTAAGAAAGACTGAATCAGCGCAAAAATTCGTCCAGAAATACCAAAACCTTTCAAATTTTCAAAGACCAGTATTCCAAACCCTGTCAAAGGCTTTCGAGATGTCCAAAGCATCCCGAGTTTCATTATCTTATCTAAATCATGATAGATTCTTTCAGCAATAAAATCGTCAAAACATCAGCAGTTGACCCAGAGAAGCGAAAGCCATATTGCTTATCTGAAAGAAGATCCTGCGAGGGAAGATGCTTAATCTAGTCTGTTTAGCTTCTTTCAACACAACATAGTTGATATTCTTAATCAGACCACACACACACACACACATATATATATATATATATATATATATATATATATATATATATATATATATATATATATATATTTCAATCTGGTCTCTACGCAGTATGCGTACAAACCCGCTTGAAACAGGCTATCCCCATATTGAGGCAATTATGGTTTTTTTGTTTTTGGTTTTTGTTTTTGTTTTTGTTGTTGTTGTTTTTGTTTTTTGCTGTAAAAAATACATATACTCTTTTATAATAAATACATCGATCTCTCTGTGGATCAGTTTTAATAATTAATATTACTAGGATCCACCCGGATTATATTATATACCAACGGATCGATTGCCTCTACTATACATACATATATATATATATATATATATATATATATATATATATATATATATACATACACTTGTGCAAATTAATCGAAACAATCGCTTTAGTTTCCTTTCATTCGCCATACGGTCAGTTTTAGACCCACTGGAGTGACAGAGTGTAATCGATTTCTATTTTTTCCTCAGATTAGGTCATTTGCAATGGTGTGCAGTGATATGAATTATTTTCCGGGTGTATGATGACATTTTTTGACGATTAAAAAATATAGCGTCATCCGTGTTTGCATCAGTTTTTCATCCCGCCCAGACAGAGGGCAGAGGTATGTTATAAAAATCCAATCACCTCAGACTCACGAGCCTTTTGGCCGACAGCTGTTGTTGTTATTATAATTCCTGTCTGTTATTACTGCGATGACCTGACCCTAGCGGAGAGGATCGAAAAGGAACGACTTCTTTTTTTTTTCTCTTTTGCAACTCGGTCATTCACCAACTATCTCCACGCTGGTCTTTTCAGTCGAATTCATTTTCGACAATATATAAAAAAAACTATAAAAACAATATGTATGTATGTGGATGAGTGTGTGAGTGAGTGAGTGAGTGAGTGAGTGAGTATATGAGTGAGAGCGTGAGTGAGCGTGTGAGTGTATGAGTGAGTGCGTGAGTGTATGAGTGAGTGTGTAAGTGAGTGAGTGTGTGAGTGAGTGTATGAATGAGTGTATGAGTGTATGAGTGAGTGTATGAGTGAGTGTGTGAGTGAGTGTATGATTGAGTGTGTGAGTGACTGTATGAGTGAGTGAGTGGTGTGTGAGTACATGAGTATGGTGTGTGTGGTGTATGGTGAGTGATGGTGTGTGTGAGTGGTGTGTGGTGGGTGTGGGTGAGTGTGTGAGTGAGTGTGTGAGTGAGTGTATGAGTGAGTGTGTGAGTGAGTGTATGAGTGAGTGTGTGAGTGAGTGTGTGAGTGAGTGTATGAGTGAGACCTCCGAGTCTAGCTGTCGTGATACAGTCTTTGACTGTAAGCGACGAGTGTCAAACTCTCTGCATTAGGAGAGAGGAACCCGGACGAAGCTTTGCCGAAGGGCAAGGTTTCGTTCAGGGAAGGTAGACAGGGCCTGAACCCGTCTAGGCGGTTCTAAAATAGCTATATTTTTGGCCGAGCCTACGGGCTCGGGGATACCCACACTAAACCGGCTTTGTGCCATATTCAATCCTTGTGGGTGGGTTGATAAATAGTGAGTGTATGTGTGAGTGAGTGTGTGAGTGAGTGTATGAGTGAGTGTGTGAGTGAGGTGTATGGTGAGTGTGTGGTGGTGTATGGTGGTGTGGTGTGTGGTGACTGTATGGTGGTGGTGGTGGGTACTTGGTGTGTGTGTGTGTGGGTGTGGTGGTGGATGTGTGGGGTGTGTGGTGGTGTGTGGTGGTGTGTGGTGGTGACTGTGGTGGTGTGGTGGTGTGTGGTGGGGTGTGGTGGGTGTGAATGGTGAGTAAGTGTGTGGTGATTGTATGGTGGTGGGTGTGTGAGTACATGAGTATATGGGTGTGTGAGTGTATGGGTGTGTGAGTGGTGTATGGTGGTGGGTGTGGTGGGTGTGTGGGTGGGTGTGTGGTGACTGTGTGGTGGGTGTGTGGTGTATTGTATGAGTGGTGTGTGTGTATGGTGGTGAGTGAGTGTGTGTGTGAGTGTGTGTGAGTGACTGTATGAGTGAGTGAGTGAGTGAGTGTGTGAGTGAGTGAGTACATGAGTATATGAGTGTGTGAGTGTATGAGTGAGTGTGTGAGTGTATGAGTGAGTGTCTGAGTGAGTGTATGAGTGAGTGTGTGAGTGAGTGTGTGAGTGAGTGTGTGTGTGAGTGTGTGAGTGACTGTATGAGTGAGTGAGTGAGTGAGTGAGTGAGTGAGTGAGTGAGTGTATGAGTGAATGTGTGTGTGTGCGTGTGTGTGTGAGTGTATGAGTGAGAGAGGATGCTGAAAATTAATTTCAAAAAGTTTGACCAAACGTAAGATTTTTTTCAGTCTCTTTTTGGTCAGATTGAGAACTCAGCACTTTTCCTCCCTACATCTCCCTCTCTCCTCTCTCTCTCTCTCTCTCCCTCCCTTCCTATCTACCATGCTTTCCCTCTCACTCTTCCTCCCTCTCTCATTCCTTCCGTCTTCCTCCTTCCCTCTGTCTTCCTCCTTCCCTCTGTCTTCCTCCTTCCCTCTGTCTTCCTCCTTCCCTCCGTCACTCGCACACACAATTACATAAAAACACACTTATATATATATATATATATATGTGTGTGTGTGTGTGTGTGTGTGTGTGTGTGTGTGTGTGTGTATTCATTTAATTTTATTGACATCCGTAATTCTTCCGTCGATCTAAAAGCTTTTACTTGTCAGTTCCCGTTAGTATTTGCCTGTCCGCCACGCTTCGTTGCATTCGGTTTGAAATCCCCTCCACCACTTTCCCCAGTGATGATGAAATTAAATGCTGGAAGCAAATTACCTTGCTCTAGTATTCATCTTAGTTTAGGTGGATACAAGTTTTAGATGTTTTAGTAACAATTAATTAAAATTAATTTTACCGAAGGCTTGTCAGACTATCTCACCTGTATTCGCTTCTAAGTCAAAGAAATGAAAAAGAGTGAGAGAGAGAGAGTGGGGAAGGGGGAGAGAATGAAAGAATAAGAAAGAAGGAAAGAATATTTGAGAAAATCTATAAATAAATATAGAAAAAAGAAAAATGTGAAAACATCTGGAAAGAAACAAACAAACAAAAAGAAATGTGTGAGAAAATCCCGAAAAAAGATGAGAGGAAATCTGGAAATCTGGAAAGAAAGAAAGAAAGAAAGAAAGAAAGAAAGAAAGAAAGAAAGAAAGAAAGAAAGAAAGAAAGAAAACCTGGAAAAAGAGAAATATGCGAGAAAATCTGAAAATAAAAAGAAAAACTGGAGAGAAAGGAAGAATGAAAAAGAAAAAAAATGTGAAAAAATCTAGAAAGAAAGATGAAAGGAAATCTGGAAAGAAAGAAAGAAAGAAAGAAAGAAAGAAAGAAAGAAAGAAAGAAAGAATACGTGAGAAATTCTAGAAAGAAAGAAAGGGGAAAATCTGGAAAGAAAGGAAGAAAGAAAGATTTGATGAAATAAAAAATTATGGAAAGTTTATGAAAAAAACAAAATCGAATCGAAGAAGAAAAACAGAAAACAGTGAAAGAAGTAAAAAAACACAAAATGGTTCAAAGGGTAAACGAAATAGCAATTTGGAATATCCAATTCCCACTCTAAGAGATTTCACTCACTAACAAGTTTTAGAAGCACTCGCGAAACGAAATCATTTTGAATTAACCAAAGTATGTTGAATACAATTATATGAAAAAACGATTAATAACCATTTAATAAAATAAAAGAAAATTTTCAAAAGTCAAATTAAAAAAATAAAAATTACTTTTTAAAAGCGAATATTAAAACAAAGTATTTAAAATAACATAATCGAAGAATAGTGAAAAATAGTGAAAAATGTTTAATACTCATTGATTTATTTAAATACTAACGATGTACCATTACTACTTCCACACAGAGACACACAGACAGACACACAGATAGACAGACACACACATACACACACACACACACACACAGATATATATATATATATATATATATATATATATATATATATATATATATATATATATATATATTCAATTCTCACCCGTCGAAGTGCAACTGTAATGCACTGAAACCAAGTTGCATCTTTGTAGTGAGTAAAATGGTTTTGTCTATATGATAAAATTATAATAAATAAATAATTATCGCTCTACTATCGCTATCGAGCGCTCTTTTAGATTAATGCTGTGAAAGTTGGAATTTATATATTACTTCCGTTCACATCGCACCAGATATATATATATATATATATATATAATTATTTTTTGAAAAATATTATTCCTTCGCT
This sequence comes from Acanthosepion pharaonis, assembly GCA_903632075.3. Lineage (NCBI taxonomy): Eukaryota > Metazoa > Mollusca > Cephalopoda > Sepiida > Sepiidae > Acanthosepion > Acanthosepion pharaonis. The sequence continues at coordinate 45,767 of CAHIKZ030000759.1, forward strand.
ACATAAGAGTTCTCATGTTTCAAAACCGAGAGCCGAAAACTTCAATATAATTATTAAAATTAAATTGAACTAAAGTATCAAGCCTTGTTTCATACTGAAGCGAAAATTTAGGAATAACCACTCTTGAAATTCACGCATCTTTATAAGCATGTTCATTCGCAAAATTAATTACTATGGAAACGGCCGGGGCGACCAATTTGATAAGGGGCATAAGAGTTAATTTTTATCCTCATATCAGTCACCTTCATACAGACATCATATTTCGGATTACATCTATTCTTTCGTTTTTCCTGTTATTACCGAGAAGTAAAAAACAAAAAAAATCTATTTCCATTCCTGATGATGTCTGTATGCACAGATGAAAGCTTGTAAAAAAATTAAAAAAAACCTTATGCAACTGGAATTTATAAACGGGGATCATAACATTCATCTACAGGTTCGGGGTTAATGTACTTTATTAAATTTCTTTGTGAAGATGTATTCTCGCCATTTAAATCATTAACTTCTATAACTGTTTTTTGTATGAATGATATATATATATATATATATATATATATATATATATATATATATATATATATATATATATATTGCATGAATCATATATATGCCGTAACAGTATTTCGCGGTATGCAACGGTTGAGAAATACTGCGTTAAGATGATAATAAACACCTTTGATCTTTTGAATAATGGCCTGAAGATTTGCAGACACTGAAACGTTGTTTAACTGAAGACAAATAATAGGCGTGTCCATAAGCATACATAGATGAAGATATACTGTCCTATGTGTTGGGTAATATTCGATAGGTCGACATTTGACATATTGTCTTTACATTTTAAGGGCGTGGACATAAATTGTCGCTGTCGTCTGCTTTATCTTATACTCAAGAATTTCATTTCTTCTTTGCTGATCGCTTCACTTACGATGATGGCTTTAATGGCGAAGTACACCAATTCTTGCATAGAAGAGCCGATGGCGTTGACTGCATGGTAATCTCTCGTCGTTTCATTTCTTCTTTTCTCTAGTGGTGGGGTGGTAGCACCTGTTAGGGTCCCAACTATGGGCAAATAGTTAATCCCCAATCAAAAGCAAAACACTATGAAAGTATAAAAATAGATTTTAAAGTAAAAATACAAGCGAAACATTGAAAAAGAATATTACCAGCAATACATTTGACTCGACAAAAATACGTCAATGAAACCTGATCTACAAAACGATTTCTTACAAAGAACACATATTCTATTCATAAAAAATCTATTTAAAAAATATCTTGTCGGCATTAAATAACCCATTAATGTTGATATGCCGTAATACCATATATCATATATCATAATATATACATCATACATATAATAAATATGTATCATAAATATAATACATCATACATAATATCATAATACAAAATAAACTACACCAAACCAATGTTCTAGTGGCTTCCAAGTGTTGTTTTCAGTTGGTCTTTATATCTTCCAAGAGGGCAACCCTGAAGTGTTCTTTTCCCTGAAGTGAGCTCACTGAAAAAGACTTGACGTGGAAACCATGACTCCTGCATTCTTACTACATGTCCTGATCATCGAAGTCGATTTTTCAGGATCAGCGATGTGATGCTTTGACTATTGGCTCTTTTCAGGACTTTGGTGTTTGTCATATAATATTTCCACTTGATGTTCAAGGTTGAACGAAGCTTTTGCTGGTGAAAGCGTTCTAATTTTTGGATGTCGCGTGTATACAGAGTCCACGCTTCGCAACCATATAGCAAAGCTGAAATGACAACAGCGTTATAGGCCGTAATTTTTGTTTAGTTCAGATCTTTATTGGGTGCTACTCGAGTATGATATATACCGTCTCTTTTCTATCATAGTATATCTACTATTGATTTTTTTACTATGGTATGATATTTAACAAATGTTGGAGGTATGAAATATGTTAGGGTTACAAGTTAGGGTTAGGGTTAGCAGTTAAGTTTAGGAGTTAGGGTTAGGATTACGAGTTAGCTGTGAGGGTTACGAGTTAGGGTTAGCTGTTAGGGTTAGCGGTTAAGGTTAAGAGTTAGGGTTAGGGTTAGTTGTTAGGGTTACGAGTTAGGGTTAGCGGTTAAGGTTAAGAGTTAGGGTTAGGGTTCGGAGTTATCTGTGAGGGTTACGAGTTAGGGTTAGGGTTAGGGTTACCTGTTATGGTTAGCGGTTAAGTTTAGGAGTTAGGGTTAGGGTTACGAGTTAGCTGTGAGGGTTACGAGTTAGGGTTAGGGTTAGCTGTTAGGGTTACGAGTTAGGGTGAGCGGTTAAGGTTAGGAGTTAGGGTTAGGGTTACGAGTTAACTGTGAGGGTTACGAGTTAGGGTTAGGATTAGCTGTTAGAGTTACGATTTAGGGTTAGCGGTTAAGGTTAGGATTTAGGGTTAGATTTAGTGTTACGAGTTAGAGTTATCCATTACGGTTAAGGTTAGGGTTAGCGGTTAAGTTTAGGAGTTAGGGTTAGGGCTACGGGTTAGGATTAGAGTTTGCGGTTAAGGTTAGGATTAGGCTTAGAGGTTAGTGTTAAAGGCAGTGAACAGTAAACTGGTTATGTATTAAAAATCATTAACTATTTTTTATACAAAAAATTAAAAATCATTAAATTCAGATTTTAATGATTTAAACTGATTTTATGTCATTTAAAAAAACGCTAAGCAGGTCATCGTTTTTCCTGAGCATTTTCCAGCAATAATGAGTGCATCATCATTTAAGGTTGGTCGCAAATGCCTCAGTAGATATCATGCTATAGTAACACCCTTTTGTTGAAGACGCGTTTGATTCCCCATCTACAGTTCCAAATCTGTGTTCTACATCCTTTTCTCAGGTTGGCTGCCTAAATGCTCAGCTTGTTCGAGAAGTGTATCACAGATGGTAATATCAAAATCTGGTAAGATGATATTTGGGGCTGTGCAAGTACCTTGGTTTTCTTGACGTTTACTGTAAGACCAAAACCCTAAACCCTGACCCTGCCCATAGCAAAGTTGTAAAGTTATCCACAGACTTGAAGTTCTTTTGAATGACAGGGAGCGGGGTTATCAGTTGTCATCAGCATAATGAAGTTCTGAGAAGTGTTTCGTAAGTGTTAGACGTTTAAATCGAAGTCTACAAAGGTTGAAATGTACTCCATCATATCGCTATCTGATGTCAACTTCTGGACTTTTTTTTAATCATTTCAACCTCAGTAAGGCGCGAGTGCCACTTGTTCGCAGAGGGCTGCATAGAGTGAAGGTGAGAGAAAAAATGTGTATAGGGAGATTGAGGAAACGATAAAATATGAATGGGATTCAAGACATCAAAAGATGGCGACTGACGTTGCCTTTAAATTTTTGAAGATTGTAGTTATCAGGGAAGCAAGTAAACGGGAGTTCCACAGGCGGGAAGTGCGAGAAAAGAGACTTAGAATAGAAGTGGCGGTTACATTTAACTTCCTTTCGTTGGCAGCTTCTAGCAGTTTTTGTCTCATTACTCTTCCTTTCTAGTCTCTGTTCTTCTATTCATTTACACAAGCTCGTCGTGTAGGTTAATTAATAACTGTTTCCATCGGCCTTTCTTGACCTCTCTCGTGAGAGCCAAATTCTCCAATGGCAAAAGGGTGGGTCCGAGCATGCTAGTCTGGAAGCATGCTTAAATTTATGTAGTCGGAGCATCAGGAGAAAAAAATTCGACAGAACAGTTGCCATGAAAACATTTTTTAGAAAAGACAGATGTAAGCCATGTCACATTTGTAAGAAAATGACTGGAGTCGAGGAAGTTTAAACTGTAAGCAATCAATACGCATACAGTCATTTACTGCCTATCAAGCTAATGATATTTTTTTTTCAAATAAGCCTTTTAGGCTTACGTTGACATCACGTTGTTTTGTGATGTTAGACGCTCACGCGTTCTAACTTTCGTTAGGTCAACGAAAGCTCGTTATCTTTTCCGAGATTCTCATTGTAGACGAGACTTTGTAAATGCAGATACTGGTCGTAGTAACGCCTTCAAATAGCACTCGCACTAATACTACTTGTACAAATAGTAATCGACGAATCGTAAGTCGTATAATGAGCAAATAATATAGTGAATAGTTATAGAGAATAGACGTCACACTAATTCTCATTTATACGTTTCTTTTACGATCACGTGATCTACTTATTTAACAATGGAATCGTCCCTGTTTTCTCACTGGTGATCTGTGTTCAAACGACGGTGTTGGCAACGACACTTTATTCCTATACAACACGTTGAAACAGCAGTTTCCGTACAATCACCGAAGTTAAGCAACGTCGAGCCTGGTCAGTACCTAGATGGGTGACTGATTCAGAATGTCAGGTGCTGTAAGCTTGGATGCGCGGGTGGTGTAATGGATAATATCTCGAAATTGTTAATCGAGGAACCGAGTTTCAATTCCCGCTGGGTTCGTTATATTCAGTTACTCGCAAATACCCTTAACAAAAGTATTATTTCACATCTCCTCCCCCAGCTGTGGGTTATTTAGTAAGATCTGTATCACTAAATCACTTAGTAAGAAATGTATCACTATTACCCCCCTTCACCCAAATTCTTCCAATCTAATATATTTTCTGGCTTTAAATAAGCTGCAAATGGTTGATAAGTCGTAAAGAAAGAATGATTCAAAAAGATCTCTAATCCCAGACACGTTTTTGTTTTGTTTCATTTTTTGGTGCCGGCAGACTTCAGTTCACTGAATTGAAAATAGGTTATTACTTTCTTTTTCTTTTGTGTGCGGTCTCCTCAAAGGACGTGGGTGATTTTGGCTCACCCCAACTTCCTTTCCTTCGCAGTTTTTAGCTGTGTTTGTCTAGTTACTCTCCCTTCTGTCGAACAATCACGTGGTCAAGATAAACACTCAGTTTTGGAGCAAGCTGAGTGAATACTAATTCAACATTGAGAAAGAGAGCTATTTATGGTGCAATGGAGCATCTCATTATGCTAAAGTGGGATAGTCCATTGCTTGGGCTGTGATTGGCTGCTGGTACCTGAGTGGAAGTATTTCTATATAAATACCAGCTTGATTTCTCAGTTAGTTTGCAGGGTTTGTATTAAGTTACAACCTGCTTTATTTTTGTCTGCCAGCTGGACGCTAGCTGGGACTCTTACGCCGGTAAGTGTTGTTTATTGTATTGTTATTCTACACCTTCTACTCTCTGTCCTTCCATCCATTTACACAAGCACTTCGTGTAGGTTAATCACTGTTTCCCTCGGCCTTTTTTGCCCTCTCTCGTGAGTGTCAAATTCTCCAAACCCTCTTTCCTCATTATGCGTTCCAGAAATTTCAATTCTCTCCTTCTGATTCGCTCTATAATTTTTTTTTTTCCATTTTCCTTAAAAATTCTTCATGGACCGGTCATCGAAATGTGTATTCGCTTTATTAAAAAGCATTCCTCACATATCGTTAACTTTGCTTTGTCTAAAAAATTTTCATTGCACAGAATGGGGGCGTATGTAGGTGACACTTGGGATAACTTATACGATGTCAGTCGAAGAGATTAGCGCTTCCTTTCAACTAGTGAAAACTCTAACTCTCTCCTACCATCCTTTTATTATCTCGACATCGTAACGCGCGGCTAGCAACTCTGATGGGCAGCATCAAAACTATTAGGTTGGTGCAAAAATAATGACGTAATAATGTCGTTTTTTGACGTATTTTTTAACGTCAAAAAACGACATTATTACGTCATTATTTTGCACCAACCTAATACCTCAAGGGACAGAACAAATTCCAATCTCGACTCTGACAGTTAATTGTGACTTGTGACCGGAAATCGCCCATGTTTGGTTTGTTGTCACTTGACTCCAGAGGCTTTTATTCAGTCATTATTTTATTCTCTTTTGTTCAAGTGAGTGTCTGCTTTTGAGCATCACAGACCCCCACCTTAGATGTGGTTGTTCAACCACAGTGTCACAAAGGATATTGGTGTAGATATTGGAACTAGCGAACCAGGTTCAAATTCTGAGCTAGTCTCTTTCGTACAAGCGCACAAAAGTCTCTCTCACTTTCGCACACGGTGGAAGAGGCATAGATGCATTGGTTCTCTCCCACCCTTCAGCTACGTGAGACTCTCGCCTTGGGTGACAACCAACCTAAGAGAAGGAAATCTTTTCATCTTAAACCACGAAGAAGGCAACCGAAAAGGAACCACTATCTTTCACAGGAATGCATGGGAATTCACAGATAACGAAAAGAAAGAAAACGTGGAGGGTCATGATCGCATATATCCTGAAGGGACATGATATTAAAATGAAATAACCAGCCATCTATTTCAATATCGAAAAGGTCTAGTGAATTGACCCACCACACACACACCGATACTTATTCTTTGGCCACTATCTTGTGAATCGATTTTTTTATATATTTGTTTTTGACTCCTGAAAAGGGGAATAATCGCAATCATCAGAACAAATTGGACCACACAGAAAGAAATTTTTGAAATTCATGTTAAACCTTCCGTTTAGCGTGAATTTCGACAAGTTCTTTATGAAGAGACCCCGTCCACGTCCACATACTCCAACAGCACGGTCTACCTCCCTTTACTTTACAAAAATTTACACTCATCAGAGTAGGGGACTTATTTAAATAATATTGAACTCGTTATGGGCTGATCTTGTCAAAGGGGACAAAAATGTGTCAACATTTGAAGTCACTGATGACCTTCTTTAATCCGGCCATGGCGCCTACTTTGTCAAGTTAATACGTCTTGTCTTTTCAGCGTTTATACAAAACTTTCAATGTTAGCTTTTTCCAAACCTCTTCCTTTACGGGGATTATTTGAAGGGATAACTTTTGATGATTTGCCAAGGTTTCAGAAACCATTTTATTAGCTAAAGATATTCTATTGTATTTAAGAGAACCTTCAGTCAGTACTTTAATTCTCATAAAAATATTTTTGGCCTTGCGACAGCACGGCTGATGCTAACCTCCAGAAGAGTAACCCATTTCGTCTTCTTGAATTCATGTTTTACACTTACATGAAGTGGATTGATCGTATTGAAACAATTGCTAGGAAAGTTGGTACACTCTATAGTGACAGGCAATTTTTCACGTCAGAATCCATTTTGCAATTTATAAATCTATCATTCATTCATGCATTGAATACTGCAGTCGTAACTGGTCTGGTGCGACAGTAAAATAATAGTTTAGGAGACTATTATTTTTAGGGGGAATGGTATCTCTGCTCTGACTTCCTGAGGTTGACCTTTGCGGTCAAACGGATGACAAATCAAGGAAGTCGATTTTAAAATAACCTGCAAAACGTTAATTAACCAAAGAAAACGAATCGAATCATCAAATAGAAAAACCAAAGTAAACTGTAATTTAAGAATTTAAGTGACGTATATTAGAAAATTAGCACATTTTTCTCTGATTGAAAGAAAACGTTAAGAAAATTAGTGTCAGTTTAAACTGACGCTAGGAGGATATAGCTTCAAGAATAATTCGGATGCATTTCTTCGATTGCTATGATAATATTTAATTAACTCTATCAGCAATGCTCAGCCGATAACATAGTAGGGTCATATTATGACGATACTAATCTTTGCGTCAGGCTAAATTTTGTCTGCGTTCTCATCTTAAATCAGTAGAACAGAACAAAACAGCACGAACCGTTAACACATAGACATAGTCATTTTAATATCAGCCGTCTGTCTCTTTACTTCCTCCTTCTTTAAAGTTAACCGTTTAAATAGGTCATGGTCTGGTCCCTCCTCCCCCAACACTAAGTATGATTGAAAGAAATATTAAAATAAACCCTCTCTAAACTCGACCATGTCTCTCACACCACTCCTCACTACCTTCTCTGTTAAATTACATAAACTTAATACTACCCGTAAAAAGTGTGATTTTTCATCTTTCGTTTCATTTTTTGGAAGTGTTATCTGATGATCCAGCGTCCCTTAAAAGGGCTCTGGTAAAATAAATTATTATAATAGAACCTTAAAGTAGTCTGTTTTTCTTTAAAATATATATATATATATATATATATATATTATATTACTATTATTATTATTATTAACAAATTGCGTTTATAACAGTGGCTCCCAACCTTTTTTGAATCATCACCGACTTTCACATGTAAAAAAAATTCCACCGCCTACCTGTATAGTAAATATTCAAAACATACCACAATTGTTTCGTAAAAGTTTGTTACTGGTTCGTAAACTTACTTTATGTTGTAGTAAAATATACCAAAGGGAGGTAACAAATAACGCTGACATATGCAGCTGCTGCTGCTACTATTACCATATGAAAGAACAAACAAAAGCAAACTTGACCATTGAAAACTATATAGAAAATACTAAAAAATTTCCGTGTTTGTTAAGATATTTGTATCTTATCTAGGAATCTGACCCAGTTATTCGCATTTAAGCACCTGTTTGTTTTTTTGTTATTTTTTTTATACAGCTTCTTTGCATATCCCGTTTGAATATTTTTTCGGTTGAAATATATTTTGATACGCAAAATCTTATATCACCCACCAAAATTTCTAATCACCTTCAGTTGTTCATCGCCAACCCAATAAGTAAAATCAACCACCGCTAGCCGATGTCGCTAAGGTTGAGTAACCCTGGTTTATAACATACGCGTTAACATTAAATTTGCATAACTTATTAAATTAATATTCTGGGTTATTTATTTTAAATTCCGATTTTAATTCCGATTTTTAAATCGTCTTATATAATCAATATTTCCGCTGATAAAGTTTTTTTTATTTTTTTATTTATCGTGTTTGTATAGAAGTAATTTTTATTTTCTTAGTCAAATTTCAGTCGTAGGTCAGCAGAAAAAATATCAACGTGCTTAGATTTTAAGAAAACTTCAAAATAATGTAATCGGAACTTCTGAAAATAACGTTTTTATTTATTTTCATTTCTTTAGAAATAGACATAAAGTAATTTTTTTTAAATATTAAAACTTTTATATAATTCTATAAGTATAGATTTTAAATAAGTATATATAAATAAGGATATATAAATATATAAATATATATATATAAATATATAAATAAGTATATATAAATAAGTATATATAAATATATAATATATATATATAAATATATAAATAAGTATATATAAATAATATATAAGTATAAAATTTCTATAAGTATAGTTCTAGCAACGTCGGTTACCATCTTTCTTTCTTTCAGTGTTCATAGTAACCATTGTTGCTGTCTGACATTTCACATTACTACAGATTAATTAAAGGGGACCGAAAAAAAACGGAATTATCTCAGTAAGTCAAAATAATCTATTTAAGTAGATCTTCTTAAAAATGCACCGAATTATTTAAACAAGTAAAAAAAATTGCTGAATTAATAATAATAATAATAATAATAATTATTATTATTATTATTATTATTATTATTATTATTATTTGTATATGTTATGTTTCTTGCGGTGTATCCGGTAGAGCCAGGTCCAAACTATGGTCCTTATGCCCTATAGGAGAATTGTCATTTAATTGATAGCACTTTTAGTATATGGGATGTTCTTAGTAAAACGATGTTCTGGGTAATTTGTATGCGGATGTTACCTGAAACACTATCAGTAAAATTATCCATTCCTTTTCTCACGAGGCCCAGAGCTCCGACTACTACTGGTACAACCTCAGTCTTCGTTTCCCATATCCTGTTAATCTCGATCTCCAGGTCCTTGTATTTGGACAATTTCTCGATAATTTTTATGGGGATATTTCTTTCAGATGGTACTGCTATGTCAATAAGCATACACTTCCTGAATTTCTTGTCTTTTATGATAATATCAGGTCTGTTGGCTTTTATTTCACTGTCAGTTTCAATTGGCATGTCCCTGAGGATAGTTACATCGTTTTATTATTATTTTTATTATTATTATTATTATTATTATTATTACCCTTAAAACGCATGACTATAGCTACGTATGCAAGTTACTAACTTCCCGGCCCGGGGGAAGGAAGAGAATGGCAGAATATTTCCATTAAAAGTGAGCTGTTTGATTAATTCATCTTAGTAACTCATCAACTAACGGAAATTTTCTAGATGAGGAAGATCGCCATCATATTACGCACGTTTCAATTACATGTCTTCACGCTGAAGGCGTTTCATTCGTTTTGACGCCTTCATTAACTTTTTTTTTTTCGTTACAAGACAAGCAACATTTGCCAAGATTAACTGCGACAAGTCTTCCGGCTTGCGTTTAGGTGCCTGGAAGGGGGTCGATATTCCAGTGCCCTTTGGTTGGACTGACGGGCCCGTCCGCATTCTCGAAGTGTGGTTCGGGCCCTGACTCCAGTTGGATAAAAATTCGTCAGAAGTACAGACAAAAGTCGGCGGGTCGGTCGAGATTTGGCACCGAAGGCGGTTGTTTTTGAAGAGTAGAGGGCAGAGGCGTGTTTTTCCTCTCATCCTTTACCGGCTGGCTGTACTTTCTCTCTGTAAGGAACGTAAGAAGGCGATCGAGCGCTTACTCTCCTCCTTCTTGTGGGCTGGCCGCAAGCATCGCGTCGACAGAGATGTCTGTGTATAATGTCTGTGTCATGGCGTGGGGGGGGTCACACTTGGCGAATCACCGACACGCCTCCAGGTTGGCTTTCCAACGCTGCGCTATGACAGAGGATTCGATCTTGAAGGGGGGTGTAAGGGTCGCATTCCCTCGCCTTACCATCACTGCTCCGGTTTCAAGGGCTGAGTACAATCGTAGGCCCAGTGATCAGTCGGATTTCCTCGGAGTGCCGATTGATCTTGAGGAGATCCAGTGGACTTTCTCGGCCTAGGCGAGTCTTGTATCGGGAATAAGTGGAGGGGGTCGTGAAGTATCCGCTTTGCGGGTTGTTCGACCGAGTTGCGCTTACCTGGCGATTGATTTCTAACCGGCTATCTCTCAATGACGTAGCGTTCAAACGGGGTTTGGCGGATTTGCCAGTCAAGAGGAAACGGTTTCGCACGCCTTCTACCATTGTCCTCGGGTGCACCCACTTTGGAAATATGTCGGCGAGTTGACGGCTCGTATCACTCCCGAAAACTCATGCTCATTGATTGTGCATACGCGTGTGACAGTGTGTCGCCCCTGTATTCTGGAGTGAAACGGATAGTGTTTCTGACGCTCGAATGGTGATTTGCACAACGTGAATGGTGCAAATCTTGTGATCCCATTGCTATTCTCATCAGGATTTGATCAGCTTCTTTCAGCATGGGCTCAGGATGAAGATTAGAACTGATAGAAAACGGTTGGTATCGACAGATTTCAACAAAAGGTGGGTAACTGTGGTGAACCGGGTTTGCCTGAATGTGGCTAGCCTTGATATACTTTTTTAAGTACCCCTAGTCAGAACGGGGCGGTTTCCTGAGGAGCCATCCCCTGTGTAAGACTATTCCAAGTGTACCTTGTTAATGTGAGTAAGTGTTGTTCCTGGCTTGTTCCCGGCTTCTGCTTTTGTTATGATCTAAGTCGCGATTCTGGCCCGCACTTTTCATCTCGACTGGGTCAGTTTTTGAATTTTCTAATGCCCATAATTTTTTTTTTATCCTTTTCCTCTCAGCGGGAGAGCCTCTTGATTTTGTTCGCAGACAGAATACAGAGGACACATTTATTTTCTTGGGGTCCTGCTAACATCGTACATGCCTTTTTTCGGGGGGGTCATCATCCTCAATATCATTTCAATGATAAAATTAATATATATATATATATATATATATATATATATATATATATATATATATATATTATATTTTCGACAAGTATTTTACGAAAAAATACTTGTCGAAAACACAATTATACTTCGACATGAAAACAATAGACAAAAACTAAAAATCCTTGAAGCATTATACATTAAACAGCTGAAACCCAACCTAAACAATATCAACTATGGAATCTCTACAAATATCCTTAAATGTCTGTAGTTGGTGACGGAGGTCATTGGTTTTCACCCATACTTCATACTTCTCCAATTCACTCTCGCGTGGTCATGTGTGACGTCATGAGATGCGGTGCGATTTTCGCTTCTAGCGTCTTATATGCACGTGTTTATCGTTGCTTAGAGATCATCTATGTAAACATTCACAGACTGTCATCACTGTCTTGTCCGTATATTGCTTAATATGTTATAATTGACATCTTTGATAATGGCTTATGTAAGCCGAAAGTTTAGATTGTATTAAAAAAAAAAATATGGATCAATATTGTGAATTTCTTTCTTCGTTCAATGATAATGTTATTAAACTTATTAGACGTTATGAAAAGAATTTACATAAAATAAATAGACAACACTTGTCTATATTATTTAATGAAACGTGTAAGAATATATATATATATATATATATATATATATATATATATATATATATACACACGCACACAGTTGTAAATATTCGGATTTTTAACTCATGGGATATTTTTTCCTAGTAGGTGCCCAGTGTGTGTGAGGTATTTTGTTATATAAAGGAGCGAATGGTGACGTATAAATTCTTATGGTGAATAAGTATATTGTAACGAATAAATATATGTCGTGAATCCGATTAGTTGAATCCATTACATTCACTTACGTGCTAATACCCCTGAGAAAGGTATGAATCCTCTTCTCCCCCAGGTATGGGTAAATAGCAGAACAGACCAGGTTCAATAGCCTTGGATGACAACTGGTCTACTGCAGAAAGAAATGGCAACCTACTGCGGGGAAAAAATTTGCCTCGTCAGTCATGTATCGAAAGATACCTGATCACCTAAGCGTGTATCACGCATGGCACATAATTGACTGACAAGGTATAAGATAGCTAGTGATCTTTGAACAATCTCACCGCTTTTCTTTTGGCTTTGTGCCACAATTACTTTATAAGTAATAAATCTTAGACAACCAATGTTTGTACAAAGAATTATACTTTTTTGTAGATTAATATATTTTTAAAAGTTTAAAAAAATATTGAAGACAGACATATTGTCGAAATATTGCTGAACATTGTCAAATACGGTGTTTTTTCTTTTCTTCTTTTCTTAAATCGCGCTCTTCTTTTAACTATTATTATTATTAGTAGTAGTAGTAGTAGTAGTAGTAGTAGTAATGATGCGATGATTAAACAAAGCGCAAAAGCTATAAATGACGCGTTTCGGTGAAGGTCTGTTGGTTTCGGTTTCTTTAGGTCAGAATGAAAAACAAAACTATGTCAGGAAAACGCGTTTGGATTTTTGAGGATAAGAGGAGTCATATATTCTCTACATTTGATCCAAAAACTATTGTACATCCTACAAATATACAATAATAGTATAAACATTAGAAAATTATTCAACTGTTTCTCTCATGGTCTGCACTATGTTGCGATGTCAAGTGTTGAAAATTCAAGTGGACTTAGCTTAATAACAAAAAGTACTTTAGGAAATAATTGCTTTGTTAAAAATCTTGTTTATAAAGAATATTTTATAGAGGTAAGAGTTCCATTACAACTTACACTTCTCTGTTCGTAGTTTCCGCCGTTTTATTCGATGAGGACATTTTTTTAGACTTCGATAGAGTTCGTACGAGAGAGGAATGGAAGCTGGTTGAGCTTCTTTTACTTTTTTGAAATTTAATTATTTTTTTTTTTACTAGATAATGTTTATTTATTCTTTCCTGTTGTTTGATTGTAATGTTTGTTTTTATTGCAATTCTTAAATTTTATGCCTCTAGTAAAATACTTGTAAAAGAGAGCAAGCCAAGAAATCGTATAGGACGCCTAGGCAAATATTTTATAAGTTTAAACCTGGCAACGTTAGTTACAATCTTATTTCCTACGGCGTTCGTAGTAACCATTGTAGATATATAGCATTTCACATTACTACAAATTAATCGGACCAGAAAAAAACACGGCATTTACATAAGTGAAAATAATCTGTTTAATTCGATCTTCGAAAACCTTTTTTGAATTTTTATTGATGTCCACTCGATACAAGGCTCATGAGCCACTCAGAGTAGAGGGTTACTGTGTGGAGTTATATTAACGTAGGAAAGAACAAATGTTAGGGTATGGAGCTGAAGCAGACTTTAGAAGGAACCGGAAACCCAATCCTAAACAGGAAGCAAGGGATAAACCTCTACTCCTGTTCAAAAGATCAGGCAGGAGTATAACCGGACGATAGGTGAACTTATCTACTTCTGGAAAAATAGTATGTTTTCTGGATTGTCATTATTAATTATTAGAGAATTATTCAAATGTTTTTCTCATTCTCAGCTCTATGTATCCGGCTAGAAGATATTAACACAATTGTGTTAATAATGACAATAATAAACTAGCAGAGGTCAAAGTTAAGCAAGTCGACTACAATTATATTAAAGACAAAAATGAGAATATAAACGCGACTGCCAGTTTCACAATAAGGTGATTGGGCGATTAATAATTTTTCAGCTTACAGCCGCTTTCCCACAGGCGAATCGTCAGGAGATTCGCGTTGTTCTATCGTTAATTTTATGGCATGTGTTCGGACGAGCTACACTCCTTAGTCCGATCATCCTTGAACTTCACAACTGGGACCGCACCGCCACCCCTGCTACAGACACAAATATGAATCATTCCGATTCCCTTTGTATTCCAATAAAAAGAAATCAATTCCATTCGGACATCTCCTTAGCTAAAACTGCTGCTCTGTGGAACAAACAGGATACTTTCAAACACAATACAATCTTGACCTCCTCAAGTCAAGGGTTAATTGTTACCTTTCCGCATAGCCCTATAAAATCCATCCCTGCATTTTCTTACGCTAATAAAACACCAGAGTAATCCTCTAACTTGAGTGCCTCTTGAGCTTGTATTTGATGAACATTAGTATTATATATATATATATATATATATATATATATGAAGAAATTTTGAAAAAACAAACAAAAATCCTTAAATGTAGTTAAAATGAAAGAAATGTCGACGTCTGACGTTTCGGTTTAATAAACCTTTTTCAAGACAATATTCATCAAAATACAATTCAGTTCAATATGACAAATACGATGGACATAAAAACACAAGTCTTATTCAGAACAGATAACTGAAAATTTTAAAAATGATCAGCCTTCCGTCTAACATGGTCACGCCGTCGTCACATGGGCGACGCTTTCATAACGTATTCCTAAAAGTTTGTGATTATTTTGAAATGAAAAAGAAAATGAAAAAAGAATTCTATTAGGTTCTAAAATTCTTATGTGTATGCTTGTCGAGCATCAATCTCGCTAAAAAAGGGGAAATATTAAAGAAACCAGGTCTAGTATTCACCGTGCGTGAGATGGATATTATACCTGCTTCATAAATCCTCCTGAGATTTTTATTATGAAAATATTTTAATACTTTCACGGAATCGAAATCGAAATTATGATCTGCTTTAGTTGTGTGTACAACTAAAGCATTGTTAAAATTACTGAGACGAATATCTCGTTTATGTTCGAAAACACGAGATTTTAAGGACCTACCTGTTTCAATTCCATATTTTAGGGTCACAATTTTTGCATGATATTTGATAGATGCAAGCATCGGATGTAATATGTTGTCTGCTGGTGCTATTTCATAATCTAAATGCATTAAAAATTAGAACTACTACTTCAAAATAATCACAAACTTTTAGGAATACGTTATGAAAGCGTCGCCCATGTGACGACGGCGTGACCATGTTAGACGGAAGGCTGATCATTTTTAAAAATTTTCAGTTATCTGTTCTGAATAAGACTTGTGTTTTTATGTCCATCGTATTTGTCATATTGAACTGAATTGTATTTTGATGAATATTGTCTTGAAAAAGGTTTATTAAACCGAAACGTCAGACGTCGACATTTCTTTCATTTTAACTACATTTAAGGATTTTTGTTTGTTTTTTTCAAAATTCTTCATTCTGTCGTATTTATATCCATTTACACTTGCTTATATATATATATATATATATATATATATATATATATATATATATATTTGAGCTGGGACTTTCAGAAATTATGTACATACAGTTTAAAAGGGAGTTTGGCAAATTTGAAAAAATCTTTTATTCAAATATTTATAAAAATTTACAAAATTATAAAAATATGTAAACTAAATACAATGTAAAATTTATTATTTACCATTTTATAAATAACTATGAAAACAAGTTTTTATCCAAACTAATAAATAAATAAATAGTGTTTAATATATCCGTTATCAATTTATCAAAAATAAAGAAAATGTATAAATTTCTTAAATAATAAACATTGCCGAGGGAGTGAAAAGTGTATACAGTAATAGCGGTGTCAAGCGAATAACCGTCCTTTTGATACACGTTTTTTTTTTTTTTCTTTTTGTTGTTTTTTGGAAACACGAAGATTAAACATTGCTAAAATTTCTTCTTTTTTTTTTTTTTTTTTTTTTTTTTATAACATACTGTTTCTTTTATAAGTTCACTAAGACAGTTTACATCGTCTGGGTATTAACTAATTTTAGCATACTAAATATTATCACAGCAAGTAGCAATAGCCAAAGTAATTTTAAAAGTAATAGTATTGTTTTTTTTCTTTTAAAACTGTTAATTCCCTTCAGGATGTATGGGATCATGTCTCTCCATACATTCCGTTTTTTATTAATTGTAAATTGCGATGGCTTCGTGGAAAAGGGGGTGAAGTAGTCTCCAATTAAATTCAGTATAGTGCTTCACCTAAAATGGCTGCCAACTATAGCTAGTGAGCCCAATCTACTATGCTATTTAACCCATAGCTGGTGGGTAGAGAAGGGATGGATTCATGTTTTTCCCCATTGCAATATTTGAACTAACATTTCCTTTTTATGCCCTATACCTTCAGCACATAAGCGATCATGGCTCTCCACACGTTCTTTTTTCTTTATTATCTATGAATTGCCATTACTTTTCAGGAAAGATAGTGAAGTAGTTTCTTGTTATCTTTTCTATAGTATCAAGGGAATAACTCTCTTTTTGGCACACCGTATTTTTTTTTGTTTGTGTTTTGAAAGCACGAAGGTTAAACCTTACCGAAGTTTGTTTAAGGTATATTTTGTAATTACTGCAAAATAAAAACCAAAGTGAACATCCTCTAAGTAAGCTAATTCCATAATGTTAACCAGAGGTACTAGATTTATACGCTTCTCATAAGCTGATATTTGTTAAGGGCTGGATTTGTCCTCGCTAATACGATCAGAAATGAACTGTCTCTGTCAAAGAGGTTCTCGTTTTTCTTTTATAGAAATACCAACACGGGGCAATTGGTTGTTATCCAAGGTTAAATCGGTCAGGTCTCATAATTTTCCTGATCGACGCTATTGTGTGTTTGGTGAATAAGGGGTCTATCTTGGCGAACCTATCTAATATCACTTTGAAAAGAGGGTAGAGTTGGTAGGGTTAGGGATATATGCCATGAAAAGGATATTTATTCTAAGGTGTATGTGTTAGGGTTTTATCTTTGGTTGCGGCTGGGGGAACACAGAATAGTGATATTGAGTAAGGCAGGGTTAGGATTTTATCTCGGGGAAAGGATATTGATAAAAGAGAAAGAAAACTTTCTCACATTCCCCCACCCCTCCAATTTGGCACAAACTTCTGGTTGCGTGAAGAGACAAGACAGAAACGTCTGAATTGGATAGATATTCGGGTTGTCATAACCACCACTTTTCAAAGAATATTTAGCCAGGGTGCTTTTTTTTTTTACTTTTTATTAAATTATCAGTTACTGTACGAACGAGAAAGTGAGCAATATCTCTATCTATAAAAGGCAGAATGTGTGTGTGTTTGTGTGTGTGTGTGTAACGAATGCACGGCCGCAATTTTCGACGGATTTGCACCAAAATTTACATGCACATGCTCCAAGTTAGCAGAAGGCCAACACCGACTTTGTATTTCTCAACTCCCATCGATAGTGGAAATAATCGATTTTTTTCATGCTTCTACGGCAGTTTTCATGTAGTTTGCGGCCATTTTATAACGGCCAGAGTGAGAGCCAATAGCTGGCTGCCACGAATAGGCAGGAAGATTTTATTGGCCAGCGTGAGAGCCAACAGCTGACTGATACGAATGTTAACTAGCATGCTAGCATGCAAAAAAAAATCGATAGCTGCATTCGTCACAAGTGGGAAAAATTTAAATCTGCATGGCACTTTACTCCAATTGGCTCATTTGCTTGCTTAAACTCAACGTTGATTCTGATTCCGCAGAACTGGGTTGGGTGTGAAAAAGTATTTGTTGTTAACATTCTTTTTTCATTCGGTTTTTCCAGTTACGAGTCTTTTTTTTTTAATCGTTTTGTGTTCATTTTGTTTAGTTCTTTTTTCGTAACAGATTTAATGTTTAGTATAGAGCTTAGAAAAAATTCGCAGTGTGAGATAGGCAAGAAGTAAGGCATGTAGCCACATCAGCACGGAAAAGGGCACTCCTTTAAAGGCAAGGAAGGGCAAAAATATTTTAAATCAAGTGATAGCGATTGCTGTATGAGTCGTACGATTTTTGAATCAAGCACGGGCAACGCCGGGCCATGCTGCTAGTATGAAATAAATAAAAAAAACTTTCATTAGTATTATTATTTACTAGAAATACCCTTGAAAAATTCACTGTTTTGCTATTTTATGAAACTTAATTCTTCACTTAATGATTGAGTAAGCTCATGGCGAGTTCCAAGACAATAAAATATCTGTAGAAAATATTTGACAAAATATGCAAATAACAATGATAAATATGGATGCTGTTCGTTATTTTGAGTAAAAAGAAAAGGTTGATACAAATGAAAAGATTTGAAATTAATCTCGACATCAGTCACTTTCTCACCGACTTGACGTGGCTCCCCTCTGACTTGTCTTTTCATGACAGCTTCTCTGACAAGTTTTTTCATCTAGTGCCCTGACTACATTAATTTAAGCGTGCTACTAAATTGGCATTACTGTTGAAATAGCTAAATGCAACCGCCACTTCTACTCCAACATTCTCTTTTCTCTCACTTCCCGCCTATGGAACTCCTTTCTGTTTACTTGCTTCCCTGATAACTACAATTTTCAAAACTTTACATGTAACGTCAATCGCCATCTTTTATCTACTTGAATGCCGTTCATCTTTTGTCCTTTCCTCAATTCTCCTTATACTCAGTCTTTTCTCTCACTTTCACACCCTGTAACATTCCCGCCTTGCTTGGGGTGAAATGATTGAAAAATAAAACTTTTTCCATTTCACTGAAACAGACGTTAAAATCTTTTATCTTTCCTTCTTCAGCTTCTCACTGAAACTAAATTGCATCTTTGATATGTTTTTTATCTTCTCACGCGATCAAAACGCCATTATTTCTGAGGTATCAGCAGGAGACATTAAACACTTTTCTTTCTTTCTTTCTTTCTTTCTTTCTTTTCCACTGAAACCAAGTAGCGTCTCTGATACGTCTTTTTTCTTTCAAAGCGGTCAAAACAGAATAGTGCATTAATTATGAAGTATTGGCAGGGTATAATTAACTTATGAAGGGAAGGACAGGCAGAATTATTATATGACTAGGTAAAAAGCTGCCCCCTATCGGGCAGCATTTAAGCTAGGTCCTGTGGAGAGACTCTTGATTGCGTTTTTGGCTTGGTTAGGAATTTGAGAGTTCCTAACTCTTTGCATATTCTCAACATATTCTCAACATCTCTCTTGGCTGCTGTTTGATCTGTTTTTTCATTTACACAGGACTTTCTTTTCCTCGTTTCAACTTTGGCTCTTTTGATTGCAATCTAGTCCTCTGCTGACTGCTTTTTGTGAGATATACTGCTGGCGTATGCGATAGGCAACAAGAAACTACAGAAGAACTTAAAATTGATAACTTTATTTAAGTATTGCACTAATATCTAAGCTTCCATTTTAAAAGTTCAACAACAATTCTTCTGCCGCCATTTAATTTAAAGACAATTTGATGTACGGAGGTCCTTACTTTCCCTGCAAAAAATTAATTTTATTTCATGGGTGACTTTGGCAAGATTTCGCAATTAATTTCGATTATTCCCAAATTTATTTTCAAGTTATAAAAATTGTTATCGTACAACAAAAATAAAAAAAAATAGCCGAAAACACTCACAGTTATGAAAACTTGGGAATCCAAAATTTCAGGATTGGGGGTCTGGATCCGATCCGGAATATTTTTCAATTTGCCCACGGAGTCGGCTTGATCCCAAAATGGTTTATGTTGGCCTATGATCTCTAGGAATAAATTGGAAAAAGTATGACACACTGATATTCGCATTCATTTATATAGATGATCATTATTTTTGTTCCGGTATAAATTTTGCTCTGCCTGCAATATTTGAAATTCTGAAGTCAATAAATTCAATATTCGATGGACTTTTTTTTCCTTCGTTTCGTTGTATCGAACAGAACGTTCTTGCAATATTCGAACTTCTGAAATTGAATAATTTGCATACATAACGTATAGCCATTCACAAGTTAGGTAGCCAAATATATGAACTTTGACTTGTGGACATCAGAATCAAGCTGGTAAAGAATTTTAACGATGTGGTTCGGGAAGTAAGAGACGGCGAAGTGTGTGAAAGGAAGTCGGAGTTTGTTTGTTTAGCGGCATATCAACACTTTATGGGTCATTTAATGCCGAAATTTAAATTTCTTGGGAGCATTAGTAATTTCTCTTAAAAATGTATTGCTGGTAAAAAATTTTTTTTTTTTTTAAAATATGTTACTGGTATTTTTTAACAAAAGTGTATTACTAGTAATTTTTGTTTCTTTTTTTTTTTACAATATGTATATCTAGTAATTTTATCTTTTTTTTACAAAAATGTATAACTGATTTTTTTGTTTTCAAAACATGTACTACTGAATTTTTTTTTTTTTACAAAATGTATTACTGGTAATTTTTTTTTTTTTTACAATATGTATAACTGTTAATTTCATCTTTTTTTACAAAAATGTATAACTGATTTTTTTTTGTTTTCGAAACATGTATTATTGAATTTAAAAAAAAAAATGTATTATTCGTAATTTTTGTTTGTTTTTTTTTTAAATATGTGTAACTGGTAATTTTATCTCTTTTTGCAAAAATGTATAACTGATTTTTTTTGTTTTCAAAACATGTATTACTGAAATTTTTTTACAAAATGTATTACTAGTAATTTTTGTTTTTTATATATATATTGCTTTTAGTTTATATATATATATATATATATATATATACCAAAAACAAAAAGAAAGAACAAATAAATTTAAAATCCAGAGTTCTTTAGCAATTATTTAAAAACAAAAAACTGTGCTCGATACACAGTAGAGCATAATAATATAATTATTTTTTAATTATTTTTATAACATTTATATATATATATATATATATATATATATATATATATATATATTTCGATTGAGGTAGGTTAGACCTTGGTTTCACACTATTTGCGATTGTCAGACGATCGCAAAATAGTGTGAAACCCAGGATCACAAACTCACATCAATCTAACTAAATATGTTTGCTCTATCACTGATATTGAGCGCTTTCCAATAAGTACCGCGCCTATATAATATATAAATAGTATATTTAAAAAAATTATTTATATATATATATATATATATATATATATATATATATATATATATATATATATATATATATATATATATATATATAAAGAAAAACAGACCAATTTTAAGGTTCCATTGTAATAATCTATTTCACTTTTCGTGAAGTTTTTGGAAGTGATGTCTGATGATCCAGCGTCCTTTAAAAGGACCCTGGTGAAATAGATTATTACAATAGAACCTTAAAGTGGTCTGTTTTTTTTTTAAATTATTAGCTTTGGATTTACATTGAACTCTCAGGATTTCATCCTCCTTGAATCTACCCATACGGATTACCAAGTTTTTCGTAACTTAACTATATATATATATATATATATATATATATATATATATATATATATATATATATATATTTCACACACACACACACGCATATATATATATATATATATATATATATATATATATATATATATATATATATATATATATATATATATATATATTCAGACAGAACTTTATATAAACATCGGAAAAAACATATGAAATAATGAAATCTCACAACTTCAGACAATATAGGAGGACAACCAGAGAATGTTTTCTGAAGACAATAGCGTCCTTAATATATTTTATTTATAAAAGCAATTAAAAACTCTTCTAATTAAATAAGGTCATAGTTTTATAGCATTTTCATTTTACAATTCAGAGTAGATTTTCGGTAAATGGTGTTTCTGTTTGACAAAAACAAATTGAGGATTTAAATTCTCCAAGGAGTTTTGATTTTAACTAATCGAAACATTAAGCGGATCAAAATTTAATTTCTCGAAATTTCACAAAATTAAATGGGTACCAAATGTAATAAAATATTTTTACCAAGATCATTTTTTTTAAATTTTCAAAAATAATTTCATTCATTTATGAATAAGTCCTGAAAATTTAATCAATATCCGACAATTATTTAACGTTTATCCCGCAAAAAAATGACGCTAAAATTTCCCATACTAGTCTTTGGCCCACACGCTGAGCATAAAAAAAAAAGATATTTAAGCACAATTTTCGAACATGCTAGAAACAATTAAAAATGTAACAAAATAATCAAAAAATAATTTGGTCTTTCCTCTTAATAATAACATAAACATTTTGACGATATTTTTTTTTATCAAGTTTGGGGCCTTTTTTCATCATGGTATTTTTTAGCGAATTTTTGGAGTTATCTGTGATGATCTAATTAGCTTAATTTTAGATCGGTTATATCATGAAATAATCCATATGTGATCTCTTGGGACTTGGAGGTTCAAATTAAAGACGCGCAAAAAAAAACATGTTACGTTTAACGTTCAAGCCACAAACATTTACGGTAATACAATGCTAACATTCCCGTCTAAAGAAGATACTGGAAAGCCGTCAGCAAATGAAAACAATAGAACGATTGTTCGGCCCACCTGTGTCTATTGTAAACTGCGTGTTTCTCTCCTCCATTCACCTTTGTCAGTTCCCCTCTCCTCACGTACCCATTAGGTGAATCCCAGGTGTGCCAATAGCAACATTATTTCAGTGGAGACCAATTGCAAACCATTTCTTTTCTCGTCCTCACTGTGTACTCTTAAGGCTGACAACATAACCAGTTTTTAATGGGAATCATTTTTATAAACGAGACAAGACAAAAGAAAAGGACAGAACAGAAAATACGAAACTGAGGAGATGATTTAATGTTTGTCCAATCGTCATTGTTAACGGCGCTGTTGTCGTTAGTCAAGGGCGGTAAATCTTTCTGACTACGTCGTCTTAATTTATCAAGGCGTGAGGTCCTGATTTGGTCCCCCTCCCCTCCCCAAAAAAGACATGATGCTAAATATATCTCTTCAGGATGTCTACAGTCTGCATGGTGGCGTCAGAGGTCAGAATTTGAGTCCAGATAAAAGCTAGGTTTTCGGATCATAATTTTTCAAGATAAGGCCGTAAGACATTTTTCAACGGCTGTTTAAAATCTGTCGACTCATTCTGCCGCTCCAGGAGGTACCTGACACCCTCTACCATGCTTTGTCTTTATAAAAAAATCAGATTAGATTAGAAGTTGAGCATTGCTGCCATGTTTGACCTGGAACTGCTCAATCAGCTCTTTCCAACCTTGTCGCACAAGTTACCTATTCTTGTTCAAGATCACTTAAACAGTCTAAAAGTGGATCAGTTATTTGACACTCTACGGCCGCTCTCCAATAGGCAAATCGTTGCAAGACGATCGCTACTCTGTCGCCATTTCCATGACAACTGTTTAGATGAGCTCCATCCTTTAGATCCACCAGTTCAGACCTTTACAATTAGAGCTCGCCTTGCCACATCCACCCACATATCTTTCGTATTCCAATTGTAAGGATGAAGGTTATACTCAAGCACGATTTTTTTCCTCGAGATTTCCTACTTTGTGAAAAAAGCTCCTGCGTTGGTGCTTCCCCGAACACTACAGTCTTAACTTTTTCAAGTCAACAGACAATCACTAGCCATCCTACTTCACTTTCTTCTACCTCCTCTTACATTCAAATCACATACTTCAATCAGTAATCCTCTACCATAAGTGGCTCCTGAGCCTTGTATTGGGTAAACCTTAGTAAAAAAAAAATGATATAAATTAAAACAGGCAAGCTTTATTTAATGTGACACTAACTGGACATATCGGAGACAACAGAGATAGACGAAGCTTTTGAGAATGGATTACAGAAAGGGGCGGATGATAAAAAGACACACGTTACTAGGACTTGCAAAATATAGGAAGTTGTGGAGAGCCGTGATCATTCACGTCCTACCCATTATTTATTTAGTTATCTTTTCTTTCTTTTTTTTTTTTTTTTGTTATGTTTTTGCTGTTACTATTGGAAATGTTCGGGTGATAATGTTTTATTTGGTAAAACACAGCCCCAGTCGATAGGACCTGATGAACCCTTAGCGGATCGATTATCTAAAAAGAGTGCACAAAGATGAACTTAAATCAGTGTGTTGATATTTGGGTATATGGAAGTCTAATGATTTACGATTTAATTTTCCCAAACAATTCTAGGATTAAAAATAATTTATCCTTCCTTGTGGGTGATGAACTATTTTCGACCATACAAGCCCTCGTTCAAAGACGAAATGTCGCAAGTTTCCCACTGCTATTTCCATGGAAAGTGCTCAAACGATCTACATTCCTTTGTTCCAGAAGTTCTTCCTTTCATGGTTAAAACCCGCCATATTACGTATATTGTAGCGAAACACCCTCATTTTCTTTGTATTCCTACCAACTGCTTGTTTGTAGAATGCTTCCCCAATACACTACAATCTTAACCTGTTCAAATCTAGGCCAAATCTTTATCTTCCCCACATATCCACAACATCTGTGCCTTTTAATCTGTCAGTCTCTACCTCGAGTGGCTCTTGTGCCTTTTACAGAGTGAATGTCATTGTAAAAAAGAATCTCTCTTTTATACCTCTTTATTATACCTTACCGTTGAGCAATGACTGACGCAGCCAACCTGCCTATCTATCTATCTATCTATCTATCTATCTATCTATCTATTAGACGAATGCTCCTTAAACCAATATTCTTTTGACAAATGTTCCTTAGACCAATATTCTTTAGACTAGTGATTCTCAGCGTGGTCCAGGTGGACCACCGGTGGTCCACATAGCATCTCTTGTGGTCCTCAGAAAATTCGTAGCCATTTCACAAAAATGTATCTAAATTATTCATACTTTCAAGAATTAATAATAATAATAATAATATTTTGTTTAATTACGCAGGTCCATTATATTTGAATATTTCAAAATTACGTAGGTATTACGCAGTGCTATATTTATTTTATTTTTTGTCATATATATATATATATATATATATATATAGTATTTGTTTATTAAAATAAAATTTAAAATGTAAATAGGCTACTTTGTCTTTTCATTGAGTATTTTACTGTGAAAATTGAACAGCCTAAAAGTAAAATTGTAGTGGTCCATTTTAATTTTTTGAATAAAAAAATGGTCCATTTGCTGAAAAAGGTTGAGAAACACTGCTTTAGACGTATGTTCCTAAATCTATTTAAATAATATAAGAACTTGTAATTACACCTTCAATATGTCTTTAATATGTCTAAGGAACATTCGTTTAAGGTATATTGGTCTAAGAATATTGGTCTCAGGAACATTCACCTAAAGAAAATACGTTTAAAAATATTCATCTAGAGAATTATGACCTAATAATGTTTGTATTAATATACAAAACAATGCATGCCAATAAATGATTATAAACGCCGTGTATCAGCAATAATTAATGTTGCTATAATTTTGTAAATATTATTCTGCAATATAGTGAATATCAATAACATTGAGTATTTTCTAAATGAATAAAGTGTTAATTTAGTAAAAAAATATTAATATAGACCTGTAGTACTTAGACGGGTATTACATAAACCAGTGTGCTTAGACGAGTACCTTTTAGTCAAATGTCCTTAGACATGTTTCCCTTCTTTAAACGAATCTTCCTTAGACCAACGTTCCTTAGACTAATATTCTTTAGACAAATGTTCCTAAATCCTTTTCTGAGTTATACAACTGTCTTTGATGCCATTTTCTACCTTGACTCCACGTCTAGGGCTTGCCACCTGACATAATGACACATCATCCCGGGTATGTACGCATAACTGAGGCGATATAAAAAGTCGGCTTTCAAGTACTTTACAGTTGATAGTATCATATTGCTAACCTGTACTTGATATATAAATACAAACCAGTCTTTTGTATTTGGCGCGTTTCGCATATGATACCCTTAGGATATTGATATCTGTCAGTGTTTCCACTTTAGCGGTAATATTTGTCATGTCTCGTATTTTGACCGGCTTACGGCCATATCACGCCAAAACACCAATTCTCGTACGGTCGTCGAAGTTAAACAGCGTAGAGCCTGTTCAGTGCCTAGATGGGTGACCGCTTGGGAACACCAGGTGCTATAATCTTGGATGGTGTAATGGATAATGGCACGGAGTTGGAAATCGGAGAGCTGAGTTTCAATTCAAGTCGAGTTCGTTATAGTTACTTACGCGCAAATACCCTTGGGAACGGTATAAGTACACCTCTTCTTCCCCGCCTCCAGGTATGGGTTAAATAGTAGAACTTTTATCAGTAAATCATTATTAGCACCACAAAATTCTTCAAGGACACAATGCACAGTGGATAAAGGCGTTGGTTAGATCCAGTGACAGGACCCAAAGTGTGTGAGTTCAATACCCGGTTAAGTAGAGAACTTGGAGAGGGAAATTAACAGGAGATAATTGATAACTGACATCCATTAAACATGGCACGTGGAACTAGAACAGTCTAACCCAGTGAGCAAAATAAAGGGTTCAGTTCGACATTCCAACTACCTGAAGAAGGCCGGAGCGTAGAACGGCCAAAATGTTGTAATAAATATGGTGACAAAGATGAGGACAACCACCAGTCACGATGAATGGATGTTCCCCCGAGGTGGCGCTGTGTCTTGAACGGCTATTGAGCATTAAACTCACTCCAGACCTCAAGATAAATGGTCGGTTCTCTGTATTGCTCTAGTAAGTACTTGACTCTTGGCGCTATCTTTTACCTTTACAAGAGCCAGAACAAGCCGAGATTGGAGTAATGCTGGAGCTGCCAAGTCCTCACTTTCCAATCTCGGTCGAGTCCAAAAGCGACAAGTTATTTTCCACTGTGTAAATCTCTCGCAGACGAGATTTGGCAAGCTTCTCGCTGCTTTATCGCTACTTCCATGAAAAGTGCTCGGACGAACTACATTCCTTGGTTCAGCCAGTTCTATCACAACCAGAACCCGCCATACCACTTACGTTGTATCAAACCACCTACATTTCCTCCATATTCCACTGGTTAGAAATAAATTTCACTCGAAAAGCTTTTTTTCCCGCGAACCGCTGTTCTGTGGAATCGACTCACAAGAAGATGCTATCCCGCTAGATACAATGATAACTAGTTCAAGTCTAGGGTTAACCGTTATCTTTACCACATATCACCATAAACTGTGCCTCTTATCTCTAACTCTGTAACCCTCTACCTCGAATGGCTCTTGAGCCTTGTACAAGATGAACATTATTGCAAAAAAAATGTAAACAGGGGCATTATATATTACACCCGATATCATCACCCACGATTTGCAAATATTTATTATGCCTCAACTAATTGAAATTTCTGCATCACCAAGTTAAATTTCGTAAATCTCTATTCCTCAGAACAGCATATTTTGTTGAAGGAATGTTAATTAATGACATTTGTTTTCTTCTAGTACGGAAGTCTTTGAGATTTTTTAGCACAAACTAAAGCCGCCATATTTCCTCAGTCGAAAAAAAAAAACTAGTTGCGTTCAAAGGAAGTGACATATATACATCTAGCCCACGGACAAGGACAAACAAGTTTGCCTCATAAACTATTAGTTCTTTATTGAGATGACCCATAGATGTATCGTAATGACATATTTTTCTTCTTCTATGTACCGTGACCGTTCAAGATAATTGTGATCATGGCTCTCCACAATTCCCTGTCTTTTGTAGCTCTTAAAAAATTTTGTCTTTTCGTTATCCCTCCTATACCTTGTTCTATCATCCATTTACTTATTAACCCCTCCAATGTCCACTTGGGGCATTAATGTGTTAGAGGCAACAATCTATAATTAATACCTACTTTTTATATCCGCCCAATTAATAGATGTATTACAGGTTCCCAGTAAAAAAAAAAGCGGCAAATTTATCATCTTACAGGAATAATTGACCTTGAATAACCTTGAATAAATTTCTTGAATATTCCTGACCTTGAATAATCATTGCACAATCTCGTAATTACTTAACTCTGATTGGTTCCTTTATGATTGATAAATTGCTGCTTGATCTTGTGACTCGCCATTTAAAGGTCATTTGCAGACAACTTTAGTTTTTCTCGTATGGATAAACCACTCACTGATTTTGAGCGTCAAGTTATCGTACCGTTCTGGGTATGACAACAATAAACTACATCCGCGTCCTGGTTAAGACGATAAACTACATCTGGTAGCAAGGCCTTTGATCAGAATGTTTTGAGGAGCGTGGAACCTCAGCTATGGATAAATAGTTATCCCAACCCCGCCACAAAAGGGGTCAAAATACTATGAAAGTATAAGAATAGGTTTTAATGCCAGCAATATTTTTTGGGAAAATTTTTTACAAGTAATACTTTTTCCAAAAAAAATATTACCAGCAATACATTTTTCAAAAAAAATATTACCAGCAATACATTAAAAAAAAAAAAAAAAAAAAAAACTAGCGGCTATACGTTTTTGAAATAATAAAAAATATTACCAACAATACAATTTAAAAAATATATATATTACCAGCAATAAAAATCTTGTGGGCATTAAATAACATATTGAGGTTGATATACCGTAAAACAAAACAAAACATGCCATAACAAGTTATATTATTCAAAGAAACAACTTCGACGTGGAAATTTGACGAAATGTGCAGAAGTTCTTCGTGAATTTTTCAGTCATATCAGTCGTCACTAGTTTTTAACGGTTGTCTCACGTCTTTCGGAATTTACCGCTTTTTTTTATTATTATACTGGGCACCCTGTAGTAGAGCAATTGTTAGCTGCTCGGCATGGAATTTTGATGAGATGAGTTCGAATCATTGTCGTGATCATTACATTCATTTTCGTCAAAATACAGTATGAACCCATCTCTTCTACCCTCCATAAAAGTCAGGGATCGATTTTAACTCTGTATTTATATTATACGCAGTACCCCTACTTCCAAAATAATGAAAAAGTTCTATTTATCGATTATGACAAGTGGCTCAATGCAAAGATTCGTGTTCTATTTTCGTTGGTTTTAATTTTCTAATTGAGCACAGACTTTTGCAATAATCTGATACAAAAATTAATTTCTCTATTTTTTTGCGAGTTCACCAGGCTACTTAAGCAGTGCTGAAGAAACAAATCAAGCTGTGAATAATGAAAGTTGGGCAATTCGACGTGGTGTAATTTGATAGCAAGCTTGTCTCGCTAGATCAATTACGACTGAATAGTGAGTTCGATTCTCACTGGGCGCCCCAAACATTCGGCTTTGTGCTAGATCTAAGTTACGCTTAAAAAATCGTAGGGAAACAGAGAAAACAGAGCTCGCTAGACCTCTGAGTTTGTTTAGACTCAGCATGTCGACTTCTCCGCATGAGGAAAGCGGTTTGGGGGAATATCATACTCACGGGACTTATTCAAGGCAAGAGGGACAGAAGGAAACGAGTAACCTACGTAACAGCCTTGTACAAATGGGTGAACTAGGGGGGGATAGATATGGGATAAATATTCCTTAAGATAAGAAGTTGTGGAGAACCACGATGGCCAAATTTCTTAAGAGACGCGGCACATAAAAGAAAAATGGCCTGACATTGAAATCAGTGCTTTCCTCCTGACTTGGTTAAATTGCTCTGTAATATCAATCTTTCAATATGGCAGTGAATGTTGGACAATATCCTCGCAGATGCAGAGGAGACTTGAAGCAACAGAAACAAAGAAAAAAGTGCTGAACTTCTATGTAATATCAATCCTCCTATATGGTAGTGAATGGTGGACAATTTCCTCACAGATGAAGAGGAGACTTAAGCAACAGAAACAAAAAAGAGTTTTTTACCGCTATGTAATATCAATCGTTCTATATTGTAGTGAATGCTGGCCAATTTCCTCACAGATTAAAAAGAGACATGAAACCACAGAAACAAAGAAAAGAGTACTGAACTGCTGTGTAAAATCAATCCACCCATATAGCAGTGAATGCTGGCCAATTTCTCCACAGATGAAAAGGAGACATTAGGCAACAAAGATGTTATTCTACAGAAAAATGATGAGAATACCATAGATGGAACATGTGAATAGCAAAGTTTTAAAGAAAATGGAAATAAAAAGGACAATTATACATAAGATTAGAAAGAAACAGTTGAAATCATAACGAGGAAAAATGGCATAAGGAATTTGATACTCACATGACATATTTAAAGGCAACAATAATGTTTGCATAAATTTGCTGACATGAATTGGACCGCATTATATTGAATCAATTGCTAGATCTACTGCTAGGAAAAATTATTCCCTGTGTTATGCTAGACGATTGTTCTCTTCAGAATCTATCTTACATATCTATAAGTCTACCACTCGTCCATGCATTGAATATTGCCACCACATCTGGTCTGGTGCTCCTGCTATATATTTAGAGATCCTTGATAAAATCTAAAGAAGAATCTGCAACGTTATCTGTCTTGATCTGGCATCTCGGCTTCAGTCACTCTCCCCCTCCTCCATAACGTAGCTTCCCTCTGCTTTTTCAATAGATATTTTAATGGTGACTGTTTTCCTCTATAGTACATAGACTTTATGAATTTAAGCGCTGTATTAGATTAGCGGCAATCTCTCGTCTTCATACAGTTGAAACGACTAGATGTATGTTCTATGCTAACAGTATCTTCTAACGCACTTCTCGCTTGTGGAACTTTTTTCCGGATTCTTGCTTCGCAGTTGACTTTGATCTTCAAAAATTTAAATGCAATGTCAATCGTTATCTTCTGTCTTCTTAATTCTTCTTTCATTGTCTTCTTTCTTAATAGTAGTTTTTCTCATATTTCTAATGCTCAACAACCTCTTGCGCCCTAGTGGCTGTATTGCCTTGCTTGTGGTGAAATGATTTATATATATATATATATATATATATATATATATATATATATATATATATATATATATATGTAAGCAAATCTAAATGGATATAGATCCGACAGAATGAAGAAAAATTTGGAAAAAACAAACAAAAATCCTTAAATGCAATTATGTTGTCTACGGTTTTTTGTAGGCATCATCAGATTTTTGGTTTGAATTATTAGCTAAAAACTAGCATACAATATAATAACTTGTTCAATCCATAGCCCACTCATCAGATTCATGGTTTGAATAATTAACTAAAAGCATGCATACAATATAACACCCTTCATAATCCATAGCCTAAATAAATAGTTTAAATACCCTAAAAAAAGATAACCCTTTATGAAGTCGTCAAAAAACAAACGTTACGACAGTTTTTTTTTATATGCACAAATCCCTTTCATAAAAAAATAAAATAAAAAAATAAAAAAATCTCCATAGACATGCAAACTAGACGAGGGTTAATACATCTTCCGTTTCAAATTTAGACACCCCCACCTTTCCCTGACTTGACATCTACGAAAGTAACTCTATACTGATACTTATTATTAACACATAACACCCGCCTACCCAACTTAAACAATTCGCCCTAGCTGTTACCATGGAAATTTTGATTTCAATTTTTAAAACACGTAAATTTCAGAAACACGTTATTCCAAAAAAAATTTCGCTTGAAGATGGAACAGAGCTTATTTTAACTCAATTTAATTTAAATAATTATATTGAAGTTTTCGGCTCTTGTTTTGAAACATGAGACTCCTTATGTCGCGATTTGGAATCATATTTTTAAATAAACAATTATATTTATGATCTACTTTTGTATCGAGCACTATTTTTTTAAAATAATAACTAAAATACTAAGGGACTTTGGATTATTTACCTAACAGTTCCTTCCTATTTTCTATATATTTTCACACACACACACACACACACACACATATATATATATATATATATATATATATATATATATATATATATATATATATATATATATATATATATATATATATATATATATATATATATATATATATATATATATATATATATATATCTATATGCGCGGTACTTAGTGAAAGCGATTCGAAAGAACAAGATCGGAACTCTACTACCGTAGATAGACGGT
The DNA here is from genome assembly GCA_903632075.3 of Acanthosepion pharaonis. NCBI lineage: Eukaryota > Metazoa > Mollusca > Cephalopoda > Sepiida > Sepiidae > Acanthosepion > Acanthosepion pharaonis. Next base: position 78,057 of record CAHIKZ030000759.1, read on the forward strand.
CCGTGTAAAAATTACAGTAAATAGAAACTTCAAACAAAATTAGATGAAAGTCAGTACAGATCGAAAAGTATAAATGAAAGTTAATACTAGTTCAAGAGTTAGATGATGGTCAATTCTAGTCGACAAAAATAAGATTTATTAATATCCGCTACAAATGGGAGAGGAAATATATAAATACACATTGATATTTATATGGTTTGATGATCTCCATTTACTCAAAACCCGTTACTAATTGGAAAGTTCTTATTTATTTTTATTTTTTTATTTATTTATTTATTTTTTTTACCAGCGGTACATCAATAACCTTCTTTCAGGGCTAAGTTCAAAGTTTAGGACGGCTGTTAGATCAGAAGTTTAATTTTTATTGATGTTAACTTTGACCTCAAAATGATTAATTAGGTAATGTTTGATTTTGTGCGGATGTTTGTTTTCCTTTCTGTAAACCGTAATTAATGTAATTAAAAATGTCTACGTATGCAATGTTTTCAAAGACTTTCGGTATCTGAGTTAGGAATTACTGGAACAACCGAAAAACATGTGACGCATCGCAACAAAGATTAGGAAAACGTTATTCTTTAGAAATGTTTTGAAATTCTGATATGTTATGAGGTGTTCTAATTGCTACATATATTGTTTTGAAATGCATCGTATAGAGTTCGAAATGATGAGAGCGACTGAGAAATTCAAAATATATACAGCGGGCCAATTTGTGATGGATAGCACTAAAGATTGTTCTGACTGTTACAGTTTTTTGTGTATATATATGTAACTAGTGAGCCAGTCAAAATGACTTAACTCACTTTATAGTCTACCAATAGAAGATTAACCAATCAGAAGACGTAGAACATTCAATCCGTCGTGTACAAAGGCGGCTATTTTTGTTCACTCTACCCGAATGTCCAGTCCAGCTTGTCAGGCGAAGAGAACCAGAAGGACGAAATATGCTCTGCTACTTATACCAAAATATCCACTGCTAACCTGAACAACGCTTCCCTACTGTCTTCAAAATATTCACTGCTAACCTCTGGATTCTATACTCGAAGACGCCCGTCATTATGAACAACACTGACATGTGTGTGTGTGTGTGTAACGAATGCACGGACGCAATTTACGACGGATTTTCACCAAAATTTACATGCACATGCTCCAAGTTAGTGGGAAGGCCAAGACCGACTTTGCATTTCCCAACTCCCACCGATAGTGGAAATAATCGATTTTCATGCTTCTACGGCAGTTTTCATGTAGTTTGCGGCCATTTTCTACTGGCCAGAGTGAGAGCCAATAGCTGGCTGCCACGAACATGCAGGAAGATTCTATTGGCCAGCGTGAGAGCCAACAGCTGACTGACACGAATGTTAACTAGCATGCTAGCATGCAAAAAATCGATAGCTGCATTCGTCACAAGTGGGAAAAATTTAAATCTGCATGGCACTTTACTCCAATTGGCTCATTCGCTTGCTTAAACTCAACGTTGATTCTGATTCCGCAGAACCGGGTTAGGTGTGAAAAAGTATTTGTTGTTAACATTTTTTTTTCATTCGTTTTTTTCCAGTTACGGGTCCTTTTTTTAAAGCTGATCGTTTTGTGTTCATTTTGTTTAGTTCTTTTTTCGTAACAGATTTAATGTTTAGTATAGAGCTTAGAAAAATTCGCAGTGTGAGATAGGCAAGAAGTAAGGCATGTAGCAACATCAGCACGGCAAAGGGCACTCCTTTAAAGACAAGGAAGGGCAAAAATATTTTAAGTCAAATGATAGCGATTGCTGTATGAGTCGTACGATTTTTGAATCAAGCACGGGCAACGCCGGGCCATGCTGCTAGTTGGTACATATATTGCTTCTAGTTTTTAACTTCTATATGCTGCGTCTCTTCAGGAGATGGGCAATCACAACACTAAAAAAGTTAGCATTTTTCTCTCTGCTGACCGCTTCCCAGTATCTCTTTCTACAACTACGTCAGATGAATCCCTCCCCCCATCTCTCTTTCTTTCTCTCTCTTATTATGCCTGTGAGGGTTAAGTTTTCTACGTTCTCTTTCCTCACTATATGTCCAAGAAATTTCAACTGTCTAGGGAGCTAGCAAATCCCTATTACAGACGCCCACTCAGACACATTTGCGTTTGTTCAATACCCACAGAGCACACCTGTAGTTTATACTGCAACTATGCTGAGCGGACCTTAGATATAGTCTCTGGGAGGGAGAGAAACATCTGGTGTGGTCGATTTATTTTAACAAGGCCAGCCCTCAGTCCCGGTGATTTGTGAGTTCCTGCTCGCACAACGATCGATAGCTTCCGAAATATTTCGTCCACCCAATTTCACTCACAAGGCTTGGATTAAACCGTGGTAGAGATATTCAGGCCCTTTCCGAAGGCACCGGCACTCTGGGTTCACCTCCTCCAAACCTTTATTATCAATAATCGCCTTGTTGATAAATGGTGACATTCGAACTCGCGTCTCATGGCCAAACGGTACACGTTCTAAATACTTGGCCCATGTATATATATATATGTAAACATATATATTTTTTATCATTTTAAACGTTTAGTAGATACTCGTATTTGAGTAGACGTTGCGTTTATTTATTAAACAGTATATTTATTTATTTTCGTCTTACTGGCGTGAAAAAAATGAGTATCCAGTAAAAATAATGTTTAAAGTGATAAAAGTATGTTGATTAATTAAAATTCCATTATATATATATATATATATATATATATATATATATATATATATATATATATATATATATATATATATATATATATATATATATATATTGGGAAATGGACAAAGCCTGACAATTATTTTAAGACATTTTATGTTTATACATTCTTTTTATAGATAAAATATTTAAGTAAATGTTCTGTTTATAATAAACAGTATTAAACAACATTTACCGGCCTGAATATCCGAGAAATCTTCATAGAAAAGGCACATCAGGCTATATGATAGTTCCGTAGAGGATACAGGTTCGGATCCTGTCGGAGGACGAATATTGTCTATAAAAAAGAATGTATAAATATATATATATATATATATATATATATATATATATATATATATATATATATATATATATATAGAATATAAAACAATATAAAAGTAGGTTATAGAATATAAAACAACTTTGATAAAAAAAAATTATACCTACTTTTCTGACAAAAACAATGCCGTTCTGAACATTTTGTCCGCAACTGTATATATAGGATTAATACAAATAAAATTTGTCACTTGCCTGATTGATGTTATATTCAGTACCTTAACAGCATAGTTTCGTGGACGAGCCTATTCGCAATCGTTTGGTCCACTCGTCAGGAGGTTTCAGCAATTGACTGCGGTAACTTTCATTTTATTTGCCTTCATATTTATTTTGATGTCATTAATTCATGCGCGAGTTATTAGGGTTAAGTTAATTCTTCCTCGTTTTGTGTGTGTCTATGTGTCTGTGGACGCGTGTGTACGTGCGTATTTGTCGAGTGAGATGTTTTTTTTTTTTTTTTTTGTATATATAAGTATATAGATGATTGTGTATTTGGCCAGTAATGCCTCTTTTATATAAATTCCATTAGAAACGGCTAATAAGTTACAGTGGTTGATTTTTTTCTTCTTTTTGGGACATAAATTATGTAGAAATTGTCCAAATGTTTTATATGCCCGAGCGCTTTCGGTTATATTTTTAGGCATTATCAAGGATGAATTTTGTTTTTACTTTTAACTGAATGTATGAATTTTTGTTTGTATGTATTTAGAGTTATGAGAATATTTTATTTTCCAAACACGGTCAGCACATTGTGGCCGTGTTCATAGTTGATATTACTGCATGTGGATGAGGCTATTATATTTGAATTATCAACGAATACGTTGCGGACAGTGTTTGATAGGTCGCCATGTCTGTTTAAATGAGACCTAATTCGATTATGGTTTAAGAGACATAATGTGAATAAATTTCATCTTTGATAATGTCTAAAACTATAGAGGAAAGCGCTCCAACATACAGCAGTTGGATATTTTTTTCATAATTTACGTCCAGAAAAGAAAATATCATATAAAAATCAAATAAAATAATTAACCGCAGTACCTTGTCAATCGTTTTTAATGCAACCTGCATAAAGAACATATATATATATATATATATATATATATATATATATATATATATATATATATATATATATAAAAAAAGAAAGAACAGTAAGATATATAATCCGGTGTTCTTACAGATATTTTTATTTTTGCAAAATAGTGCTCGATGTAAATTTACAGAGCATTAATATTATAAATTTTCCCCTACACAGTTCTAACCATGTTTCAAAGATGGAAGCTAAAAGCCCCGATTTTAATTTTGTAATTAAATTAAAAACATTAGTTCCATTTCATCCTCAAGCGAAAAAATTCCTTTGAGGATGAAATGGAACTAATGTCTTTAATTTAATTACAAAATTA
>CAHIKZ030000759.1:87500-162500 GCA_903632075.3 Acanthosepion pharaonis
AAAAACACTTGTTTGTATGTATGTATGTATGTATGTATGTATGAATAGAATTAGATAGTGTCCGTGAACTAAATTCTTCTCGTCACCACCGGGTCTTTTGTTAACAATAATATTCCGATAGCCACGCCTAACTCGTGTATTGTGCCCAAACGCCAAACTTCTATATCGGCTTTCACTGTCGGAATTGAAAGACCAGATAGATGTCTGTCTATATTTGACAATAATTTCCAGTTTTCTACAAAAACAGCACAGGGCACAAGTCCAATCCCCAAGTCATTTACGGAAAATTCGTTCCTCTGCCATCACCCTGCTATCTTAGCCTTGTGCAAAACTAATGTAAGATCAAGAACCAAAGTTAACAACCTAGGTGCTTCATAATACATCATAAAAAAATTCAAGATGTTAGCATGACTAAAAACCAAACACTTCAAATACATCGGTGTAGAGATCAGTTACAATAAATCTACTATAGGGATGACGAATTTCAGCGTAGAATGGATTATGCTGAATAGTTCCATACCACCTGATCCTGCAATAACCGATTATTAATTTTCGATCGCTGATAAACGTTTTGATAGGAAAATAATTTTCTTTTGCAACCAAATTATTTTGTTCCAGCAACGCCATGTCAAAATCATGCATTCTCATATTTATTAGGTGCAGTGATAAAAATTTCAATCTTTGAAATGATTTTAATGGCGAATGCCATATTCGCCATTAAAATTGCTTCCCAAAGATTGTTAGTTTACGCCAAATTTATTCTTAATTGCCAAGAAGAAGGTCAGGAGGCCACAACGGCCGATTTTTTTTTCCTTTTTTTCATTCAATTGTTTAACTTTGTCATATATATATATATATATATATATATATATATATATATATATATATATATATATATATAAATTTAAATATTATAGTATGCCGTGAATAAAGGCAAAAGGAAAACTTATCCAACGCGTTTCGTTATCTGATAGACTTTTGTCAAAGGCAATAATACAAGTTTTCTTTTATCCTTATTCACATTGTCCGTTTACAGAAATATTTTTTTTAAATATATCTGAAATTTTACATAGACACACACACGCATATACAGTCTGCGATAGATAAATTGTCGTGTAAATTAGACAAACTGAAACTAACACTGACATCTCATTTTAAAAGATATTTTTACCGAGATTACAAAAAATGCAGAGATTCCGAATTCGTCTGAGGCCGTGGTTGAAGTCAATGTCGACTTTATTGAAGAAATTTACTTATTTCAAGATATTTTTATTTATTTCAAGATATTTTGTGTATTTTTGGTAAGAATATCAGTTAAATGAGACGTCAATGTTATTTTCATTTTTGTGCAATTTAGACGACAATTTATCCATCGCACCCTGCGCCTGCGTGCGTGCGTGTGTGTGTCTGTGTGCGTGTGTGTGTAAAAATTTTGCCTCCTCCACTGCATCCTTTTTACAAACCAGAAACTTTATAAATATCAAAACATTCCAATAGTTAAATAGATAAGTATTTGTGTGTATATGTGTGTGTGCGCGTTCGTGAGTGTATGTCGTGTGTGTGAGAAAGAGAGAGAGAGAGAAATACTAGTTAGTCCAAACTAAATCGGCTAAAAAGAAACTCCAGTGAAGCTATTACTGTCCATTTTTTTTTTTTTACGGTGAGGTTCGCCTGTATAAGGCACGGGGTCACTCGAGGTAGAGGGTTATAGAGTAAGAGGCTCGGTTTATGCGGATATAGGAAAGATAACCTTACCCCTAGACTTGAAACAGGTAAGAATGTAGAGATCGAGAGAGCATCCTCTTGAGGGACGATGCCGCAGAACTGCGGTTCGCGGGAAAAAAAAGCTTTTCGAGTGGAATTTATTTCTAACAAGTGGAATATGCAGGAAATTTAGGTGGTTTGATACAATGTAAGTGGTATGGCGGGTTCTGTTGTGATAGTTAGAACTGGCTGAACCAAGGAATGTAGTTCGTCCGAGCACTTTCCATGGAAGTAACGATAGAGCTTGCCACATCTCGTCTGCGAGAGATTTACAGAGTGGAAAATAACTTGTCGCTTTTGGACTCTACCGAGATTGGAAAGTGAGGACTTGGCAGCTCCAGCATTACTCCAATCTCGGCTTGTTCTGGCTCTTGTAAAGGTAAAAGATAGCGCCAAGAGTCAAGTACTTACTAAAGCAATATAGAGAACCGACCATTTATCTTGAGGTCTGGACTGTGTCTAATGCTCAATAGCCGTTCAAGTCATGAGGCCTCCCCGGGGAACATCTATTCATCGTGATTGGTGGTAGTTCGAGGTCTGATCGGCGATGATAGAATGTAACTAGTTTGATTTTCGAGGCATTGAGGCCAGTTTTTCCTGAATTGAGATGTTACAGCTAGATCGAAGGAGAGATCAGCTACCAATATCTGGTCATCACGAGTTTTGGAGGTGCACCCATTTATCGGCATAGATATTCACAAATGATCTGTGTATATTCTTAGGCAGATCATTTATGTAAAGAATAAAAGAGTTGATCTGAGAAGTGACCATTGGTACCAATGTCCAAATGATGCCATGAAACGACGACCCTTTGCAATCAAACCCAATACGAAATCTATCGAAATAAAGCGTAGTGTACGTGTGTCCGTCCATCCGTTTTTCGATCTCGGTGAATCATAAATAATCTGAAGTAACAGGTAGTAACTACTGTACTTACATGCGATTAAAAATTAAATAAATAATTCATTTAAAGTCAAATTTAAATATCGAACAGAGTGAAAGATTTAAAAAAAAACAATTTTTTATTAATCGTTTAACGTTAATATCAATTTTCACCGCAATTTCAATTGATATCGTCTAAATGAATCAATTAAAACTTAAGGGTACGGTATATTGCTCATGTGATTTCTTTTTCTTTTCTATCACGCATATTGTAACGTAGTCGAAATATTTGCATAGTTCGGCTTCCTTAATGTCTTTTAAGAGTGATCTTATGTGAAGGGATCATAAAGAATGGTGATTTTAAAAGAAAAGAAAAATTGCGCGCAAAATAAATGTAAACTACTGAGATCGGTTGAGTATACGAAGAAAGATTATGCCGAATAAAGGTGTCGAATAAAAATAAAATAATTTTATTATTTCTAAATTTTATTAGTTTTGCGTACATAGAACGCTGAAAGTAAAAAGGCCAACGGCGCAAAAACCCTCCGCCTAAAGTTTGATCTACGCTAGTATCTATATAAAATCGTTTCGTCACTGGTACAATGGTTGAAAGAGAGGAGGCGGAAACACGTGAAAAAATGCACTCCGCTGTTAAGTACCTTTACCGGCTAGACAGGTACTAGTAAAAGAAAAAAGCTCTTCCATCCATTGTCAGTTTAATAGGACCAGATATATCCATATATACACGCAATGTCCTTTCACCAACACGTCGCTCATCCCTCCTCTTAATACAAGGATACATTGATTTACCCCTTTTTTTCTTACTTCAGACGTCTATCTGGTATTTACTCGGACTACAATAGCTTTCTTAATTCAGTTACGTATATGTTTGTAAATTAACATAACAAGAAATACAATCCTATTCACTTTGATCAATGCAGACGAAACCCTCTCAAGCCAGGGTTTTTTACGGCTCAGCAACGCAAATGACTGCAGCCATGGTTTTGCATTAAAACAATTGAGAAAGAGAATAGGACCAGTGAAAAGAACGGTCGTCTGGCTTCTATACCCCCTCCTCCTCCTCCCTTCGCGCGCGCCAGCTCTGACCGATTTCAACTTAAACCGCCATGGTGTTATTCCCGCCTTCAGCTGTGAGCTCCGTTTCATCATCATTCTATAAAGCATTATGGTGTCTGTCAGGTAACATTCTAAAGCGGATGAATAAAGAGGCCATTTAGAAATGGATCGTACAGGTAGAAGAGACAAGAAACCGAAAGAACCTATAATTGTTTTTATTTTTTTCCAAAGTAGACTAGATTTTTTTTCTTTCGATGACACGACACTTCATAAATTTAAAACATTGCTTGTCTTTTTATTCATCACACACACACACACAAACACACACACACACACACACATAGATAGATAGATCCAAGCATAAAGAGATCGAATTTTTAAAAATAAACCAGACATCTTTGTGAGATCAGCGCGCTTTCAATAGCTTTTCTTCTAATGAGTTCTCGTCTCTTCTGACCAGGTCGAAATTTTAGTAAAATCTCTTATGGTGACCTATCAGTTTTTTTTTTAAATGTTTTATTCCTGCGATGCTCATATTGTCTCATTTTCCCGATTTCTAGATTATTTTTTAAAATTACGTCTGATGATCGCAAAAAGCGTGAAACTCAGGGTCACAAACTCATATCCCTACAACTTATATATATATATATATATATATATATATATATATATAGAGAGAGAGAGAGAGAGAGAGAGAGAGGATATGATATGAGCAAATTCTCGGACCGTCATACATCATTCAGCACAGAAGACGGTATCTTGGAAGTGCATATGATACATTTAATATGCTCTATATATATGAAAATTTCTCTGATTAACTAGTAGAGAAGACAATATTTATGAATAAAAAATGACAATAGAAAACTGGTAATTGCTGACGCGTTTCGTCCAAATGGACTTTATCAAAGCAAAAATACGAAAACAAATTAATTGAACAAAGTAACTAATAAAACAAAAAACAGAATGTACCTACCAACTGGAATGTAGAGAAACGATATTTTCATATTTTTAACTGAAAAAATAACGTCAGTATTTGTCACGTGTGGAGAATATTGTCATTATATCTGTATTGATGTATTCAACCATTTTCTTTTTGATTTTATGAATCTGTTGTGTATATTTGTTTGTAAAGCAGTAATTTTGTTAAAAAAAGTGAAATGGAAAAAACCTGGGCGTGAATTAATATATATATATATATATATATATATATATATATATATATGAAGAAATATAGTCTTAAGATGTGCTATATTTATGGGATAAAATGCTCAATATCAGAGATAGAGCATGTGTAAATATAAAAGTGAACATAAGTCAACATAGAGGCGACAGTCTGTTCATGCTGCCTCTAAGTGTTGACTTCTATGTTCTTTTATATTTATATATATATATATATATATATATATATTAAATAAATTAGCTCTGTCACTGATATTGATTGCTCCACTAAGTACCGCGTATATAAGATATATATCTTAGTGATGCTACTTAAACCTTTTGATTTTTTTTATACTTTAATTAGATTCAACAGATGGCCCATACGTTCATCCAAACCTCTGTTCGTTAAAATGTTCTAATAATCTTAACTTCATAAAAAGGATTTATGTCAAAACAAATGAAACAATCTTCCTTTGGATATTGCATTCTTTACTACACACTTCCTACGTTCTTATTTCATTTCTGTGTAGATGACACGCCTTAATCTTCCGCTACTGAAGCTAAAATATATTTAAGAGTAATATAATATTCGGAAAATAATTTTTACACGTCTGTCATCTTTTATATGTCATAAGTCCTAAATTCTCACAATGGAGAAAGTTTTGAGGAACAAATTTGAAACTTGTAAGGATCAAATGAAAATATTTTAAACTTCTGGGACGCAACATGAAGAGTGGTTGGAGAATTTAAGCACACATGATATATTGAAGGTAAGACTGAGTGAAGGAAAGTCTCGAGCAAACCAATTTTATGATCTTGTGTAAATGGATGGCACATCGAAAAAAGATATAGTAAGCACAAAACGAAGTAGGGACAATAGGACAGACAGGATATATTTAAAATAAAATGCACAAAAATGCTCAATATTATACATCGGTGAAAACATCTAGAAATCTGGAAAATGAGACAATATGAGCATCGCAGAATAAAAACATTTTAAAAAAGCACTGATAGGGTCACCATAATAGATTTTACTAAAATTTCGGCCTGGTCAGAAGAGACGAGAATTCATTAGAAAAAGCTATTGAAAGCGCGCTGATCTACAAAAGATTCTCACGCTGATAAACATCAAACTTGGCTCTATAAATATCATAAAAGTAATGAACACAATGCGTTATACGATCTTTTAGAAAAAAAGAGCTGCTCTAATTTCAAATCCAGCAGACATTAACGACCTCAGTACGAATTATAGTATTAATTATTACTGACAATAAATGCTGGTGGTAATTAATGTGGTCGATTTAAAATTCCTCTTTGAAATGTACACGATTAATTAATAGCAAAATATGACAAACTGGATTTTTTTTTTTTTTTTGTAACGCGTTTCATCCAAAGTTTCATCGGATTATGTTTTGTTGACGTTGCCACATCTACGCATGCGCATGGGAAACGAGAGACACTTGTAGTTTCTAATTTTTTAAAAATATTTTTATCACTCTGGCTCAATTCATCTATATTTTTTTCTTTTCTCTCCATCACCTTTGTCCCCCAGACTAAGTCACATTGACAATATAAAATCTACCAAGAATGGTGATTACAAATTTATCGTTGCTGAACCAACGATCAAGACATTCCACATTTTCGTCTCAGTGGATTATTTTCTCTTTTTAATCAAAGTAACATTAATACCTTTTTTTGTGTTGTTATTTTAAAATATCCAATATTAAGAATTAGTAACGACAAATAGATTAAATTCATAATTGCAAATCTTTAATTGTTGTCTAATATATATATATATATATATATATATATATATATATATATATATATATATATACGATTGCCCATGCCTCGGCGTGAAAATTGGTCTGTTTTTTTAAAAAGACGATGTGTGTTTATAAAATAATTCAGACTTGGTGAGAAGAACAAGTCTATCACGAAAAGACATACTGAGCGATGTTATTTTTTTTAACAAAGAAAAAGTGGTAAAGATTTTATTTTCATTTGCGAAAAAAGTATTTTTTTTTTCGCAGAAGATAGGAAATTCGTGAGATCTCAGATCTGTCGGAATTAATTTATGTTATGACGCGGTACGTGGCGAATAAAAGATATCAATCTGCCCATGGCAATAATGAAAAATTTGAAATTAGTCAAGTGGCCTACGAAACAGAAGCTGGCTAATAAATAGGCAAATCAGGTCACGCACTGACCGAGAAAAATCATCAGCTGAGGCCACCGCCAAAGAAAAGAAAGGGAAAAGAAGAAACCATTAATTATCCTTCGGAGATATCATTTTGGTTTGGGGGGAGAACAGATGTTTTATTGTTCAGACCTGGTCATGATAAGAGTTTGTTACCGGGAGAGATAATTGGGACAGGGTGCGAAGACGTCCAGTTAACCGCCCATTTGACGCTGGCGAAAATCTCGTTGATAAAGTCCAGGTGATATTCGGTTAAGATAGAGGTTAAGGACCACACTACGAGTCGTAGGGGTTTGGTGTCGGAAAAAGAAAAAAAGAAAAAAAAGAATAATTTTTTTTTTTCTTTTGAGCGATAATGGTAAACATGCCAAGAGAGAAGGGAAACCTGTTGAGCGCCCTCTGAATGGGGATTGATGTGGGAGATACCACTATGAGAAAGAGGGGAGGCCTGTTGACGCCTCTGAGCGGATTGGTGAGATACCACTGTGAGAGAGAAGGAAACCTGTTGACGCCCCCTGGGGGATTGGTGTGAGATACCAATATGAGAAAGGAAGAATTTGGGAGGACGATACCCTTAAGAACCCCTCTAAAGCAAAAGGTAATGGACTTCCAAAAATAGAAAGTGATAAATTTTCCTGTCCGAAAACAAAGAAAATCCTTGTTGTGGATTTAAAATTATCGAGGAACCCCAAACCACGACAAGCCCACACCCGGTTTTGGTCGGCGTCCATATAACCAGAGTTGCAGCGAGTAGACGACAGTAAGTAAAGTCGTTGGAGTTGGGGTTGGAGAGACGCAAACGCAGACAGGGTTGAGCTGTGAGCTCTGAGACCAGCCTCGCAGGAAGCTGGCAGAAGATCCACGCATCCCGACTTTGACTTCTAACCAAGAACAATTTATTTTTGAAGAACGACACCACCAAAATTAGTTTTACGAATATCGCCTGAAGATAAAAAAAAAAAAACAGTTTCTTGAAAAAACAACTTAAGATGTTAAGACTCGCCTAACAAGCGCAAAGTGTCACGAATCCATAGAAGCGGTTTGGGAGAAAGACGTAGTCCTGTATTCAACAACCAGATATTAAAATATTTGTTATTCTTTTTTAACACATTTGAACTTTTCGAGTTGTTATTTTCTTTTCTTTTACATATACTTGTGTGGTGTTACCTTTGCTCAGACTCGGCTTGCATTACGGCCCGGCGACTGATTGATTTCGTCTACCTTAGATCAAATCACAGCATGGGTAGGTTAGACTAGAAATCAAAGCAGATAATTCAGTAACCAGGCGTTGGAGGCGAGCTGGGAACGACAAAGCTGATATGAATCTAACCAGATTCCCATCCGAATCAGCCAAGGGTTAGAACGAATTTGGTTCCGTGACAGCAGGATCACGCCATTTGGACCGCGACCAATACCAAGTCACATTGGTCGTCACAGGATAGCACGGCAACGGGGGCAGAGAGAGGCCGGGGTGACGTCACAGAAGACACATTCACTGTTCATATGATTAACCTTGAAATGTCCATCATCTTCGTATGAATAAATATCAATTTACGTTGCCCCCATATTTGAGCAAATGGATATCGGAATCAATCAAAATTAACTATCAAATTAGTGGTTTTAAAAAAACTTTTAATATATTTACCCTGAAATCAATTCAATAATTCCATATATATATTTATATATATATATAAAAACAAAAAAATATTTTAAGGTGTGTCTATATTTTATGGGATAAAGTGTTCACTATCAGAGTTAGATAAAAATGTAATTATAAAACAAAAGTGAACATTGAAATCAAAATAATAGACAAACAAGGGTGACATATAAGACGAAATCGTCAGGACAATAGTGGACATTTGAGAAAGTTAAAGGAGAAGGAATAAAGTCAGAATTAAAAATATCCTCTATGATGATTTGATTAAAAGAAAGATTTACTCTGGTTATTTATTCAAAGACATTTTGATAGACCACTAGTAGTCTTATGCGTATAAATTACCTCACCCACTAGTTTGAGTAGCCTTTTTACAACATTGAACTTTATCAAAAGAAAAAATATGAAATCTATTCAAATTTCAGATAAATATACCGGTTCACTTAAAAATTTTAATTTTATCTAATTTACTCGAAAATGAAGGAGAAATAGGCCTTTAAAAAACGTTGTGTATGCTAACAAACATTTTTCGAAAACGACAAAGGAAATATAATTTTTACATGCATTTCTAAATACTTTAGATCACACCTAGAAGTAATTGCAAAATAATTTCTAAAAATGCTATCAGAAAAGGTGGATTCGGTTTCATATTAATATTTAACCAAATTGCGATGAATCTAATTGACTAAATGAAATAGTATTATTTTAAATTTTGTAATCAGTTTATTTAAATTAAAATCTTTTAACTTAAATGTTTGAATCATTCATATAATTAAAATAAATTCAAGACGACAGTTTGAATAAAGATATTTGTCGAATGAAGCTATCACTTTTAAAATAGACGGAGAATTTTAAAGTTTCAAATTTGATTGGATGTCCTTTATCGAAATCTCAAAATGTTTTAAAATTCTTTTGTATATTTTCCAGACGTTTGTGATCGTCCAACCAAATTAACTTATTCTTCAAATACACGTGAACATTCTTAACCACTTTTCGGTCGAATGAATTTGTTTCCAAATCCCGGAACTTAAACTGTATTATTTCGAGGTTTTTTTTACGTTCTTGTTATGGTGCTTGTCGCTCACGTTCCAATGATGATAAATAAAATAAATAGCTGAATTTCGTATTTTCAATCGAAAATTCATGAACCGTGCGCAGAAAGAAGTTTAAAAATCAAATGACTGCAGCAAACTTGTTGAATATTTGTCCATTAAATGCCCCAAGATGAATCTTTTATGTTTGTATCCTTACAGGTGAAAGAGAAGCTGTTGCAGACACCTGCGAATTTTATATTTCTTGGAACCCACAGAGCCAAATGGTTGAGGTGAATTGATTACCACTATACTAAATTGACCAGAGATACATTTTCTTGTAGAGAGCGCATTCTGTAGACAATCGAACAATTTGAACAAAGCCAGTACAGCAAAAATGGAATTAAAAGAATTAATGGGAACGTACAAGATATTTCAACGGTTCTCTTGATCCAAGATTCACACAAAAGTTTTAGTACGATTCCCCAGACTGATATTATCAAGAAAGTTTGACAAATATGAAATAAATATCCTCAGTCATATGTAGAACTCATGGTCGAAATGCTATTAATCTCGCCACTTAATCAGGGATCTTGTTTATTTAATCATCAAAGAGAATTCATGAGGGAGTTTTTTGTACTTTGATTGTATAATGTAAGGTAAATGTAATAAAATGGCCCATTAAAACAAAATACAGACCCAAATGAATTGGAAGATACATTATATATATAATTCTTCTTGCTTCTAAAGAAGGTAAATGAATAATATTACAAATGAATAATGCAATTAGAAAAATATATTTTTGGATAATTTGTCTTATAATTAGTTCAATCGGAAGAAAATGAAATAAAACCAAGATTCTATTAAAAAGAAAGGCCCTTAATGTCCTGAGGGGAGAATTTTATATTGACACGAGGAACAATCAAAGAAAATCTTCGAAACATTCAGTGGAAGGTAAAAAGATTGTTTTGAAGAAGATTTCTTTTTTAACATAGAAAAATATCACAATTATATCCAGGACAATATTACGTTTTGGATTTTAAATATTTGAAGTATTTGATGAAAGAAATAAAAGTGTACGGACAACATTACTATGTACATTTTTAAGCATTTGATGAAAAATTAAAAAATTATACTAGGAAATTAATGAACATTCGAATTTTTATAGTCGATAAAGATGTCGTTAAGTGAATGCCGTATAACTAAGAAACAAGAATGCCAGGCCGTAAATTTGATTTCTTGAATGAGTTCTTTTTTCGATAAATATTTTCATGGTAATTGTTTGGATATTATGCTCCGTCATGGTAGCTAGACATTTTTTAATTAAAGGGCAGTACTATGTCTGATTGAGGAGATCTCAACTATATACAAAATCCTGGCTATATATAGTCATAAGTTCTATGCTAACAGCTAATTTTGAAGGGCATCAGGCAAAACCGTTTACCATTCCGATGTTCATGATTTCTAGCCAACTTTAATATGTCAAAAATTTAAATTCAATGTGAGTCACTGTCTAGCTGTTCTTGAAGATTATTCTATCCTATGACATAAAATATTGCTCATTATTGTTTCTGTTCTTAATTTTCTCAACCCATTAACCCCTTTGTTTCTCAGTGGCTTGATGCCTTAAATGGGTGAAACCAATTAAAATGGTTTTCAATTTCAAACTTCATATTTACAAGGGAATTTATTCATTTAATTAAGAAAAACAATTGCTATTTGATCCTCAAGTCTGTAAAGTTTCAGTACTCAGTCACTGTGGTTAGTTTCTTTATCTGAAAAACGATATATCGATAAAGTATATATATATATATATATATATATATATATTTATATATATATATCCTCCACTGAAATAGACATATTTTATATATACACAAAATGATACGGGGTGGCACAATGTTGATGGAATTTACTAAAGATAAACATTCCGTTCCATAAGACCTATAGAATATGTCGAAAGAAATGTTTTTCCGATCTGATGTTTATTTTTTTGATTATTTGTGTACGGTCAACCATAGTTTCAAACCGGGGCATGTACGTATAAGTTAAAAAATTGCAAAACCACTTATATATAGAGCTTTTCAATTTTTGATTTGTGAAAATATAGTTTTCACTTAATTATAATATCACCCAAGCGGAAATGTAATGTAGACTTTTAAATGATTGAAATTATTATAATTAAAAAAATGAATTAATACTGTTCTGTTGTTTCTATGTCTTCCCCCATCTTGGTGTGTTTATAGAAATTTATAGATTGGAATGCGCTTTCAAGCAATCTTCTTACAGGCGGGCCATTTTCAATTTTTTAAGAAATTTTAAACAAAACAAATTATCGGTTTAAAAATCTTCCAAAAAAAATATTTGTGATACGTTATTTGAGCAAAATGAGCAAATTTAAAGTTAAATTAATCTGATTTGAAACAAATATTACTTAATTATACCATACAAAATAGTAAATTAAAAAGGAATTAAAATTTTTAAAATGAAAATAATTCTCAAAAATTCATTATTCGTCGAAAATATTATTTGGGTATGTCTTGATTAACCAATTAATCTGACATTTAATTGACCAATCAAGAGATACCCACAAATGCGTTCTAATTCTGACTTTATGTTTCTCCCACCTTTAACTTTCGGAAAAGAGGTAACACTTGTTTTTAAATTTTTCTTAAAATCCATTAATCCCCAGTTACTTACCTTGCCTGAAGAAGTACAATCTAATATTGAAACATGAAAGCTTTTTGTAGCGATTTCAACACGTTTTTATTATAATCTGTTATAATAAAAATTATATATATATTTAAGACATTTTTATGCGTTCTTTTTATACAATTCAAACATTTAAGTAAACGCTCTGTTTATAATAAAAAAGTATTAACAACATTTACCGGCCTGAATATCCGAGAAATTTTCATAGAAAATATGTGTCCTCCGACAGAAATCGAACCTGTATCCTATAAGGAACCGTCATATAGCCTGACGTGATTTTACCGATTGAGCCATAGAGGAGCGTTTCAGTTAGCAAGGTCAATTTTACTGTTTTTAAACCACTATTTTTCATGATTTTCTTTCATACATTCATATCTGCTCGATGCGTATCCAAATGTAAACAGATGACTTCACACATATAAATATGAACACAATGTCATAAAAACAGAATGAAATAATTACATATATACACACACATATATATATTTATTAAAGACATTTTTATGTTTAACGTTCTTTTTTATACATACAAATATTTAAGTAAATGCTCTGTTTATAATAAACAGTATTAAATAACATTTACCGGCCTGAATGTCCGAGAAATTTTCATAAAAAATATTCGTCCTTTGACAGGATTCGAACCTGCATCCTATACGGAACCGTCATTTACGCTGACGTGCCTTACCGATCTGACACAAAGGAGCGTTCGCTTGACAAGGTCGAATTTACTGCTTATAAACTTCAATCTTCCATGAATCTCGTACATTCATAACTGCTCTGGCGTATCAAATGTAAACCTTTGTGGCCGATCTATGTATCTATAAAAAAAAACGTTAAACATAAAAATGTCTTTAATAAATAAATTGTCGGACTTTGTCCATTTCTTAACATATATATATATATATATATATGTGTGTGTGTGTGTGTGTGTAGATAGATAAATAGATAGATAGATAGATATATAGATAGATAGATAGATAGATAGATAGATAGAATATCACATACAGAGAGAGACGAAAGAGAACTAGATATACATAGGAATAAAATATGATAGATATGATCAAAATGAAATATGTATATATATATATATATATGTGTGTGTGTGTGTGTGTGTGTGTGTGTAAAGAAATAATCATATATATTAATGCGATTAATGGCGAAATCACTTCGCTAGTAGAACATAATGTATGCATTAAAATACTGTTAATCCATTGAATGATGTGATCCTCATTGAAAAAACTGTTTTCATGTTAACTGAAAAACACTTGTTTGTATGTATGTATGTATGTATGTATGTATGAATAGAATTAGATAGTGTCCGTGAACTAAATTCTTCTCGTCACCACCGGGTCTTTTGTTAACAATAATATTCCGATAGCCACGCCTAACTCGTGTACTGTGCCCAAACGCCAAACTTCTATATCGGCTTTCACTGTCGGACCGAAAGACCAGATAGATGTCTGTCTATATTTGACAATAATTTCCAGTTTTCTAAGCAAAAACAGCACAGGGCACAAGTCCAATCCCCCAAGTCATTTACGGAAAATTCGTTCCTCTGCCATCACCCTGCTATCTTAGCCTTGTGCAAAACTAATGTAAGATCAAGAACCAAAGTTAACAACCTAGGTGCTTCATAATACATCATAAAAATTCAAGATGTTAGCATGACTAAAAACCAAACACTTCAAATACATCGGTGTAGAGATCAGTTACAATAAATCTACTATAGGGGATGACGAATTTCAGCGTAGAATGGATTATGCTGGAATAGTTCCATACTCACCTGATCCTGCAATAACCGATTATTAATTTTTTCGATCGCTGATAAACGTTTTGATAGGAAAATAATTTTCTTTGCAACCAAATTATTTTGTTCCAGCAACGCCATGTCAAAAATCATGCATTCTCATATTTATTAGGTGCAGTGATAAAAAATTTCAATCTTTGGGAAACGATTTTAATGGCGAATGCCATATTCGCCATTAAAATTGCTTCCTAAAGATTGTTAGTTTACGCCAAATTTATTCTTAATTGCCACAAGAAGAAGGTCGGAGGCCACAACGGCCGATTTTTTTTTCCTTTTTTTCATTCAATTGTTTAACTTTGTCATATATATATATATATATATATATATATATATATATATATATATATATATATATATATATAAATTTAAATATTATAGTATGCCGTGAATAAAGGCAAAAGGAAAAACTTATCCAACGCGTTTCGTTATCTGATAGACTTTGTCAAGGCAATAATACAAGTTTTCTTTTTATCCTTATTCACATTGTCCGTTTACAGAAATATTTTTTTTAAATATATCTGAAATTTTACACAGACACACACACGCATATACAGTCTGCGATAGATAAATTGTCGTGTAAATTAGACAAAACTGAAACTAACACTGACATCTCATTTTAAAAGATATTTTTACCGAGATTACACAAAAATGCAGAGATTCCGAATTCGTCTGGAGGCCGTGGTTGAAGTCAATGTCGACTTTATTGAAGAAATTTACTTATTTCAAGATATTTTTTATTTATTTCAAGATATTTTTGTGTATTTTTGGTAAGAATATCAGTTAAAATGAGACGTCAATGTTATTTTCATTTTTGTGCAATTTAGACGACAATTTATCCATCGCACCCTGCGCGCGTGCGTGCGTGTGTGTGTGTCTGTGTGCGTGTGTGTGTAAAAATTTTGCCTCCTCCACTGCATCCTTTACAAACCAGAAACTTTATAAATATCAAAACATCTCCAATAGTTAAATAGATAAGTATTTGTGTGTGTGTATATGTGTGTGTGCGCGTTCGTGAGTGTATGTCATTGTGTGTGTGAGAAAGAGAGAGAGAGAGAGAAATACTAGTTAGTCCAAACTAAATCGGCTAAAAAGAAACTCAGTCGAAGCTATTACTGTCCATTTTTTTTTTTTTTTTACGGTGAGGTTCGCCCTGTATAAGGCACGGGGGTCACTCGAGGTAGAGGGTTATAGAGTAAGAGGCTCGGTTTATGCGGATAGTAGGGAAAGATAACCTTTACCCCTAGACTTGAACAGGGTAAGAATGTAGAGATCGAGAGAGCATCCTCTTGAGGGACGATGCCGCAGAACTGCGGTTCGCGGGAAAAAAGCTTTTCGAGTGGAATTTATTTCTAACAAGTGGAATATGCAGGAAATTTAGGTGGTTTGATACAATGTAAGTGGCATGGCGGGTTCTGTCTGTGATAGTTAGAACTGGCTGAACCAAGGAATGTAGTTCGTCCGAGCACTTTCCATGGAAGTAACGATAGAGCTTGCCACATCTCGTCTGCGAGAGATTTACAGAGTGGAAAATAACTTGTCGCTTTTGGACTCTACCGAGATTGGAAAGTGAGGACTTGGCAGCTCAGCATTACTCAATCTCGGCTTGTTCTGGCTCTTGTAAAGGTAAAGATAGCGCCAAGAGTCAAGTACTTACTAAAGCAATATAGAGAACCGACCATTTATCTTGAGGTCTGGACTGTGTCTAATGCTCAATAGCCGTTCAAGTCATGAGGCCTCCCCGGGGAACATCTATTCATCGTGATTGGTGGTAGTTCGAGGTCTGATCGGCGATGATAGAATGTAACTAGTTTGATTTTCGAGGCATTGAGGCCAGTTTTTCCCGAATTGAGATGTTACAGCTAGATCGAAGGAGAGATCAGCTACCAATATCTGGTCATCACGAGTTTTGGAGGTGCACCCATTTATCGGCATAGATATTCACAAATGATCTGTGTATATTCTTAGGCAGATCATTTATGTAAAGAATAAAAGAGTTGATCTGAGAAGTGACCATTGGTACCAATGTCCAAATGATGCCATGAAACGACGACCCTTTGCAATCAAACCCAATACGAAATCTATCGAAATAAAGCGTAGTGTACGTGTGTCCGTCCATCCGTTTTTCGATCTCGGTGAATCATAAATAATCTGAAGTAACAGGTAGTAACTACTGTACTTACATGCGATTAAAATTAAATAAATAATTCATTTAAAGTCAAATTTAAATATCGAACAGAGTGAAAGAAAAAAAACAATTTTTTATTAATCGTTTAACGTTAATATCAATTTTCACCGCAATTTCAATTGATATCGTCTAAATGAATCCGAATTAAAACTTAAGCGGGGTACGGTATATTGCTCATGTGATTTCTTTTTCTTTTTCTATCACGCATATTGTAACGTAGTCGAAATATTTGCATAGTTCGGCTTCCTTAATGTCTTTTAAGAGTGATCTTATGTGAAGGGATCATAAAGAATGGTGATTTTAAAAGAAAAGAAAAATTGCGCGCAAAATAAATGTAAACTACTGAGATCGGTTGAGTATACGAAGAAAGATTATGCCGAATAAAGGTGTCGAATAAAAATAAAATAATTTTATTATTTCTAAATTCTTATTAGTTTTGCGTACATAGAACGCTGAAAGTAAAAGGCCAACGGCGCAAAAACCCTCCGCCTAAAGTTTGATTCTACGCTAGTATCTATATAAAATCGTTTCGTCACTGGCACAATGGTTGAAAGAGAGGAGAGTAAGTGAAACACGTGAAAAAAATGCACTCGCTGTTAAGTACCTTACCGGCTAGACAGGTACTAGTAAAAGAAAAAAAAAGCTCTTCCATCCATTGTCAGTTTTAACAGGGACCAGATATATCCATATATACACGCAATGTCCTTTCACCAAATACGTCGCTCATCCCTCCTCTTAATACAAGGATACACATTGATTTACCCCGTTTTTCTTACTTCAGACGTCTATCTGAAGGTATTTACTCGGACTACAATAGCTTTCACCAATTCAGTTACGTATATGTTTGTAAATTAACATAACAAGAAATACAATCCCTATTCACGCTTGGATCAATGCAGACGAAACCCTCTCAAGCCAGGGTTTTTTTACGGCTCAGCAACGCAAATGACTGCAGCCATGGTTTTGCACTGAAACAATTCGAGGAAAGAGAATAGGACCAGTGAAAAGAACGGTCGTCTGGCTTCTATACCCCCCTCCTCCTCCTCCCCGCGCGCGCGCGCCAGCTCTGACCGATTTCAACTTAAACCGCCATGGTGTTATTCCCCGCCTTCAGCTGTGAGCTCCGTTTCATCATCATTCTATAAAGCATTGTGGTGTCTGTCAGGTAACATTCTAAAGCGGATGAATAAAAGAGGCCATTTAGAAATGGATCGTACAGGTAGAAGAGACAAGAAACCGAAAGAACCTATAATTGTTTTATTTTTTCCAAAGTAGACTAGATTTCTTTTTTCTTTCACGATGACGCGACACTTACAAATTTAAAACATTGCTTGTCTTTTTATTCATCACACACACACACACAAACACACACACACACACACACATAGATAGATAGATCCAAGCATAAAGAGATCGAATTTTAAAAAATAAACCAGACATCTTTGTGAGATCAGCGCGCTTTCAATAGCTTTTCTTCTAATGAGTTCTCGTCTCTTCTGACCAGGTCGAAATTTTAGTAAAATCTCTTATGGTGACCTATCAGTGCTTTTTTAAATGTTTTTATTCCTGCGATGCTCATATTGTCTCATTTTCCCGATTTCTAGATTATTTTTAAATAATGTCTGATGATCGCAAAAGCGTGAAACTCAGGGTCACAAACTCATATCCCTACAACTTATATATATATATATATATATATATATATATATATATATATATAGATAGAGAGAGAGAGAGAGAGAGAGAGAGGATATGATATGAGCAAATTCTCGGACCGTCACACACATCATTCAGCACAGAAGACGGTATCTTGAAGTGCATATGATACATTTAATATGCTCTATATATATATGAAAATTTCTCTGATTTAACCAGTAGAGAAGACAATATTTATGAATAAAAATGACAATAGGAAAACTGGTAATTGCTGACGCGTTTCGTCCAATGTGGACTTTATCAAAGCAAAATACGAAAATGAAATTAATTGAACAAAGTAACTAATAAAAACAAAAACAGAATGTACCTACCAACTGGAATGTAGAGAAACGATATTTTCATATTTTTAACTGAAAAATAACGTCAGTATTTGTCACGTGTGGAGAATATTGTCATTATATCTGTATTGATGTATTCAACCATTTTCTTTTGATTTTATGAATCTGTTGTGTATATTTGTTTGTAAGAGCAGTAATTTTGTTAAAAAAAAGTGAAATGGGGAAAAAACCTGGGCGTAGATTAGATATATATATATATATATATATATATATATATATATATATATATATGAAGAAATATAGTCTTAAGATGTGCTATATTTATGGGATAAAATGCTCCAATATCAGAGATAGAGCATGTGTAAATATAAAAAGTGAACATAGAAGTCAACACTTAGAGGCGACAGTCTGTTTCATGCTGCCTCTAAGTGTTGACTTCTATGTTCACTTTTTATATATATATATATATATATATATATATATATATATTAAATAAATTAGCTCTGTCACTGATATTGATTGCTTTCCACTAAGTACCGCGCATATAAGATATATATCTTAGTGATGCTACTTAAACCTTTTGATTTTTTTCTATACTTTTTAATTAGATTCAACAGATGGCCCATGCGTTCATCCAAACCTCTGTTCGTTAAAATGTTCCTAATAATCTTAACTTCATAAAAGGATTTATGTCAAAACAAATGAAACAATCTTCCTTTGGATATTGCATTCTTTACTACACACTTCCTACGTTCTTATTTCATTTCTGTGTAGATACGACACGCCTTAATCTTCCGCTACTGAAGCTAAAATATATTTAAGAGTAATATAATATTCGGAAAAATATTTTACACGTCTGTCATCTTTTATATGTCAAGTCCTAAATTCATGGGGCCGAGAAAGTTTTGAGGAACAAATTTGAAACTTGTGGTAAGGATCAAATGAAAATATTTTAAACTTCTGGGACGCAACATGAAGAGTGGTTGGAGAATTTGAAGCACACATGATATATTGAAGGTAAGACTGAGTGAAGGAAGTCTCGAGCAACCAATTTTATGATCTTGTGTAAATGGATGGCACACATCGAAAAAAAAGATATAGTAAGCACAAAACGAAGTAGGGACAATAGGACAGACAGGATATATTTAAAATAAAATGCACAAAATGCTCAATGATATACATCGGTGAAACATCTAGAAATCTGGAAAATGAGACAATATGAGCATCGCAGGAATAAAAACATTTTAAAAAGCACTGATAGGTCACCATAATAGATTTTACTAAAATTTCGGCCTGGTCAGAAGAGACGAGAATTCATTAGAAGAAAAGCTATTGAAAGCGCGCTGATCTCACAAAGATTCTCACAGCTGATAAACATCAAACTTGGCTCATAAATATCATCGTAAAAGTAATAGAAGCACAATGCGTTATACGATCTAACAGAAAAAAAAGAGCTGCTCTAATTTCAAATCCAGCAGACATTAACGACCTCAGTACGAATTATAGTATTAATTATTACTGACAATAAATGCTGGTGGTAATTAATGTGGTCGATTTAAAATTCCTCTGCTGAAATGTACACGATTAATTAATAGCAAAATATGACAAACTGGAATTTTTTTTTTTTTTTTTTTTTGTAACGCGTTTCATCCCTTAGGATTTCATCGGATTATGTTTTGTTGACGTTGCCACATCTACGCATGCGCATGAAACGAGAGACACTGGTAGTTTCACAATTTTTTTAAAGAATATTTTTTTATCACTCTGGCTCAATTCATCTATATTCTTTTTTTCTTTTTCTCTCCATCACCTTTGTCCCAGACTAAGTCACATTGACAATATAAAATCTACCAAGAATGGTGATTACAAATTTATCGTTGCTGAACCAACGATCAAGACATTTCCACACATTTTCGTCTCAGTGGATTATTTTCTCTTTTAATCAAAGTAACATTCAATACCTTTTTTATGTGTTGTTATTTAAAATATCCCAATATTAAGAATTAGTAACGACAAATAAGATTAAATTCATAATTGCAAATCTTTAATTGTTGTCGTATACATATATATATATATATATATATATATATATATATATATATATATATATATATATATATATATATCGATTGCCTCATGCCTACATTGGCGCACGGCAGGATGAAGGTGAATTTAGACGTATTTATTTTTAGACAAACATGCCAGTGACCGGAGACTTGCATCAGCAGCAGTCACTGCTAAACCAAAATAATTTTTTCAAAAATATATATATATATATATATATATATATATATTGTCATCTCCAGATAAACTGTTTCGCTTTCACGGTTCATCAGTGTGGTTAGGCATCCAATTGCCTTAAGCCAGGATCGAAATCCGACTGATATCAAAACAAATTTATACCCTAAGCCATTGGCAGGGATGAAGGTGATTTTAGACTTATTTATTTTGATGGCAATTATTTAATATATTTTATGCTTATAGGTTATTCTTATAGATATAATTTATAGACTAACAGACGGACCTCGTAAAACATTGGTCTGTTTTTTTAATATTCGAGAAATTTCGACGATGTGTGTTTATAAACAGTAATTCAGACTTTGCTAACCAGACGCTTCTCTGTGGCTGAATGGTTAACAGCATGTCAGATCAAACGACGTTTCCCATTAAGGGTTACAGGTTCGATTCCTGTCGGTGAGCGCATATTTTCTACGAAATTTCTCAAACATTCAGAACGGTAAATGTGTGACACTATTTAGCGTTTGGCTAACTAATTAAGCGTGAAAATTAAAAGCCAGAAATACTTAAGGCGAGAAGAAGCTATCACGAAAGACATACTGAGCGATGTTATTTTTTTTAACAAAAGAAAAGTGGTTTTAACAAAAGAAAAGATTTTATTTTCATTTGCGAAAATGTATTTTTTCGCAGAAGATAGGAAATTCGTAAGATCTCGGATCTGTCAGAATTAATTTATGCTATGACACAGCGGATAAAAGATAGCAATCTGCCCATGGCAATAATGAAAATTTCAAATTGGTCAAGAGGCTTACAAAACGGAATGCTGGAAGATAAGCGTAATTAGGTCGAGGAATCGACCGAGAAAAGGATCAGCTGAGACCACCCCAAAGAAAAAGGAAGGGAAAAGAGAAAAAGGAAAAGAATAAACCATTAACTATCTTTCGGAGATATCATTTGGTTTTGAAAAGAGACCACCTGTTTTGTGTCCAGACCTTGGCATGATAAAAGTTTGTTACCTGGACAGATTGTTGGCGGCAGAAGTACGAAGGCGTTGAGGATACAAGGAGATTCTGATAATCACTTGACGAAAATATCGTTGATGAATTCCAGATGACATTCAGTTAAGATAGAGACTTAATGACCACACTACGAGTCGTGGGGGTCACAGTCGGGGAAAAGAAAGAAAAGAAAAAGGAAGATAATTTTTTTCTTTGAGCGATAATTGCAAACTGAGGCCAGACTAGCCACACCCACACTGCCGAGCGTTCATTGGCTGAATGGCGGCGTGAGCGATGGGCGAAGGTAAACATATGAGAAAGAAGGGAAACCTGTTGGTGCTTCTGAGGGGATTGGTGTGAGATACCACTATGAGAAAGAAGAGAAACCTGTTGACGCCCTCTGAGGGGATTGGTGTGAGATACCAATATGAGAAAGGAAGAATTTGGGAGGACAATTCCCTTAAGAACCCCTCTAAAACAGAAAGTTATGGAATTCCAAAAATGGAAAGTGATAAATTTTCCTGTCCGAAAACAAAGAAAATCCTTATTGCGGATTTGGAATTATCGAGGAACCCAAACCACGACAGCCCCCCCACCCGATTTTGGTCGGCGTCCATATAAACGGAGTTACAGGGCAGAGACAGTGGCAGTTGGGCAGACGCAGACAGAGTGACGGAGCAGAGTTGAGCTGTAAGCTCGCAGGAACGGACTGAAAGATATCCACGCATTCCGACTTAGACTTCTAACAAAAAACAATTTTTTTTTTTTTGTGAAGAACGACTTAGACTCCACCAAAAACAAGTTTTACGAATATCGCCTGAAGACACCAAAAACCAGTTTATTGAAAAACAACTTAAGATATTAAAACTCGCCTGACAAACGCAAAGTGTCACGTATCCATAGAAGCGGTTTGGGAGAAAGATGCCGTCCTGTATTCAGCAACCAGATATAAAAATATTTGTTATTCTTTTTTTTAACACATTTGAATCTTTCGAGTTGTTACTTTATTTTCTTTTACATATACTTGTGCAGTGTCATCTTTGCTTGAATTCGGCTTCACTACGGCCCGACGACTGATTGATTTCGTCTACCTAAGATCAAATCACAACGTGGGTAGGTTAGACTAGAAATCAAAGCAGTTACTTCGGTAACCAGATGTTGGAGGCGAGCTGGGAACGACAAAGCTGATACCGAATCTAACCAGCTTTCCATCCGAATCAGCCAAGGGTTAGAACGTCACATTTGGCGCCGCGACCAATACCAAGTCACATTGGTCGTCACAGGATAGCACGGGAGAGGCCAACGGTTAGAACGTCACATTTGGCGCCGCCACCAATACCAAGTCACATTGGTCGTCACAGGATAGCACGGGGACAGAGGCACAGGGTGACGTCAGAAATGTAATTAAGAGTGTTTAATTAAAAACAGAGCGTTTACTTAAATAAATTATATCTATAAAAATAACGTATAAGAATATATATATATATATATATATATATATATATATATATATATATATATATATATATAAACACATGGTTCTGTTGATAACATTTCTTTCTCTCACGTGGTCATCTATGACGTCATAGAACGGCATTACGAATTTACGACCTGCGTCCTACGTCTGCTATTCCGCGACCGTTATCGTCGCATAGCAAACTTCTATATAAACGTAACAGGATGCCATTTTTGATGGTGAACATCTCTGATGTAATGTTCATATAACCACTCTGATGATGGCTCATCTGAGCGGAAATTTTAGATCGAGGGACAGTATAATAAAAAAAATATAATATATATAAAAATATCCAATTGTTGGACATTGTCATCATTTTCTTCCGAAACTAAAGCCACTGTATGAAGCTTAGAACGGCGCATTATCAAACATAATAGACATTCGTTGTCTGTCATATTTAACAATATATGTATGAATACATATAATATGTGAGTGAGCGGCGCCATGTTGAGTCTGATATGAATCTCTTCGGTGTCGAGGCCCGGTTGGTACAGTTGGTATGTTGTCTGCTTGACAACCCAACTGTCAGGGTTTCGATACCTGGTGGTGGATGCTCACTGCTGATGAGTCCCAATTATAGGACGAAACGGCCGTCCAGTGCTTCCTCTATTTTCCTGTTGAGGTTTATATCAGACTCAATGAATTTTTTTTTTTTTTTTTTTTTTTTTATATATATATATATATATATATATATATATATATATATATAAGAAAACCTGTATTTTCTTAGTCATTTTTGGGTAAACACATTTCTATTTTTTTATTACAATGAGAGACTCTGAAATAGGAGAGACCTACATTTTTTGTCACATTTTTTTTAGAATAATTCTTCTGTCATTTTCTGTCTCTATTGAGTCTTTTCTCTTTTTAGCCTAAAAAATGGCTTCTTTTTTGTAAAAAAAATACAGACAATTATAGATAGATAGATAGATACGTGTATTTGTGTCCCTATTTACTCAGTTTGCACGGTAGCATAAGTGATAGAACATCGAAATAGACGAACTCACAACACGAATGGTCTAGTGAGACCATCTTGCTGACCAACGTTTTACGAGGTCCGTCTGCTTGTCTGTGAACGTTTATATCATAAACGATGAAATCATATAGCAGTTCAGTAATCAACGCCTAACTTTGATATTTACATGGTCTATTATTATTATTATTAGTAGTAGTAGTAGTAGTAGTGTAGAGATCCCCAAAGAATGCGAGTCGCTCCATCGTCTTGCTCGTTTAAGAATTCCGAATCCTGGCGCCAGAATGACATGTTGCATTTTAAACGAAATGTCTCATCATGCATTCCATAAACACACAGATTAAAAGCATAACGGAGCAGCCATTTTAAATCCAGGATTTTGCTGGTGATGTTTCAGCTAACATTCGGTTTCAAAGGGTCGTTCAAAAAGCACATGTCTATCGTTAAATTGGGAATGTAACTCAATGCAGGCAGCACAATGATACTCAAAATGTTCATGCTGATTTCAATGAAAGATTTTCGCTAGCGAAAATAGAATTTCCATGGAGGAACAGAGTATGCAAGGCAATAAAGCCACTAAGACACAAGTAGTTGTATGTTGTGGAAGAATCAGGAACAGAAACATTAATAATGAGCGGGAAGAAGAAATAGTAATCAGGAGGATAGTAGATAGCGACTGACATTGCATTTAAATATTTGAAGATTAGAGTTCGCTGGAATGCATGGGGCCGGGAGGGAGTTCCACAAGCGAGAAGTGCGAGAAATAAACTGTTAACATAGATAAAATTAAATGTATATTGTTAGAAGAATAGGGATGAGGAGGTATAGTAAAAAGACAAACTTTAGTCAGAGTTGGAAAAAACAGGGTCTTGTAAAGAACAATGATAGTTCACGTTCTTAAGATACACGGCACAAAGAAAAAGATGTCAGGTGAGGACACACAGACAGAACTTAGTTTTACCTAAATTTATAAAATATTTTTTAAGTCCTGTGTTTACTTATGCCTCAAAAATCCAGATTTATCTTCGTGAGTAATTATAAGCTTGCGTTCTACAAAATGGTAATAGAGGAAACTACATTTTATATTTTTGGGGGTAAAAAAAAGCGAACATTCATTTAATTTTAAAGAAATGCATTTTCGACTAATATTCGAATAATACGCGAGCTTTACTGGGAACAAACAGCCTGTATGCGTTAATTACTAGTAGTGCTGCTAAAAATGTTAGTTCACACTGTCGTGCTAGGCAATTTGTTTCTCGCCAGAATTTATCTTGCACATTTATAAGACTATAATACGCCCGAGTATGGGATATTCTTGCCAAATCTGATTTGCTGTTTCTGATATGTAGCTGGAGATACTTGACAGAATCAAAGAAGAATATGCAATATTATTGATCCTCACCTGGCATCTAGGCTTCAGTCAATTTCCCACCAGCCTAAAGTAATTTCTCTTTTGCTTTTCTCTAAACATTTTCATGATAATACTACTTACGAGGTATCCGCTTTCATACATCAACTTCACGAAGCTAAAGGCAGTACTAGATTGGCACATGGGCCTCATCGTTTTAATTACCCGATGTAACCATAATTTCTATACTAACAGTTTCTTCTCTCTGACTTCTCAACCGTGGAATTCTCTTACGGTTTCAATTTGCTTGCCAACTACGATCTTCAATGATTTAAATGCAATGTCAATCGTCATATCTTGTCTCCTTGGGTTGTGTTCTTTTATTGTCTTCTGTTTGTTTCACTCTCAGTAACCCCCTTGCGTCTTAGTGGATTTATCGCCTTACTTAGGGGAATTGATTAAAAACAATATATGGTGTTAAGTGTCTAAATACTGTAGTTTAAATTGGACACATACACAAAAGATTTAGAAATAAATTACCGATATAAATAGTAACAAAAAATAAATTATAATGAATATTGTTATAATAAATTAAATGAAGTCATCTTTAGATAAAAATGATATTATAATTAATATTATCCATCATTAATTTTTACATTAAAGGCATTATCTTGATATAATACACGAGCAATGCCGAGTAACCCTGCTAATGTCCTACAAGGCAGTAGATATTACACAATTTCATTACAGATGATTGATTGGTTTTTTACGGCTTGTCAACCTTTTGGGTGTGCGGATGGTGTAATAGATAACGGCACGGAATGAGAACTCAGAGAGTTGAGTTCGAATGCCAATCAGGTCCGTTACATTCCTTTCCACACAAATACCCTTAGAAAATGTTGAATCCGTCTCCTGACCCCGCCCCACAATCAACACCTGACTGGGTCCTACAGCTTTTTCTGCAAAAAATGCAGATGCTAATGTCTGTATTTTTTTTATTTCAAATACAGACTATAATTTTGTCATTAAGTTTATTATAATGCCTCTAGTATCAAAAGTTTATTATAGTGCCTCGAGTATTAAAAGTTGCTAAATGAATGGAGTGAGAAAAAGATAAAAAGAGAGGGTTTTTTTTTTTTTTTCACAGGCGACTTTTCACTTTTCAGGATTTTCCACTTTTCGACTTACTTGAGTGATCTTCGTTGCCTGTGCATAAACAGATTTGTTTATCAATATATCTCGAAAGTAAACTCTCGCTGAGTATCCAATAACAGCAACCCACCTTTTATTGCCACTTACATAAGGTAGTCAGTCGGTTGGTGGGTCGTTCAGCCCGTCGGTCGGTTGAACCTGCAAAATCAGTAGGTGGTGTTGCCGTAGTTTCAGCAACAGTAGGTCTTTAGGATGTGTAGCTGCTAGCCCCGGCCCCAAACAGATTTGAATTAAGAGTTCGACTTCCAGACTAATTGCCAATCAAGGCTAGGGAGCACAGTTTTCTCTGCTATTTAATCCATAGCTAGAGGAGAAGATATGGATTCCTAAGGACATTTATGAAAATATGAGCTCGGTCGAAATTTGAACGCAGCTCGCCGGCCCTATTTATCGCGCTGATAACCGATAAGCTATGCGTTCAATTTACACACATTAATAAAAATTAATAAAGACAGTTTTGTTCCCAATGAATGAAAAAAATGAGAGAAAAAGTCTCTCATATTCTCCAGGCAAACCAAAACTTGCACCATATTATACTTTCCTGTATTGTAGAAGTATATTTTGTTGGTTATTTGGTTAAAGTACTATCACAATTACCTGCAGACTAAATTGCTACTTGTCTGGACATTCATGTACTTATTGTTTGTTTTTTTTATATATTTAAAACAAATACGTATTAATTATGCACGTTATCGTCTGCTTCATACTCCTCTCGGTTTTTTGAACAAGAGTAGATGTTTATCTCTTGTTTCCTGTTCAGGATTGGGTTTCCGGTTTCTACTAAAGTCTGCTTCAACTCTATACTTCTAACGTCTCCACCTACATTCTGAAATTTTATCTACTAATTTTTTTTCTCAATATGAATAGATAGGTTTGCCTCTCGACCGGTTCATACTACTCCCCGCTTTTTGGAACAGGAGTAAGCGTTTAGCCCTTGTTTTCTGTTCAGGATTGCGTCTCCGGTTCCTTCAAAAGAAATTTAGAATTTCCACAAGAAATCTATACTTCGAATGTTTCCGCCTACACTCTGAAAATGTCTTTAATATTTTTCTCTCAATAGGAGTAGATAGGTTCGCCTACCTCCCGGTTCACACTCCTCCCAAGCTTTTGGAACAAGACTAAGGGTTTATACCTTCTTTTCTGTTCAGGATTAGGTTTCCGGTTCCTTCTAAAGTCTAGTCTTTTCTTTCTCTTCTATTGTCAGTAACCCCCTTGCGTCATAGTGGCATTATCGCCTTGCTTGGGGTGAAATGCTTAAAAAAAAAACTCCTTCATAAAAATGTGATATTTCTTTCCGAATGTTAACACGACAGGGGGGAATGAAGATTAGGAAGATTGTGCCGCGCAGACCTTAAAAGATAAAGAGAATTTGAAGTATACGTGTTTTCTTTTTGGGTTTTGGTTTGTTTTTTTTGTTTTTGTTTTGTTTTGTTTTATTTTTCTGGATGTGAATACTGTTGACGAAGTTAAAAACGGAGGAAAATCAGGACTGAAAAGATTGCGTATCTCTTTAAAAAAAAAAAAAAAAATGCGAAATCCACATGTATCTGAATTTGAACGCCAGCCTTGGAGAGAATATGCCTTCAATATCTGTTTAAAAAATTCAGCAATTTCATCATCAAACCAGCCGTTACTTTCAAGATCAGTTTGAATTTATGCTGTGAGACTCTTTGCGTACTGGTGAGCATGTCTCAAGTTGACACCTTCTTTCTCGTAATCGGCGCGCTCACGCAATTTAAAGATGGCGTCCGCTTCATTAACCACTGCTACAAATAACCATATTGACTTATTCAATATATTGGGCAGTTTATAACCTAAAACCAACAAAAAGAATTAGCTGAACTCAGCTGGGGATAAAAGTCATAGAAGACAGCCCCATTCGAAGAAAATCCAATTTTTCACACAAACGGCATCGAACCTATCTCCAGAAATGCCAACATACAAATTGACTATTCTGGATTCGGTTTAAAATTCAAATATCACCTGAAGAAGACCGGATCGTACAACAGCCGAAACGCTGCGAATGTGACAATAAAGACGAGGACAACAGTCCGAAGAATGTAAATAGTGTAAGGAATATGCTTTATTTAATCTCTCATAGGTGATTGGGTCACAAATGTGCATTTTAGAACCAACGGGTTTGTTTTTGAACTTAATCATAAATTGTAAAATATTTATGCGCGCATGCGCGTGTGTAGGTGTGTGTGTGTTTCTTTTTCTCGTTTCTTTGCCCATGCGCAAGTTTCCGTTTCTACTCATTGTCAACTCGTTTTTAGCCACTTGAAACATACTTTCCCTGAAAACATTCTGCGCATGCCCCATCTCTGCCCATACTTAACCGGCTTTCTTCTCTTCCGCTCTCTTTCAGACACCCACACAATCTGAAATGCGTCCACTGTTTGTTTTCCCCTTCCGGCCTCTCCAAATCCCCACACCCACCAT
This sequence comes from Acanthosepion pharaonis, assembly GCA_903632075.3. Lineage (NCBI taxonomy): Eukaryota > Metazoa > Mollusca > Cephalopoda > Sepiida > Sepiidae > Acanthosepion > Acanthosepion pharaonis. The sequence goes on from CAHIKZ030000759.1 coordinate 116,692, forward strand.
GTCACATCCAGGAAACCTTTGTCTAATTGTCGGGATAAGAAACACATTTGGCAAAAGTGTGATATTTATTTATATATTCTTGATTATTATTTTGGAACATTAGCAGAAATAAAATACAAATCAGAAATACAAACAATTAGATATAAACACTAGATAGATAGATAGATAGATAGATAGATAGATAGATAGATAGATAGATTAACAGACTGAGATAGATAGATAGATAGATAGATAGATAGATAGATAGATTAACAAACTGAAATAGATAGATAGATAGATAGATAGATAGATAGATAGATAGATAGATTAACAGACTGAAATAAATAGATAGATAGATAAACAGACTGAAATAGATAGATAGATAGATTAACACTAACAGACTGAAATAGGTAGATAGATAGATAGATTAACAGACTGAAATAGATAGATAGATAGAGAGAGAGAGAGAGAGAGAGAGAGAGAGAGAGATATCGTTAAAACCATGCATGCATTCAACACGTATAAAAAACTATACTCAATGTTTTTTAAAAATTTACCAAAAATCAGTGATTTATCGTATTTCTTTTAAATTTGCAACTTCCAAATTTCTATTACTATTTTTAGGTACTGCCACAAAAATAACAAAAAAAAACATACCTAAGGTTTAAAATTAATTTTTAAAAATGTAAAATCTTTCTTGAAGTATTTATTTTAGTTTCAATCCCAAGCTAATAGGTTCAATTTAATATTTCCAATAAAAAATACTTTGCAGTATTTCAAAAACTAATTTAATTTAACTAGAAGGAGTTTGTTTTTTTCGTCGTTTTTCACCGCAATGTACTTCTCTTTATTAAAAAAAAAACATCTTTCAAAAATAAAATATACTTTTCTGAAAATTTATTTGAGGAATATTAGCTGGTCTAGAGAATAATTAATCTGTTTTGAAACAAATATTATTTACTTTAATTTTTTTGTTTACTTTTAACGCCGAAATGCATTTTTAACCTGACAGTAGCCGTATTTTTAATCGATAGTAACTGTGTTGACGTGTTTGACAACGTGATAACAGATGTAATGTTGTTCGACGGGAACTTTATCTTTTAGCTTTACGATTTATGATTATTAAATATAGTTTTCAGTTAATAATAACATCATCAAAACCGCTGAAATTAATAATGAATTTTAAAAGATTTAAAACTTTTTTAAAAATTAAAAATAAATTCTAATTATTATTTTTAAAAAATGAAAACAATTTTGTAAAATAATTTTGTAAAAATTCACCAAAACGTTTTTTCTTAAGACAATAGTGTGCTCAGTATACCTTATTTGATGATTTTACGCTCCTCAAAACTTGCTGCCGGATGTAGTTTATCATCATACCGAGAACGGGAAAAAATCCTGACTCGCAACATCAACCATGCCTACAAATTCAGAATCAGTTCATTCAATTCAGTGTGTTGCCAGACATAGGGTTTTCCAGCAGCCACCCTCTTGACCCAGAGCAGCACTACTACCTCAAAGGCATTTACTGTTGGGTCAGAGGCCGTCACTAACAAATTCGGAAGTTCTTTTCTTATCAGAACGATCAGAGGGAATTTTCCGAGCCTCCGTACCTTCGTAATCATCATTAGACTCATCCAAATCTTTCCGAATCATCTGCACTCTCCTCAGATTAACCCAAACACTCTGAAATTTTCGTATTGGCGCTTCTGGCGCAAATACCAGGCAGCACAGCATGCTGTTTCCAAATTTCTGGCGGAGTGAATTGCGTCAGGGTGTTCTTTTTCTCACAGACGCTGCCCAACTGACCCTATTATGTTGAGAAGTTGACAAAACCAAATGCAAACAACGCGCATGCGCGAAATTAAAAATATAAAATGGCGACAATTTATCCATCGCACCCTGTACTTCTCCGCCTACCGTGTCCATTCAGGATGTGGACGATCATGGCTCTCCACAAATTCCCATCCTTTGTAGTTCTTAAATTTTTGTCTCCTTATCAAAACTCGCATCCTACCGTTTAGCCATTCCTTCACACAAGCCCGTCAGGTAGGTGTTCGCTCTCCGACTTCTTCTCTTTGTTTTACCTCCGATATGCCCTGTGAGTATCAAATTCACCAAGCCCTCGTTCCTCATTATGTGTTCAAGAAATTTTACCTGTCTCTTTCTGATTCTGGGTGTAAGTATCATTGTTGTTACCTTTTTCCTTAAGACTACTCGATCCGTTCAAGATATTCTCAGTATCCTTCTGTATAAAAATATTTCTGTTGCCACCATTGTTCTTCTCATCTGTGAGAAGATTATCCAGCATTCACGGAGGACTGCGTAGCAATATTACGTAGCAGTTCAGCACGCTTTTCTTTAATTCTAACGGAGTTTTCCAGTTTCTTAGTAATTGACTTGGTTTTTAGAAGGCATCTTTTGCTATTTCCCATGTACTTCGGATTTCGGTGTCGCATTTTCCATCCTATGATATTTCCCAGATGATTTAACCTTTAAACTCTGCAGGCGTACATGTCCTCCGGTGATAGTCTTTCTAAATATTCTCCGGGCGGACATGTTCGCCGAGTGAAAGAGCTTTGTTTCAAAGGGAAAGTACGTTTCTAAAAATAACTTATTACTACGGGAATGACGTCATTAATCTCGTGATATAAACTGGGAATGATTGGATGTCAGTCATTTTGTCCTAACTGAAATAGTTATTTTATGAGCGAAATATAATAAAGTCTTTTAAAAACGTTCGTTTTTTATTGTTCTTTTTATCACAATGGCGACCCCCAGGGAAAGGCGAGGATTTATTACGTCAATAGAGGAATAAGAGCGACGAAAAAGAATTTCTCGGATTTACCCACGCAGCTCGTGGTGATGTGTTTGACAGGGAGACTTAAAGTGATTCCAACCAAAGAAAGAGCAATTTTCCAACCATCACAAGCATACGATCATAAGTCGCTACCAGAGTTTTGCTGTACACCTGGGCCTACAAATGTTGATCAAGAAGCTAGTTTTGTTTTTTTTTTATCTGACGAATTTATTCAACTAATGGTAGTGGAAACTAACCGCTATGCAAACCAGGTGAAAATGAAATTAGGTGACACAGCAAAGCCCAACTTGCAAATCAGAGCTTAGAAAAACGTTTGCATTGAAGAAAAGAAAACATGTTTGGCCTTGCTTTTGTTGATAGGTTTCATAAAGCCACCTTCGTATTTGTCTTACTGGAAAACAGACCCCTTTTAAGGCTTTTACGATGCGATGAGTCAGAATCGTTTTTCATCAATTCTGCCGTTTTTGGGGGGTTTTTTTTAGCGTTTATGCACAGCAAAAAAATGTCTAAATTTCTCTACATCCTTTTATGCAAATACCCTGAAAATTATGTAATAATTATAATGTAATATAATATAATAATTATATAATATAATAATATAATATAATATAATAATTATATAATATAATAATATAATATATAATATAACAATGTAATATAATATAATAATTATATAATATAATAATATAATATAATAATTACATAATATAATATAATATAATAATTATATAATATAATAATATAATATAATAATTACATAATATAATATAATAATATAATATAATATAATGATTATATAATATAATAACATCATATAATACATAATATAATAATGTAATATAATATAATAATTATATAATAATATAATATAATAATTATATAATATAACAATATAATATATAATATAATATAATAATTATATAATATAATAATATAATATAATAATTACATAATATAATAATATAATATAATAATATAATAATATAATATAATAATTACATAATATAATATAATATAATAATTACATAATATAATATAATATAATGATTATATAATATAATAATATGATATAATATATAATAATTATATAATATAATAATATAATATAATATATAATATAATAATATAATATAATAATTATATAATATAATAATATAATATAATAATTAGATAATATAATAATATAATATAATAATATAATATAATAATATAATATAATATAATAATTATGTAATATAATAGCATAATATAATATATAATATAATAATGTAATATTATATAATATAATAATTATATAATAATATAATATAGTATAATAATATCTCTATTAGTTCTAGTAATATACCTGCCATTCAAAAAAAAAAAACTTAGCACACCCAAAATTAATGTGGATCTAGGGGATCCTTTATTTTTGTGTCGTGTCCCTTCAGTACGTAGGCGATCATGGCTCTCTACTTCTTCCTATCCCTTGTAGCTCTCAATAAGGCTTGTCTTTTTGTTATTTCGACCAGACTCTGTTCTGCCATCTATTTGCTTAAGCCCATTAAGTATGTCACGCATTGCTTTCTCTTGTCCCTCTTTCCATCTATCCGCCCCGTGAGTATCAGATTTTCCAAGCCCTCCTTTTTCATTACGTATCCCAAAAATTTCAGCTGCCTCTTCCTGATGTTAAGTATAATTTTCCCCTTTGTTTGCACCCTTTCCTAAACCTCATCGTTGCTCACATGTTCGGTCCATGGTATCCTTAGCATCCTTCTGTACATCTATACCGCTGTTGTCTCGAGTTTCTTCTTCATCCATGAGGAGACCGTCCAACATTCGCTGCCGTGGATAAAACTCTGAAATTTAGTGCAGAGTTGTAAACTTCTGTACTTGACGTCTCCAATTTTAACTCGAACCATTGACTGTTCTTTTTGCTAATGGCCATACATTCTTTCTTCTTACAATTGATGCTTAGTCCTTTCTTCTCGCTTTCCTTCGCTAACTAGTCTCGGAGGTCCTGAATTTTTCCTTCTGTGTCTGCCATCAACACAATCCGGTCTGCATACCCCATATTGGTAAGATTGTACCCACCGATACCAAATCCTGGTAGAGTCTCCAGTTCCCTTCTCTGTTAGAAAATTGTACAATGTTATCTACTGTATAGGAGGACTGATCATAACGAATTGCCGTCCTGGGTATGACGATAAACTACATCCGCGTCCTGGTTAAGACGATAAACTACGTCCAACAGCAAGGACTCTGATCAGGAGGTTTTGAGGAGCGTGGAACCACCTCTTAATTGCTGGTGTTCCCAGGTCTACTCTGACCCGGAGTGGTAGCACCTGTTAGGGTGCCAGCTCTGGGCAAATAGTTAACCCTAAACTGGTGTCAAAACATTATGAAAGTGTAAAAATAGGTTTTAATACCAGAAATACTTTGTAAAAAAAAATTATTACCAGCAATACATTTCTGAAAAAAAAATATTACCAGCTATACATTTTTGAAGAAAAAATATTACCAGAAATACTACCAACCATACATTTTCCAAAAAAATAATATTAACAGCTCTACATTTTTGAGAAAAAAATATTACCAGCTATACATTTTTTTGGAAAAATATTACCAGTGATACATATTTGAAGGAAAAATACCAGAAATAGATTTTTTGAATGAAAAAATATTACTAAAAATAGATCTCTGAAAAAAATATATTAGCAACAATAAAAATTTTGTCAGCTTTAAATAAACCCATTGAGGTTGATATGCTGTAAAATAAACCAAATCAAACCAAACATAACGAATTATTTTTGTCATTTCGTTTATCTATATACCGAACTTTATAAAAACCTGTTCTCACGATATATCATACTCTTCTTTATACAGAATTTTGCTTAACCACTAAGCTGTATCTGAATTATCAATAACCAGAACTCTAAGGCATATCAGAAGAATTAACAAGAATAAGCAAGTGGATATGATGTTGAGAAGCGGTAAGGGAAGTATAATTATTCAGTTATTTGTTAAAGAAAAGCAATTTGTCTACCGTCTTTGAAGTTCTTTTTATGTGTCGTCCCCCTTCAGGACGAATGTGAGCTTGAGTGAAAAGATAGCGGAGCATGGTTTAGAAGAGATAACAAAAAAAAATTATTAAGAGATACAAATAACAGGAAGCCATGATCGCCTATGTCCTAAACGGGTACGGTACATAATGAAGAAGACTTGTTTGATGTCAACATCTCAATTCGTTATTCGCATCTTGGCCTTTTTCTCCTGCTGGCAGTTATGCATTCTGTCTTCATATAATTGATAGTTAGTCCTTTCTTCTTGCTTTCCTAGGAGTCACTGTAGTTTTCCTTCCGTATCAGCCGTCAACACAGTGAAATCTGCATACCTTATATTGTTAAGATTACACCCACCGATAATAAATCCTGGTAGGGTCTCCAGTTCCCTTAGGATAGCCTCAGTGAGAAGAGACACTCTTGTCTTAAACCCCTTTCTATTTTGTGTTACTATTCTATTCATTTTCTGTCCGTGTTGTGCAGGTGGTTTGCCCCTAGTATCTCAAAGTTCTGGTTTAGTCCAACATTCTTTTAAAAGAGATCTAGTTTTCCTAGCATTTCTAATATGTCTTTGTATTGTACCTTATCAAATGCTTTTGCGTAATCTATAAAATATGAGTAGCTTCTTTATGGCTCTCCCCAATTTCCTTTCCTTTGTAGCTTGTAATAATTTTTTTTTTTTTGCTTTTTTGTTATGTCACCTAAACTCTGTTCCGCCATCCATTTATTCAAGCTCGCTGTTTCCGCTCTCCCATCAACCCACAATCTGCCCTGAGAGTATCAAATTTTCCATGCCCTCTTTCCTTATTAGATGCATCTGTGTTCTTTGTTTTGGGTGTAATATTTTGAATTCCGTTTCATTAATAAAACTGTTTATTTCAAAAATTATCTTGTCTAGCTTTTTTTTGTTTTTTTTTTGTTTTGTTTTTTACATTTTTTTTCTGTAGTTAGGGTTAGGGCTTACTTTTACTTCTTCATAAAATCTTTTGTCCCTTAAAACAGCTTCACAAGCTGAAATATAATTTTCCTTATCCATAATAACATTCCAGCCATTTTGATGACGACGAAGTGTTTTACGTTGCGAAGCGGTAAAGTTGTTCCAGGTTTTTTACTCTTTAATTTTGCGTTCTCTCTTATACCAGCCTGACAGCTTCCCAAAAATTATAGTAACGACTACGAGCGCCCCTCCCCCTAACTTCCTCTGGATAGCAGAATAGATATTTATTTAACCAATTATTCCAGATTCGATCACTATCTTCATTGTTGTCGGTTGTAATTTGTGTAGAATTTTTGCTACTGTTTATTTCTAAAAAGTGTCTTCAGTTCGTGGCGACGGACAAAATGGAATACACCCTTAGATAATTTATTTAAGTTCATAGTACTTAAACAACATTTCAATCGAAACCCTAATCAGCAATGTTATCTGTCGAAAGCTTCAATTTTGATAAATTTATGACAGACTTATTTTTCCGTTTGTCCGAATTTTGATAGTGGAATTCCATTTGTTTTTAATTTAAAATTTAAATTGGAATTTTTATGAAGAAGTAAAAATAGACACTTACCCTGATTACAGAAAAAAGACTCTAGACAAGATAATTTTTGAAATGAAAAGAAAGAGTTTTATCAATGAAAACGCATCCAAAATATTACGTTAAAAAAAAAAGAGCACCATTTTTTACTGCCTTCCGAAAATGCACAAAATGTTAGATAGCTTCCTTTCATTACACTCTATTTGTAGTATATATGAATCTCGTATTGGAAAAAATATCTTTGAGGGGCTGGACAGTTTTTTTTTTTATTTCCACTAAAAAAACGGTCTTCGTCTTATGCCCGGGGCATATTTGATTAGAATTCTAAAATCAAAATTTCTCAGAACCTTTGTCCCTTGAAACATCTTCCCAAACCGAAATATAATTATCCTATATCTCGGTAAGGAAAAACTTCAATGCAGACCTGGACACCATTTATCTGTTCTCAAAACCTTTGAGAAGTGAGGCTGGTTCAACACGTGTCTTCACAAATATAATCACTTAACATGTATAGATGATCAGTTTAGAACTGAACTTTTTGGTCACTCATTGAAATCAAGGCGAGAGTTATATATATATAATATATAATCAATGGTTAAACGGGGAAATTGTCAAACGGAGAAAAATGGTGTGGTTTGGATATATTACAAGGCATGACAGCCTGTGCAAGACCATCATGCAAGGCAACGCTGAAAGTGGACGTAGGGGAAGACGCCAACGCAAAAACTGGTTGGACAATGTCAAACAATGGACGGGTATGATTGTACCAGAAATGTTCATGGCTGCCGTTGATAGACCGCTGGCGAAAAGTGTTAGTGTGGCTTCTGCATTCGGATCAAACGATTACTTTTATGGTCCACCTTAGGACCAAGGAAGAACAACACGAACACAAGAGTAGAAATAATGAAGGTATATTACACGAAATAATAATACAAGATGTGGAAGGTGTTAGTACGACTGTCAGTCTGGTTTGGAGTGAACTACTATCGGCTCGACTCGATTCGATTCAATATTTACTTGCCCTCCACCACGATGGAAAGATGTGGCACAAGGCTGAGTTTTATGTGGGTTTCGAGCCCGTAAGTCGGCCAAAAAGCGGGATCAGGTTGGCGAACGAAAATGACCGTCAAGCCAAGAAGCTCGGCTTGTATAAACGAGGGTTGGCGACACAAGGTCATTTTTATCGTGGGTTTCCTGAGGTAGGCTCAGCCAAAAAAATGCCCGTATGACTCGAATCGGGAGGTCATATTTACCCCGAACGAGATTCTGCCCTTCGGCGGAACTCGTTCGTCTGCTCAGAGGCAGAAAGTTCGGTCAAGTCGAGAAGCTCGGCTAGCTCAGAGGCACAAGGTCATTTTTATCGTGGGTTTCCGGAGCCCGTAGGCTCAGCCAAAAAATGCCCATATAACCGTATAAACAAATTCTCCAAGAAGATTCTGCCTTCGGCGAACCTCGCGGGTTCCTTTCTGAAGGCAGAAAGTTCGACCGTCGTCGAGAAGCTGGCTTGAATCAGTATCTAGCCCCCCCCCACGAGGGTTGCATGCGACACAAGGTCATTTTTATCGTGGGTTTCTGAGCCCGTAGGCTCAGCCAAAAATATGCCCGTATGACTCGTAAAAAACGAGATAGGGTAGGTCATTTTCCCCGAACGAGATTCTGCCCTTCGGCGGAACCTCGTCCGAGTTCCTTTCTGCTCAGAGGCAGAAAGTTCGACCGTCAAGCCGAGAAGCTCGGCTTGAATCAGTATCTAGCCACCCCCCCACGAGGGTTGCATGCGACACAAGGTCATTTTTATCGTGGGTTTCCTGAGCCCGTAGGCTCAGCGTATAAACGAGAAAATTCTGTCCTTCGGCGGAATCCGGGCCCGTATGACCTCGTCGAGAAAAAAACGAGGTCGTTTTTATCTGGGTAGGCTCATTTAACTCGTATAAACGAGATCGGGTAGTTCATTTTCCCTGAACGAGATTCTGCCCTTCGGCGGAACCTCGTCCGGGTTCCTTTCTGCTCAGAGGCAGAGAGTTCGACCGTCAAGTCGAGAAGCTCGGCTTGAATCAGTATCTAGCCACCCCCACGAGGGTTGCATGCGACACCGTATGACTCGTAAAAACGAGATCGGGTAGGTCATTTACCGAACGAGATTCTGCCCTTCGGCGGAACCTCGTTCGGGTTCCTTTCTGCTCAGAGGAGGAAAGTTCGACCGTCAAGTCGAGAAGGTCGGCTTGAATCAGTATCTAGCACCCCCCCACGAGGGTTGCATGCGACACAAGGTCATTTTTATCGTGGGTTTCCTGAGCCCGTAGGCTCAGCCAAAAATATGCCCGTATAACTCGTAAAAAACGAGATCGGGTAGGTCATTTTCCCCGAACGAGATTCTGCCCTTCGGCGGAACTCGTCGAGTTCCTTTCTGCTGAGAGGCAGAGAGTTCGACCGTCAAGTCGAGAAGCTCGGCTTGAATCAGTATCTAGCCCCCCCCCACAAAAGGTCGAGGCCGTGCAGGGCTCAGCCAAAAATGCCCATATAACTCGTATAAACGATCAGGGTGGTCATTCCCCGAACGAGATTCTGTCCTTCGGCGGAAGCTCAGAGGCAGAAAAGTTCGACCGTCAAGTCGAGAAGCTCGGCTTGAATCAGTATCTAGCCACCCCCCACGAGGGTTGCATGCGACACAAGGTCATTTTTATCGTGGGTTTCTGAGCCCGTAGGCTCAGCCAAAAATGCCCATATAACTCGTATAAACGAGATCAGGTAGGTCAAAAATTCTGTCCTTCGGCGGAACCTCGTCGGGTCAGAGGCAGAAAGTTCGATTTCGGCTTGAATCAGTATCTAGCCACCTCCCCACGAGGGGTTGCATGTGACACAAGGTCGTTTTTTCGTGGGCCTGGAGCCCGTAGGCTCAGCCAAAAAATGCCCATATAACTCGTATAAACGAGATCGGGTAGGTCATTCTCCCGAACGAGATTCTGTCCTTCGGCGGAACCTCGTCGGGTTCCTTTCTGCTCAGAGGCAGAGTTCGACCGTCAAGTCGAGAAGCTCGGCTTGAATCAGTATCTAGCCACCCCCCCGAGGGTTGCATGTGACAAGGTCGTTTTTATCGTGGGTTTCCTGAGCCCGTAGGCTCAGCCAAAAAATGCCCGTATGACTCGTAAAAAACGAGATCAGGTAGGTCATTTACCCCGAACGAGATTCTGCCCTTCGGCGGAACCTCGTCGGGTTCCTTTCTGCTCAGAGGCAGAAAGTTCGACCGTCAAGTCGAGAAGCTCGGCTTGAATCAGTATCTAGCCACCCCCCCGAGGGTTGCATGCGACACAAGGTCATTTTTATCGTGGGTTTCCTGGGCCCGTAGGCTCAGCCAAAAATATGCCCGTATGACTCGTAAAAAACGAGATCAGGTAGGTCATTTACCCCGAACGAGATTCTGCCTTCGGCGGAACCTCGTCCGGGTTCCTTTCGCTCAGAGGCAGAAGTTCGACCGTCAAGTCGAGAAGCTCGGCAGATTGAATCGACCTCTCTCTTGAGAGGCGTAGTATACAAAGTGTTAGGAAAGAGTTCATTCTGTAGTTATAAGTAAGTGCCCATGATAATTACAAAAGTCAAGGGGATGATGATATATATATATATATATATATATATATATATATATATAGTTGAATTCATGTGAGTTTATGACCCTAGGTTTCACGCTATTTGCGATCGTCAGACAAACATATAAATATATATAAGGATTTGGAGTATTTTATTTTCAATCCGACATTGTTTCTTATTGCTTTAAGTGTTGTATGTTATCATTTACGCGTTTAATAGCCACCAAGTTTTTAAAATCAGTGTGAATTATATCTGCCAACTTTTGCATTCCCTAATCTTCTTCCTTTATTACGATTTTCAAGTACACAGGACGTTAGATATCATTCACACGGTTTAAAAAGGCAGAGAGTCTACTCAATTTAGGTCAGCTACTAAGAAATCTAGTTCACTGAGTCGTCCATGCTTAGAATATTGCTGCCGCATATGGACAGGTGCCTCTGATATTTTCCTTGAGCTCTTTGATGAAATCCAAAGAAGAATCGGCAATATTATTCGTCCTAATCTGGTACCTCGGCTTCATTCATTTTCCCACCGCCGTAATGTTGCCTCAGTTTTTTCTATAAATACTTTCTTTGTAATTTTTCGGATCAGCTCTTCGACTTTTTTTAATTTAATCGCAGTACTCATGATCACAGAAATAATAAATCAAATCTACAACATTGAGGATATACTGTATACTGTACTGCAGATCTATTTTCATAGCACTGACTAAGAAACCAGGTAGAAACGAATGTCAACTCCACCGGACAATCAGCCTAATGAGCCACATAATAAAACTCATCATCCGAATTCTGATGAAGAGAGCGTGTAGCAGATCTAGACCAGAGAAAGGACAAGAACAGTACGGGTTCGTCAAAGACAACGGAACAAGGAACGCGATATTTATGCTCAGAATCTTATCAGAAAGAGCAATACAAATGCAGGACTGTGTTTTATAGACTAGAAATCTTAAAAATTTAGGAATCTAATTTTTTTTGAATTTTCGAAATGTTAACTAAATTTATTATAATTATTGCTGTTATTTTCTGATAATATTGTGTATGTTTACCCATTTTTAAAAAAACCGGGATGTTTGTACATAAAAAAATTCAAAAGTCTTTTAAAATATTAGTGTTTGATGATTTGTATTAAGCTTTTCCATTTATGATTAGTAAATATAGTTTCCTCTTAATATCATTTAAAAGGCTGAAATTAATACAGAATTTTAAAAGATTTAAAACTTAATAAAGTTTTCTAATTAAAATTTTAAAAATGAAAACAATTCCTGTAAAGATTCATTATTCATTGATAAATACATTTTCTTAAGGCAATAATGTTCTTAATATATCTTATTTATAAAATCAATTAAAAGCTTTTCTAATTAAGTAATATAGTTTTATCCGATTTTTAATTTTACGATTCAGAGCAGATTTTTGGTAAATGGTGTTTCTGTTTGACAAAAACAAATTGATGATTTAATTCTCCAAGGATAATAATGTAATATTATATAATTAATTAATAACAGAATTAACTAATATAAATATGAAGAGGGTGGAATTGTAATTTCTTGAAATTTGATAAAATTAAGTGATGTAACGGATAAATAAAATTTAAAAATAATTTAATTCATTTGTGAATAAGACCTGAAAATTCCAGGGAAGTAGCGAAAAGATAAAACTTATTGAGAACTACAAAGGATAGGAAGAAGTGGAGAGCCATGATCGCCTACGTACTGAAGGGAAACAGCACATAAAAAAGATTTCTCCGTTCATCGCATCAACAAAGACATCACGAATTTGACAACTCTACAGTGCTGATTGTCAAAATCTCGGACACATGTCACAACTTTCCAAAGAGATTGAAAAGATGGAGACGCAAATCTAAATAGCGAGGAAAATTAAGGTACGTTCGAAGATCTTCTTTTACGTACCCTATCTGAAATAGGAGAACCGAGTTCGAATTCCAGTTGAATCCATTACATTCACTTACGTGCTAATACCCTTGGGAAAGGCATGAATCCTCTTCATCTCCCCCACCCCAGCTATAAGCATGAATGGCAACTGGTCTACTGCGGAAAAAATCTACCTTTCGATACATGACTGACGAGGCAGATCGCTTAAGCGTGTATCAAGGCACATAACTGACTAAAATTCACTTACGTGCTAATACCCTTGGGAAAGGTATGAATCCTATTATTCTCCCTCCACCGAACAGCTATGGGTAAATAGCAGGGTAGAGCGGGTTCTATAGCCTTGGATGGCAACTATTCTACCACAGAAAGAAAATGACAACCTGCTGCGGGAAAAAAAAATTGCCTCGTCAGTCATGTATCGAAAGATACATGATCGTCTAAACGTGTATCAAGCATAGCAGATAACCGACTGATCCATAAGGATGTGCGCGATCATGACTCTCCAGGTTGTAACTATAAGCGATATTTATCCTTTTAGTTTCCCCTCCCACGCCCTGTTCTGCCATCCACTTATACAAATTCGTTAAGTAGGTTACTTGATGCCCCCCCGCACTCTGCTCCTCTCGCTTTTAATATACCCTGAAAATGTCAAAAATCCAAAGCCCTTTTTACTTACCATGTGTCCTAAAAAATTTCAACTGTTTCTGAATCTAGGTACAAATGTCCTCGTTGTTCCAATTTTCTGTAAAACATAATCGTTGCTCACGTGTCAATGGCATCTTCAGCATTCTTCTGTCGAAGTACATTTTTGCTGCCCCCTGTCTTTTCTTCATCTATGCTTAGTACCAAGATGGGGGAACGCTTCGGAAGAGCAGGTGCTCTAAGCTTGGATGTGCGGGTGGTGTAATAGTCTCATAAATATTTTTACCAAGATTTTCCAAAAAAAAAAAAAAAAAAAACTTAAAAAGTAATTTTATTCATTTGGGAATAAGACCTGAACATTTCAATTGATTTTTGCAAGAACTTCCGAATCAATATGTTTTTAACGCCCAAAAAGATGCTAAAATTACCTATACTAAACAGCCCACCCGCTGAGGCAATAAAAACAAGGTTTATAAGCAAAATTTCGAACGTGCCAGAAAAGATTAAAAATTTAATAAAATAATCAAAAAACTTGGTTTTTCCTCTTAATAATAACAAACATTTTGACGATAAAACTTTGTTTTTATCAAAGTTGGGGTCTTTTTTCATCATGAGATGCTCATTTTTAAGAAGATTTTTTGGTGTTACCTATAAAAAAATGTAGACATTGCGGCCCGCAAGCTTCAATGCTTAGATATCACTGGCGGAGAGAAAGAGCAGATGTACCAATGGAAAATCGGAGAGCCGAGTTCGAATTCCAGTCGGGTTCGTTACATTCACTTAGGCGCAAATAACCTTGGAGAAAGGTATAAATTCACATCTTCTCCTCCTCCAGCAAAATAAATGACCCATTGATCGGAAAGTCACCTTCATATGTCAGAAACTCCGCCCACTTCGTTGAAATAATCAAAGATGCCTCCATGATAACAGCAAAAATTGCAATATGAGCTCTGGTAGAAATGGTTGCTGAAGACATTAGGTTTATAAGTCCCAGAAATTCATATACAGATGCCCTCAAGGATACATGGCACAGTGGATATAGTTAGGTCCCGTAACAGGATCCAAAGAGTGTTTAAGGCGGTGTAGAACTTGGAGAGGGGAATTAACAGAAGATAACTGATAACTGGCATCCATTATACATGGCACGTGGAACTAGAACAGTCTACTCAAGCGAGCGAAATAAAGGTTTCAGTTCGACATTCCGACCACCCGAAGAAGGCCAGAAGGTACAACGGTCGAAACGTTGTGATAAATAAGGCAACAGAGATGAGGACGATAGTTCGAACAATGTAAATAGTGTACATTTTCCGTATTGATAATTCTTATCGATTTTTGTTTTGTTTCTGAAGACATTCTCTTGTCTCTTAATACTTTGTCTTTTGCGTAGCATCTTTAGCTATTCCAATCCGCCTTCGAATTTCGGTGTCATATTTTCCGTCCTTTCTCATAATACTTCCCAGATAGTTAACCGTAAGTTCTATGCTAGCTTTTCTTTTCTCACACACTTCTCGCTTGTGGAACTTTCTTCCGAGTTCTTGATTTCCAGTCAAGTCTGATCTTCATAAACGCAATGTCAATAGTTATCTTCCATCTTCTTAAATTTTGTTCTGTTATTGTTCTCGCTCGATAATAAAACTTTTCTTTTCCTTATATTTTTTTTTCACACTCGGTAACCATGCGTCTTAGAGGCTTTATTGTCTTATTGGGGATGAGATGGTTAAAAAAAAAACAGTTATGTTTCTGTACTTGCTTGATCCTGACGCCTACAATCCGTAGTTCTGATCATGGTCTGTCCCTCTTGCTAACGCCATTTATCCCATCTTTTTGTGATAGTCCTTTATTCTCGCTTTCCTCGCGCCGGATTTATGAGGACATCCGTATCCAAATCGTGTATAGATTGATGGAAATATCAAGTGCATGATTAATTTTCGAGAGTACTTTATTATCTAAAGAATTAATGGATATTATTTTTTTGTAATCCGGTGTATATTTATTACTTCAAATTTTTATTTTAGTGGATACCCGTATTTGAGTAGACGCTCCGTACTCATTTTAAACTATTTATTTCGTCTACCCACCAGCACACTCGAGAAAACGTATTATGGAAAACGTGCGCTCCAACATGATTCGAACCTGACCCCACTCCTCTTTGCAAAAAAAAAAAAAAAACACCGTCTGACCCGACGTGCATCAACCTCCTCGGCTACAAAGAGCTTCACGATCAAACAGGGTTTTATTTTGCCGCATTTTCTTTAATACGTTTTTTCGAGTGCACTGGCCGGTAGACGGAATATATTTTTCTTTTTTTTTTTTCTTTTTTTCACTACACCCCATGCAGGGGTTACTGAATGTGAAAGAATAAGAAAAAAAAAAGATTAACATTATTAAGGACGGGAACAATAGAAGAGTAATCAGATTGACATTGCATTTAAACTTTTGAAGATCAACATCGGTCGGAAAACACGGGTCCGGAAGAGAGTTCCACAAGACGAGAGAGAGCGAAAAAAGAAACTCTTCATAGAACTTCCGGTTACATCTAGCTATTCCAACTGCGAACTGATGAGATCTTAATGCCAAACGAGTAACCACTAAAAATAACGTTTACAGTAATAAAAAGTGTACTTCATTAAAACAAAAATTATACAGTAGATTTAGTCACTAGTTTTCGACAAACAAGGCGATGGGAACTTTTGGGCGTGCTTAATACATTATTTCAAACTGTCTGACAGCATAAGTATTGTCAGACATTTTGAGATAACATACAGGCTGGTCCGAAAATTTTGTCACTCACTAGCTCTCTTCCATACTGTAGCAGCACGCGTCAGCCCACCTGAAATAGAAAATTATGTTATCTAGAGTTGACAAGACTTTCGGACCACGCTGTATATCTTAATCCATACTGCTAAAAGTGGCAGCAACATTTAAGTAATTGTTCACGTACATTGGTTTTATTTTCTGCATGAATAATTTAGGATTTTTATCTATACAATTAACTCTATTGTCACATGTAAGACAGAGTTTTCCTTTATAAATCATTCACATAAAATAATCTATAGAAAACTAACGACGCCCATACATACAAAAATGCCAGCCATATTTAAGTAATTTTGCAGTTGCTTTGGTTATATTTGCTGCATGGGTAATCTAGGATTTTTATCTATACAGTTAACTCCATTGTCACATTTAAGACCGTGCTTTGCATTACAAATCGTTCAAATAAAAATATCGTAGGAAAGCTCACATGATCCACACAGTAAAATAAAATACCAGTCAAACTTAAGTTATTTTGGTATTGCATAGGTTACATTTTTAGCGGGAGAAATGTAAAACAATCTTTATATATAGAATTTAAATTTGTTGTCACATGTAAGAAAAAACTGCTTTATTTAAATCCTTAAAAGCAAAAATAGCCAAATCTGACACAGAATAAAATTTTTTAAAAAAATGTGTAATAAAGTATGGATCATCAGTTGTGGACGTTTTTTTGACAAACATTTAATGTAGGCAACTCCAAAGATTTTCTGAAAAAGTGTGCCATGATAAAAAAAAAAAAGCCCCAAACTTGATAAAAACAAATTTTTACCGTCAAAATGTTTATGCTATTATTAAGAGGAAAGACGAAAGGATTTTTTGATTATTTTATTAAATGTGTTCATTCTTTCTAACACGTTTGAAATTTTGGTTAAAAACCTTGTTTTTCTTGTGTCATCGGGTGGGTCAAAGATTTGTATTGGGAAATTTAGCGTCTTTTTTTAGGTTAAAAATACATTACAAGAATCAAATAATTGTCGAATTTTAATGAAATTTTCAGGATTTATTCACAAATGAATGAAATTATTTTTCAAATAAAGTTTCATAAAAGTGTTTTATTTTTGAAAGATTTTTTTAATAAATACAATTGCGTTGCGATAAAAGACTAAAAAAATGTGAGCTAATGAGATATTTTAGCAAAAAGAAAAAAATCTCACTCAATTTAAATTAGTTTTTGAAATACAGCAAAGTATTTTGCTTATTAGAAATATTAAATTTAATCTTTTATCAAAACTAAAATCAAAGCTTGCAGATTTTTCATTTTTAAAAATTCATTTTAAAATTTACGTATCGCGTTTTTTTGTTGTTTTTTTTTTTTGTGGAGGGTCTCCAATTTGATGATTCCTGGTACATTTGCCCGGCAAAGAATATTTGGCGGACTCATGGCAGTTCGGGTAAAAATTAATACAAAATATGTAGTTTAAATAAACAATTAATGCAAATATTGACAAAAAGAAATCACATTAATGTGTACACATTTGATAGTAAAGAAAAAAAAACTAAAGAATTAAAAACTACAGTGTAACCCGGATATAAGAGAAACCCGGATATAAGAGAGATTTTCTCTGGTCCCAAAGTGTTTCCATACTTAACTAAACAAAATAGACCAAACCCTGATATAAGAGAAACCCGGATATAAGAGACTTCTTCTCCGGTCCCGACAACTCTCTTATATCCGGGTTACACTGTATTTAGAATTCATGATTGTTAGCAAAACGTTTGAACCCAAAGTACTAATTACAAATCGGAGATACCAAAATCAAACAAATGCAGAAAATTTAAATATCTGGGAAGTGTTTTAACAGCGGTCAGAAAGTGCAACACCGAAATCCGACGGCGTATTGGGATAGACAAAGATGCCTTCCAAAAGCTAAGTAAAGTACTAAGAAACAAAAAAAATCCGTTAGAAACAAAGAAAAAAAGAACTGAAATGTTACGTGATATCTGTCCTCCTGTATAATAGTAAGTGCTGGACAATCTCCTCAAATTTGAAGAAGATACTTGAAGCAACAGCAATGTGGTTCTACAGAAGGATGCTGAGGATACATGTGAGCTACGACGAAACTGTAGAGAAAATGCAAACAAAAAGGAAACATACATAACATCAGGAAGAGACAGTTGAAATTCCTGCGGTGCATAATGAAGGAGTGCTTGGAAAATCCGATACTCACAGGGACAGATTACAGGCAAGACACAGAAAAAATAACGCTTAACATATTTAGTGGGCTTGAATAAAGGGATGGCGGAACAGGGTTTAGGAGAAATAACGAAAAGACAAAATTTATT
Organism: Acanthosepion pharaonis; assembly: GCA_903632075.3. Classification (NCBI taxonomy): domain Eukaryota; kingdom Metazoa; phylum Mollusca; class Cephalopoda; order Sepiida; family Sepiidae; genus Acanthosepion; species Acanthosepion pharaonis. The sequence continues at coordinate 135,274 of CAHIKZ030000759.1, forward strand.
AAGAGCCGTAAGAGATAGGAAATTGTGGAGAGCCATGACCGCCTACGTAAATGGCATATGAAAAAGAAGATTAAGAATGTGCGTATTTCTGTGTGTGATACTCGTGTGTGTTTGTCCACGTGTATGATATTTCGTTCATCAGTGGACCGGGGAAATGAACGTGACCGAGCAAGGACGCCTTTATCGAAGTATTGATGCATCTTGAGGCGAGAGGAAGGAACACTTTTTTAGAGATTTAAACAGTGCCACCTAATGGACGTTTAGCGAAGCCAAGTGGGGTAAGACCAAGATGCGAGTTAAAAATTGGGGATGTGAACATGAAGCAAGGGCAGAAGTTCAAGTATCTGGGAGACGTTTAAACAGAGGATGGAAAATGCGACATCGAGATCCGAACACGCGGAAGAGGCATACCAAAAGCTAAGCAAGGTACTTAGAAAAGGAAAAACATTGTTAGAAACAAAGAAAAGAGTGCTTGATTGTTATGTCATCTCCATCCATTTATACGGCAGTGAATGTTGGACAATTTCCCTACGGACGAGAAAAAAAAACTAGAGGCAGCGGAAATGTGGTTCTACAGAAGGATACTGAGAATTCCATGGGTAGAGCGAGCAGGCAACGAGAAAGTCTAAGAGAAAATGACAACAGAAAGAACACATGCTCAAAATCAGGAAAAGACAGCAGAAATTCCTTGGATACATAAGGAAGGAAGGCTTGGAAAATATAACACTCACGGGGCATATTAAGGGCAAGAGAGATATGGAAATGCAGACAGCCACGTACCTAACGAGCTTATGCGAATAGATGGCGTAAATTAGCAAAGGGGAAAAAATCTGCCAAGAGTCACTCGAGACAGAAAGTTGTGGAGGGCTTATGCCCTGAAGGGACATGGCACATAGGAGAAGAGGATATAGCAACCTAATCTCCTCTACTTAGGAGTTATGGTAACACGAGGTTTGTTTTCTTATTGGCTTTGAGTAACGCTCTATCTTACCATAGCAACTGAATATCTCAATAACAAGTACGAAGACCCGGATGCGTAACCGATACGTATATAAAAACTGAATTTTTATATATTATAGAATAGATACTGAGTGAAATAATGAAACTAATTCATCTCAGATAATTTCGGATGGCAAGTCTAATGTCACTTGTCCAGGGTATAAAAATCCATCATCTGGGATCTTGAGCAAATGACTCGAGGATAAGAGAATTGACTAGCTTAGAAGGAACAGACAAAGAAAAACATGGGAGACGTGAATGACTGGGGCGAAAATACGAAAAATCAAGGACGATGATGTATGACTGAAAAAGAAAAAAAGTTGGTAAAGTTGGGAGAGGCGTTAATGCACACGGGAGAGAAAAGTTTAAAAAGCTAAAAAAAAATTGAAAATAAACCAAAAAGGCTGGGGAGAAAACAATTAATGATAAGACTAAAGTGAAGACTAAAACACGAGAACTTTACCGAGAGAAAAATCCCATAAAACTGCCAAATATTTATGGCCTGACCTCTCGCCATCAACACCAAGAGGCATGCGCCCCAGCGGTCGTGAAGTCAGTCTGCCACAAAGTACGCTCAACCAAAACAGAGATGACATGCAGAAGAATAACTTATCTAAACAGCTTTTTAACAATATCGGGTCTAACGGCGTCATGGAACCCTCAGAAGTTTTTTTCTATAACTTTGTAACGAGACAATGTAACTCATTGCTAATGTAGTGGCTAATAAATGCCCTGTCAATGTAAAATGTTCTCAGTAATCTTTGTCATGCCGTATTGTGCATGTATGTGTAATGATAACCCGAACAAGTGTAGTAGTTACGAATATTAGACTGTCATGGCATATATTTATTGAATAATACGCATGCGTGTTAGTACATAGAAAAAGCAGATTGATGTTCCGCGAATCTGAAACGAAATAGTATTAATAATACAATCTTAACTTCATTTACGTCCAAACAAATGAAGTATCCTCCCTTTAGCTATTACATTCTTTACCAGAAGGTGGATTGGAACAGCGGAAGATGCCTTCCAGAAACGAAACAAAGTATTAGAAAACAGGACAATTTCTTTAGAAGCAAAGAAAAAGTGCTGGACTGCTATATAATATCAATCCTGCTATAGGTCAGTGATTACTGAACAGGTTTTTTTTTTTTTTTTTATCACAGATGAAGAGAAGACATGGGGCAACAAAAATCTTCTACAGGAGGATGCTGAGAATATTATGGAAGGAGTGTGTGAGCAACGAGGAAGTTTTAATGAAAATGGACACGAAAAGGGCGCTTGTACTTTGAATCAGAAGGAGACAGTTGAATTTAGAGGGACAGTACTTAGAGGGAAGTTATAATCTGAAGTCATCAGAACCTTATCTGTTTGGATAGTGTTATAACTGACACAAAAATCCGAAGGTGAATTGGAAATGCGGAAAATGCCTTTTAAAAGCTAAACAAAGTATTAAGAAACAAGATAATTTCTTTAGAAACAAAAGAAAAGTGCTGGACTTCTATGCAATATCAACCCTCCTATAGAGCAGTGGATGCTTGGATAATTTTCTCACAGAGGAGGAGACTTGATGTAACAGATGTGGTTCTACAGGAGGATAATAGGAATATCACAAAGTACTTTGGACAGAAAAAAAATGAGAAATAACATGCAGAATAGTCGGTTATACTAACGGGCTTAACAGTATCCAGGCTAAAGATGTCATGAAATCATTAGAAGTGTTTCTTTAAACTTTTAAGGAGATAGTGTTAACCATTTCTAATGCAATGGCTAATAAATGACTTGTATGTTCAGCCAGACTTCTATCTTGTAATATATTCTTGAAAATCTTAACTTCATACAATGCTTTACGTCCAAACAAGTGAAACCTTCCTTTCAATATTAAATTCTCTACTGTTTTTTTTGTTTTTTTTACGTTCTGGTGTACGCGCGTTACTCTTTAATCTGAATCTATGCGTAATCCACAAAAAGCAATATTTTGTACTTAAATAAGTTTTGTTCTTTTACGCGCCAAGTCCTTTCAAAACACAGTTGATCATAGCTCTCCACAACGTTCTGTCTTTGAGGCTCTAAGTAATTTCTTTACTCTTTGCCATCTTTTTTCGCGGTTCTGTAGCTTCTCTCTGCCTTTCTTTTTATACATTTTTTCATGGTAATTGCTCTGGTAAGCTTTCATCTTTGTATTCATTGTAAATATTCATTGGGGCTTCATTTACAAATGTTTTTATTTTTACTCTCCACTAACCCCACAATAACAGACAAATTGTACATATGGGAACTAGTTAGGACTACATAGAGACTTTGAGGTATTATGGTGACTGTAGTAAGAATGGTAAGTAATATTGTATTGTTTTGGTATAATGAATACCGTGGTATGTTTGGTCCAGTAATCGTAGATAGTTAAGTTTAAGGTAAGACAGATTAAAAACCAGCCTTCCCCTATCTCCACCCCCTTTTGGTCATGTGCCACATTTTTCTATTATAACAAAATAAATATTGTTTTCCTCTTTGTTACATTGACTTTATGCGAATTTTCACAACGAGGAATTTATTTAGAAAAGACCTTATTTATCACGTGAAATTTGTTTAAAATATTTGTCCCTATCATTCATAATAAAAAGTATATCTGTATATATAAAGCAGAGGATGTCTGTGCGTCTGTCTGTGTGATACCTGTTCACTCGAGATCCATTCAACCGATTTTGACCAAACTTGTCGCATACATTGCACAAAGTAAGAGAGAGGTTCTTAGCGTAAAAAAAATCGATAATTTTTTTAAAATCAATAATCGATAAAGCCGATCATAAATCGATAAATTCAACTTTTTCCTCCGATTTCGTTAAAAAATCGGTATGTTGGTTACTTACATCATGACGAGCTCAACGATACCTCATTTTTATGTCTACGCCACTGCGTTTAGCGAAAAATCGTGAAAAACAAAAAATCGATTTCAACACAAATCGATTTCAACGCAAATCTTAAACTAAAAACTCCCTCTATTTTCAAGCAATCTAATACAAACTTCACTCAATTGTAGCCAACAGTAAGATAACTGTTTAACAGTCATTTAACTTGATAATTGAGTCCACCCATATAGTGAAAACCCGCGTGAATCGCGAAAAACGGCGATTTTTATTGGTTTCTTTCTTATTTTTCGTTGATCTTTCAACCAATTTTAACAATTGATTTATAAATGTATCCTCTTTTACATCCCTGGTAGCACACTGACAAATTGAATTTCAAAAACTCTAAAATAATTGTGGTCTGAAGTGGGTCTTCATGTTGCCTGTTTTACCCCTTCATGTCCTCGACTACCTTCGATTGAATAAATACAGACTACTGTTATATCAGTAACTGCATTAATTCAAAATGTTTTTAATGAAAGTACTTTAACATAATTGAAGAAGATAGACTCTGTTACATGTAAACATGAAGCTGTTTTCGCTCCCTTCTAATTGAACGCTTTTTCTGATCGGCTGTTAGTTGGTGATAAAATTATTTTTCTATGAATAATTTGTGTTTATGTTTTTAAAAAGTATTTTAAATAAAGCATGTTGCATTTTAGTTCACTTTACTATTAAAAACAGCAAATATAATATTTTTATACTACAAAATTAACAAAAAAGTCTTTTATTAAGAATGTTAATTTTTAACTTTTCTCTTAATATTTCTGAAATACAAACATTTTGAAATAAGCCCCCTGTTTTGGCACTATGAGTATACTTATTGTATAGAACATAATTTTTTAAATAACAAACTGCCGACCTGAAAGAGCTTTTTCCTAATCAAAGCTGTCAGATGTCAATTTGAGCTTCTTCTGAAAGTTCAGCATTACTAAATTTGAAATTACTCTATTTGTGATTTGGCGCGGCGCTATATTTTAGTTAAGCTGGGCTAACTTTGGGTATTAATTAAAAGGAAGTTAATTCAATATATAGTAGAAGTGATTTTTTCAAATATAGCACAATTAGCTACTTGTTAGCTTAACCTGGTAAAAACGGTCCAAAAATAAATGAAATATTTATTCTGCAAAATAAATTATGTGATATCATGTCATCTTTAACACCCTTGACATCGGAATATGACCATAATCCAATCGCTTTTAATACACTGAGATTGTATTGTCTGAAGGACTTATCCTAACCCCCTTTCTGTCAGGGTTACGCGGATATTTATTTGCGCCAAGGACAGCCCTAACTCTGTCTTGAAACCATACATGAACCAAATATCACATGTAATTAGTATGAGTCATGCAGATTTGAACCAGGAACTAAATGTTAGTTGATTTAGTCCCAACGCAACGATTTGATCTCTTTCAGAATCCAAATGTTTTTACTCATTGCCTCTGGGAAATTTGAGATAAATTCGAGAATTTACAAACCAGATTATAAATGAATCTGGGACCCCCAACGATTGAAATTGTATGTAACAAGCAGGTTTTTTTTTTTAAAATAGAAACGAGAACGACGCTTATGCTTAGAATCAGAAAGAGAGTTTAAATTCTTCAGAGGCAATTTAAGGAAAGGGGGCTTGGAGAATCTGACACTCACAGGATATACTGAAGGCAAAAGAGACAAAGGAAAGCAGGGAGTAACCCCCTAAACGGGAGGAAGGGGGAGGATAATAAAAGGACAAATGTTGCTTAGTGCTACAAAAGATAGGAAGTTGTGGAGAGACGTGATCATCCTACCTAACGAGCTTGCATAAATGGATGGCAGAGCAGGGAATGGGATGCATAATAAAGGGACAAACATTGCTTACAACTACAAAAGATAGGAAGTTGTGGAGAGACGTGATCATCCTACCTAACGAGCTTATATAAATGGATGGCACAACAGGGAATAGGATGGATAATAAAGACGGCAAATATTTCTTAGAGCTACAAAAGATAGGAAGTTGTGGAGAGACGTGATCAACCTACCAAACGAGCTTATGTAAATTGATGGCAGAACAGGGAATAGGATGGATAATAAAGGTATAAACATTGCTTAGAGCTACAAAAATAGGAAGTTGTGGAGAGACGTGATCAACCTACCTAACGAGCTTATTTAAATGAATGGCATAACAGGGAATAGGATGGATAATAAAGGGAAAAACATTGCTTACAACTACAAAAGATAGGAAGTCATGGAGAGACGTGATCAATCTACCTAACGAGCTGGTCTAAATGGATGACAGAACAGGGATTGAGAGAGATAACGAAAAGACAAAACTTACTAAGAGCTACAAAGGATAGGAAGTTGTGGAGGTACATGATCGCCCACGTCCTGAAGTAACGCGGTACATAGAAAAAGTACTCTGTGATTTTTGTTGCATTTACTCAATCTAGATTCCAAACTTTAGAATTTGATCGAATCCTTTCAATTCAATAGAATTTTTTGTATTTACACAATCTAGATTCAAAACTTTAGAATTCAATAGATTCTTAGTAGAAACACTTAGGTGTGGTTTAAAAGTGTCATAGCTTCCATTAATAATTCAATTTCATAATATTTCAGTTCATTCATAATCCTAGTTTCGTAATGTATAGTTGTAATATAAATTACAGGGTAGGTGTTGAAGAAGTACAACTGAACCAGCGCACCACTCTGCAATCGGGGTTAGCTAGCTACAAGAGAGTAGAGGTGCATTCTGGGAAAAGAACAATCCTCCATTATCGATCCATTCATTTAAGCTATATGGACATAAAAACAAAAACTTAACAAAACTATATCAACATTGAATTTCCGGTTGGTCGATTTTTCGATATCACGGTGGAGTAATGGATAGCGGCTCGGATTGAGGAATCAGTGAGCCGAGTTCGAATTCCAGTCGGATCCATTACATTTTTCTTCTATGAGTAAATAGCAGGACCGACCGTGTTTTATAGCCTTGGATGGCAACTGGTCGACCGCAGAAAGAAATGGCAACCGACCGCGGGAAAAAAAATCTGCCTCGTCAGTCATATATCGAAAGATCACGCATAGCACATAACTGACTGACTGGCGTGATAATAACCTTAGGAAAAGGTATGAATCGTCTTCTCCCTTCAGCTATGGGTAAATAGCAGGACATACCGGGTTCTATAGCCTTGGATAGTAACTGGTTTACAGCAGAAAGAAATGGCAACCTCCTACTGCGAGAAAAAGTCTGCCTCGTCAGTCATGTATCGAAAGATACATGATCGCCTAAGTGTGTATCACGCATGGCACATAACTGACTGAAATTCACTTACGTGCTAATACTCTTGGGAAAGGTAGGAATCCTCTTCTTCTCCCCACCCCAAAGCTATGGGTAAATAGCAGAACAGACCGTGTTCTATAGCCTTGGATGACAATTGGTCTACCGTAGAAAGAAATAGCAACCTACTGCGGAAAAAAATATGCCTCGTCAGTCATGTATCGAAAGATACATGATCGCCTAAGCGTGTATGACGCATGGCAAATAACTGACTGATTACCTAGACTAGAGGGTCGATTGCTTGTTTTCGAGTATGTTCGTCTGCACCGGTACGGCTAGCTAAGACCTGTCGTAGATGCCTGCTCAGGTAGATTTCAATACCCACAGAGAAAAACTGTGGCTTTTACGGAGACTATGCTGAGTGGCTTATTATTACAGTTTCTGTGAGAGATCGCATGGTCAGTAATTGAAAAAGGCCAGACTTGTGACTGGCACAAACCCGCTAGCTTCCGAACTGTTTTGTCAACTCAATTGTTACATGTGCCGTACCTTTCCTGGATGTGAACGATTATGTCTCTGCCTATACTTCACTATCATCCCTAATCCTTTTTATGCCATTCAATAGACAACAACATTCCCATATTAAATATCAAGAGTGAAAGAGAGAATGATCAAGTAATTTACTTGTTTGTGTAATTAGATGGCAATCTAAAACAAACGTATGTGGGAAATTTCCCAAGCCTTCTTTCTTTAAGTGCCTTGGTAGGTTGAACTGTTTATTTCTGTTTCTAAGTATAATTTTATTTACGAATTATTTTTTCTCTTCTCCCCTAATAGGAGTAGATAGGTTCGCCTATCGTCCGGTTCACACTCCTCCCCAGTTTTCTGAAAAGGAGTAGAGGTTTATCCCTTGTTTTCTGCTTAGGATTCGATTTCCGATTCTTTCTAAAGTTTACTTCAACTCTATACTTCTGATACCCCTGACTAATTATTTTTATTATCTTTAAGTATAATTTTAGTCACTAATTATTTTATTGTCTATCTTCTCCCCCAATAGGAGTAGATAGGTTCGTCTATCATCCGGTTCACACTTTTCCCCAGGTTTTTTTTTTTTACAGGAGTAGAGGTTTATCCCTTGTTTCCTGTTTATGACTAGGTTCCCGGATCTTTCTAAAGTCTATTTCCACACTAAACTTCTAACGTCTCCGAGCGAACTCTGAAATGTTATTGACTAATTCAATCTTGATCTCTTCACGTCTAGTGTTAACTGATACCTGCAAAATCCCCAAAAGTTTATTTCTTGCCCTTCGTTACGCTAATACAAGACCAAACAGTAACCCTCTGCCTTGAATGGCTCTTCGGCTTTGTAGTGGATAAACATTAGTAAAATAAAAAATAAAAAACATATATACAGCTTTAATTTAGTGTTAAAAACGTGTTTTTTGCTCTGACAAAATGATTTCAGTCTGGCCCCGTAAATGTAATCTGTAAGAAAATATTTTCAAATATTTTCTCTGAAAGTATGTATAAAGGATTACTCTATAATACGCATATCACAAAATTTGAATGCAAAATATTTAAAATTGAGAAAAATGAATTTGAACATGTTCCCATATGTGAACATTGGGACATAGAGTGATCAATTTGTAACTAATTTCAAATAGCATTTTTATGTTAATTAAACCATTAACGAAACTGACTTGTATTTTTGAGTTGATTTTATAGTAAAGTTATCCAAAAAAATAGGTGTCGGATGTTTAAACAGTGACACAATTTCAGCATACCTAAAAATAATTTTAAAAATACATTTCTTGAAGTAACTTTGCAAACCTTGTAATATACATAATCCTGAATATCTGGAGAAACTATTATTATTATTATTATTATTAAATAAAATTCCTTCTAAAGTCTATTTCCACACTAAACTTCTAACGTCTCCGACCGAACTCTGAAATATTATTCACTAATTCAATTTTGATCTCATCAAGTCGAGAGTTAGCGGTTATCTTTCCTGCATCGCCGCAAGCGCTTCAATTCTTGCTCTTTCTTAGACTAATACAACACCACACAGTAAACCTCTACCTTGAGTGGTTCTTGGGCCTGTTATTTGGTGGACATTAGTAAAAATAAATAAGCGTCTTTAAAAATAAATAAATAAGCGTCCATACCGATGTTATCATGCAACAAAATCCTTAACAAATCGAATATTGTCAGCTTTGAAACCGGAATGCCGACAGTTTTAACCCCTCGGCCAAACCCCTCGGCCACGCGCTCATTATGAGTCGTGTATGTACAATAACACATCATCCACAAAGTTGTTAGCGGGGTTAGTGTGTGTAAATCAACAGTCGACCTTCACTGTTTTTGTCTTTTTTATATATATATATATATATATATATATATATATATATATATATATATATATATATATATATATATATATATATATATATATATATATATATACAGCACTCTCCTTGCCTCAACCTGTATATACAAGAAGTCGTGCCTGTTCTGTATTGTTTTCCTCTAAAGCCAAACAAGAACCGAGACATTTAATAGCTGCTAAGCGCCTTTAAGTCTTTCAATCTCCATTTTTTATTTTCTTTCGGGAATCTTCGGCAATCATTTCCCCATTTTTGTTTTCTTCCTTCGAACAAACATGTCTGCGTATGTGCCGTGTGGTCCAACACGGCTAAGCAAGGAATTGTTGGAAGCAAGAGTAACATTTGGATTAAATTTAGATAAATAGTCGCCTCCATGTCTTGGCACCCAATAGTGAAGTAAGTCGCTCTTCCAGTCAAGGGGGAAACTGACAATGTCTCAATCAAGCCTTCTTTTACCATTTTATTAGTGTTCGTGTCGATATAGTACAGCGTAACCCGGATATAAGAGACTTGTCGGGACCGGAGAAGAAGTCTCTTATATCCGGGTTTCTCTTATATCCGGATTTGGTCTATTTTATATACATTAACACAGGCTCTAATTTTGGGACCAGAGAAAATCTCTCTTATATCCGGGTTTCTCTTATATCCGGGTCTCTTATATCCGGGTTACACTGTGCCACAAAACCGGAGTGTATATCGGTTTCATAATTCGAAAACAGATTGAAATATTTTTATGATAGATTTACTGGATTCTGATTTTACAATATAGTACTGGGTATGACGATAAACTACATCTGGCAGCAAGGCCTCTGATCGGGAGATTGGTGGTTTTGAAAACATCTTAATTGCTGTTGTTCCCGCACAACAACAAACGAGCGGGGTGGTAGAACCTGTTAGGGTTCCAGCTACGGGCAAATAAGAAACCCCCAAACAAAAACAGAACACAATGAAAATATAAAAATACATATTTATAGTAAAATGGCCAAAAATACATATGGGACATAAATGAATTGAATCGTCTATTTCCGTGTGGAACTCGGGTAAATACTGAGTTAGTATTAGGTGTTAGCTTTACCGATGAGATTGCAGGGGGGGGGGGGATTTTTTTCAAGAACTTCTACATACATAGCAGAAGCACCAAACCTGATTAGTCAGTAATATTCAAAACAAGAACGAATGGTAGACTTATATATGTGTAAGATAGATCATCACGGGAAAATGTTCTAGAACGACACAGGCAACAAATATCCCTAACAGTAGACCAAGCAATATAATTCATTCAATATAATCGTTTCACTTTGTGTCAGTAGAAAACGTTAGTCTCGAGAAGGCGCAATCAGTCACTCTATTGGAGGTTAGCATCAGCTATGCTTATGAAAGGCAAAGGGTTCTCTCAGACGATTTAAAAAAGGGCTGTTTCGTCTTGGGGACGTTCAAATTAAGAAGCCATTTCTTGTCCAAGTTAACAACAGACTGAAGATCAATTTTTGTATTAACTGCCAATTTTAATTTATCGAACCTATCAGATTTTGTAATGGATTGGCTTAGCTAATAGACAATTAGCATAAAGAGAGCTATAACTATTGCTCACGGGCAACTTTGAGTCAGTGTACGTGGAATATCTACGGCTACTAAGCTTAATCATCATAACAGATTTCCTCTTAAGACAGAGTAGCGACATCAGCATAAATACCTATTCGAAAGTTGATGACATCGGGAAGGACATTGGTGAAAATTAGAAACAAAGTCGGTTCAAGAATAGAGTCCTGGGTGACATCCGCTTTTATGTAAAATAGTTGTAGAAGAGTGGCCATTCAAGACAACTTTCATTTTGTTTGAATCAAATCAAAATTTCAGCAATAAATAGAATTACCCTTTCAAGTGAAAATGAAATATGAAATTGAATTATGAATGAATGAAAATATAATGTAGAATATTGCTACCACATATTGCCCGGTCATCCTAGATATATTTCGAGTTTCTTAATAAAAGCCAAAGAAGAATCAGCAATATTATTGGTCCTGACCTAACATCTCGGCTTCAGTCCTTTTCCCGCCATAGTAACGTAGATTCCTTGTGTCTTTTCTGTAAATACTTTCATGGTAATTGTTTTGAAGATGTTAGACTATATGAATTCAAGCGCAGGGCTTGATTGTCGCAAAGATCTCATCATTTTATAGTGGAAATGGCTAGATGAAACCGTAAGTTCTACGTTAACCGTTTCGTCTCTCGCACTTCTCGCTTGTGGAACTCTTTTTCGGCTTCTTGCTTTCCAATCAAGTTTGATTTTCGAAAATTTAAATTCAATGTCAATCGCGATCTTTTGTCTTCTTAATTCTTGTTCTTTTATTGTTCTCCATATCTAATAATGTTTTTTTCTATTTATTTCATTCTTTCACACTCAGTAACTGCTTGTGTTTTAATGGTTTTATTGCCTTGCTTGAGGTGAAATGATTAAAGAAAAACTTGAATTATGAATTAAATATTATTGAAATTGGATTATGAAGGTATAAACATATAACACTTATGACATTCGTAAATAGATTGAAATATTATTTAAATATTATGAATTATTTAATTTAGTATTGTCATTTCAAAAACAAAATGAAAAAAAATGAAATGCTAATTGCGTAAAGTGGTGGCACTGAACTAGACGTGCAGGCCAGACGAGATAAGGAGAGACAATTATTCAGTTATGACTTCAGAAATTCAGAAGTGGTTGAACGAATAAAATGAATTATACTTATTGGTGAGTTGGTAGGGGATGATATTAAGTGAAAATCTAGTTATTTATCAAGCCTAGCATAGTCTGGCACAAGGCAAGTAAAGAAATGCTCTTTACTGAAACTTCTATATTATTCTCTATAATAATCTATTAATTATTATTTCGTTTAGATGGAACTGGTCAGCCTGTAGGGCATAAAACTTTTTATGCTGCAGATAATTAATTCAGAAATGACGGAGGTAGTTCTTGAAGAGCCATTTTTGATTGGTTGCTTGCTTGATTTTGTTTTGCAGCATATCAACCTCTATGAGTTATTTAATGCCGAAATCTAAATATATTTGGAACGCAATTGTATGCCGTCAATTACAGATAAAATGTACTGTTGCTCATTTCATTATAAATTATATTGTTGTAATTCGACTATAAATATGTATTGTTGGTAATTTTACTATATGAAAAAGTTGTTTTTTTTTATTATGTATTTTTATACTTTCATGGTGTTTTGTTTTTGCTTATGGGTTTACTATTTTCCCATAGATAGGACCCTAACAGCTGCTAGCATCCGGGGTAAGTGTGGACCTGGTAGCAACAGCAATTAAGAAGTGGTAGCAGGCACATCAAAACCCCCAATCTCCCGATTAGAGACCTTACTGTTGGATGCAGTTTATCGTCATACGCAGAACAAACCATTTTTGAATAAAGTTGAAAAAGTTGCTTCTGAAGTGTAAGAGCTGAAGCTGCTTCAATCAGCTTTGGGGAATAGACAGGTTATGCTGTGGAATGGTACATTGGAAGTTGCATTTGCTTCTTGCATCAATTTTGACCTGCGAGGTTTTTATTACTTAAACGTTATTTTTAGTGGATACACATTTTTGGGTTTGTTAATTAAACAGTATATTTACTTATTTATTTTCGCCTACCGGCCTGAATGTTCTAGATAAATAAAAAGAATCGGGACTGTTGCTATGGTAACGGAGCTACAGTATGCAAGATTGACCTAGATGATCTTTCGCGCATACATACTAAATTATAACGTTCTCACTCGCTTCTGTTGTTTATAGCAGTGGAAGGAAAGTGTGTAGAGTGTGGTCGTCTCACCACACGCCAGATGTCCCATCAGTGACCATGGCTTGTGCCGTAGTTTCTCGCCAAGTACTATGTCCGACAACAACCATATTTTCCCTATTCCGCCCCTTGCGACTTTTCCTCTTTCCAAAAATCAAATAACACTTGAAAGAAACAAGATTTGAAGACGTCGTGGTAAACTAAAAGAATACGACGAGGCAGCTGCTCGCTATCCCACAAATGAGTTCCAGGAACGGAAACGACGCTGGCTAAGGTGTGTGGCTTCAGAAAAAGAAAACTTCGAAAAGGGATTAAATGCCGAATTAATGTGTTGTAGTTTTCTTTTCATGCCACCAGTCCTGATACTTTTTGACCAAACCTCATATATATATATATATATATATATATATATATATATATATATATATTAGTGCGTGTGTGTGTGTATGTGATAAAATAAAGAACAAAAATAATCCACGTAACACCAATAAAAAAAATTAAAATAATATATAAAATAAATAACGAAAATGAGAAAATCGGCAGTTAGTTGCTGATACCTCCTGACGAATGGACCGATCGATTACAAAAAAGGTTCGTCTACGAAACTATGGAGTCTGGGGACTGAATATATTATCAATCAGCTAAGTGACAAAAATATATATATATATATATATATATATATATATATATATATATATATATATATATATATATGGGCGTGTATGGGTGGGTGTAAGTTAGTGACTGGTGTGAAGTTGCCAAGGAAGATAACATTTCGACGGAACATTGGTCAAAGGTAGGAAGTGCGAAATAAGTCTAAAAGGGTAACTAGTCATATCGGGTACACGGGTAGGTTTATCCATGATCTGGGCCACCTCGTAACCGAAGGAGAAGTCCTGGCAGGATTTCCTTTCTTCGTCGGTTATGTCTGGGTGGATTAACTTGGTTGGTTGTTTTGTTTTATGGCATATCAAAACCTCAGTGGGTCATTTAATACCAACAACATTTTTTGAAATAGATTCATATCGATACTTTGGTAAAAAAAAAATGAGTTGTGTATGTATACATATATATTTGAACTGTTTTTCACTTACACATATTTTTGAGTACAATCCAACTTCTTTTAGGAAATTTACAATCTTGAATAGTTTTATTTTCGTAAAAAGTTATATTTTTTTAATTGCTCCCTTGGTAATATTTTGTTCGCACTAGATCACAATCTACACACTCTAACAGTATATGTTTCACTGTAAATTTCTCTTGGCATGTAGTGCATATTGGGGATTCTATGCCCTCTACTAAATAATGGTAGGTGATGTAGGTTAATAATTTTTTTATTACAAAGTATTTCTAGTATTAAAATCTATTTTTACGGAAGTTTGGGGGTTAACTATTTGCCCATAACTGGGACCCTCACAGGTGCTACCACCCCGGATCAGGATGGACCTGGGAACAACAGCAATTAAGAGGTGGTTCCACGCTCCTCAAAACCTCCTGATCAGAGGCCTTGCTGTTGGACGTAGTTTATCGTCTTACCCAGGACGCAGATGTAGTTTATCGTCATACCCAGGACGGGAGTGAACTAACCACACCTTGTGAAGAATATTGAAATCGCAACGAATATGATTGGTGGCTGAGTGATGTTCGGAGTGTATAACATCAATCTTCTCTGCTATTCTTTCAATCACATGAATTGGAAGTCAATTCCTCGTTTTTCTTGTTTTTTTTTTTTGTTTTTTTTTTTTGGCAGGGGGGGGTGGTCTCTGCCACAGATGAACGCATCCTTGATATAGGAGCCAAGCCCATCACCATGTCGATTTAAAAGTTCATCTTTTGTGACTAGGGGCGAGTAGCCATGGATTATGAATTCTTTAACATTGGTTGAGTTCAAATATGAATGAGGTAAGTCTAAACCTCTTAATGGTGTAACGTCTGGATCATTGGAATATAGACCCTTTATGTTAGCGTTGAAGATTAAGAAATTGGGGTCTATTGGCTGTATGGATAGTCTGGTGTTTGGCTCTGCTGTATGTTATCTTGTTCTGGGAAGGTAAAGAAACGAGATAACGAGACAGCAACACCTTAAGTGGTCTATGTAAAAAAATGCCTCGATTAATCACCAGAAAACATAGCCGTAACTGCACACTTCATCATGGCATCGAGAGGCTCCACCGGAAACTATTGCGCGGTTCAGATCCCATTCACGAGATCGCAATTCAGTTGACCCGATGTAATGCTCCTGTCAATAGGATAACCTCCTTACAAATTACTTTAAGGCCCGAATCCCTGACTATCAAGCTGATAACGCTAGATTTTCTAAATTTCTTGCATTGGTGGCTGATGTCAAAAACGATATTCAATCTGTTGTTAACTGAGGCAAAGGCTGGCTTGTTAATTTTAACGCCTCCAAAAGTAAACTGCTCTCTATTAATAATATGAGAGAGCCATTTATGCTTTCTATCAGCATCGCTGATACTAACATCCAGGAGAATGATTTGTTGCGTATTCTCCTGTTAATGTTCTCGGTTGACATGAAGTGGAAGTATTATTTTGAATTCATTGCTAGGTCTGTTGCTAAGAACGTTGTTTCACTGTAACGTGCTAGACAATTATTCTCTCTTGAATCTTGCATATCTTTAAGTCTACCATTCTTCCATGCTTAGAATATTGCTGCCAGATATGGTCTGGTCTTCCCGTCGAGTATCTTAAGATCCAGAAAAGAATCAGCAATATTATTGGTCCTGATCTAGCATCTAGGCTTCAGTCACACTCCCACCGTCGTAAAGTTGCCTCCCTCTGCCTCTTTTCATAAATACTTCCATGGTAACTGTTATACCGGAACATACCTATTCTATTGTTAATAGACTCTCCCACAGATAATAAGTAGTAGTAGTAGCAGTCGCCAGGGCTCAGAGTGAGTTGAGTGAGTCAGTCGATGTCGGACATTGAAGTATCAACCATCACAACTAGATTGCTGCGTCATTAACTCTTATTTCAAATTCCTAACGTTTTGTACGTCGGACCCTTTTTGGACCGACTTAGCGAAATACAAGCCTCCACTGTGAAAACTACTCTACAACAGCAACTCTTCGAATGATCTCTTCGCCATAGTATCTAGACTTTAAGTGCAGTACAAGATTGAGGGGAGGTAATGATAGCGGTTCGGATTCCAGTCGGATCCATTACATTCACTTACGTGAATGCAGTTGGGAAATGATGAATCCTTTTCTTCTACTCCCCCCCCACCCGCTGTGGGTAAATAGCAGGACAAACCGAGTTCTATAGCTGCAGAAAGAAATGGCAAACTACTGCAGGAAAAAAATCTGTCTCGTCAGTCATGTATCGAAAGATACAAGATCGTCTAAGCGTGTATCACGCATAGCACATAACTTCCGTTTCCAATTTTAAATATTATGCAATACTCGATTACCTCCCCTTATTAATTTTCAAAATTCTCTTATATACCAAAGGCAGTTGCATTATAGCTAATATAGGGACTATTTCTTTTCTGTCACAGGCACGGTGCAGGGAAACGTAACTCTTAATAAATAGAATTAAATATTAATTAAGAGTTGCGTTTCCTTGAACTGTGCCTGTGACCGTAAAGAAAGATTGACGAAAGATCACCAAAAAACAAATGAATTCTACAACAGCAGAATATACCGGAAGACCTCAGCAGATCTATCTTTATAGCTATGGTTAAGCAACCAGGCGCAAACGAATGCGAATTCCACCGAACAATAAGCCTAATGGGCCACGTGACAACACTCATCATCCGTATTCGGATGAATAGAGCACGCAGGACAAGAACAGTACGGGTTCGTTAACGACACCGAAACAAGGAACGCGATATTCATGCTCAGAATATTATCAGAAAGATCTGTTGGAACTGCTCAGCCACCTTGATATATTCGGGAAAGATACCAGAATAATCATAGGGAACGAGTTCAGCGAATATACAAAAACAGAATGGGGTGTAAGGTAAGTATGCGGCTTCTCACCAGACCTGTTCAACCTATACAGCGAGGCAATTCTGAGAGAATTGGAAACCCTACGGGATTTAGCATTGGCGGCCACAATCTTAACATAAGATATGCAGATGACACAGTACTGATAGCTGATACGGAAAAGAAATTACAAAATTTCCTACAGAAGTTAACGAGAGGGAGTGAAAAGAAAGGACTAAGCATAAACTACAAGAAGACAGAATGCATGGTCGTCAGTAAAAGGGTGACCCCGAAACGCGGTTTGCAGGTCGGGAACACTAGAATCAAGCAGGTGCGGAAGTTTAAATATCTGAGAAACGTTTTCACAGAGGACGGTAAGTGCGATACTGAGATCCGTAGACGTATTGGGATGTCCAAGGACGCATCCCAAAAGCTGGACAGAATATTGCAAGACAGGAGGATTTCTTTGGTAACAAAGAAAAGAATACTGAGCTGTTATGTGACATCCGTCCTTCTTTACGGCAGCGAATGTTGGACGATTTCCTCAAAGATGAAGAAGAGACTCGAGGCAACGGAGATGTGGTTCTACAGAAGGATGCTAAGAATATCATAGACCTAGCGTGTGAGCAACGATGAGGTCTTAGAGAGGAGGCAAACAAGGAGGAGGCATATACTTAATATCAGAAAGAGGCAGCTGAAGTCTCTGGGACACATACTGAGGAAGGAGGGCCTGGAGAATCTTATACTCACAGGTCGAATGGAGGAAAAGAGAGTCAAGGGAAAACAACCCATGACATACCTAGCGGCCTTAAGCAAATGGTTGACAGAACGTGGTCTGGGGGAGGTAGCAGAGGGAAGAAATTTATTGAGAGCTACAATAGAGGGAGGTGGAGAGCCATGATCGCCTACGTCATGAAAGGACTTGGCACATAAAAGCAAAACTAGAATGACGACGAGTTCTCACCAATATCCAGTTACATTGGCTAGATGCAACCGTAAGTTCTATGCTAACAGTTCCTTTTCTTGTACTTCTCGATTGTGGAACTTCCATCCGGCCCCATGCTTTCCAGCCAACTTTGATCATCAAAAATTTATATTCAATGTCAATCGCTTTCGACTGTCCTCCTGATTACTCTTTTGGTCTTGTTCGTTAGTAATTTTTCTGTTTTCTGTAATTCTCCTATACCCAGTAACACCTCGTGTCCTCGTGGCTTTAATACTTTGTTTAGGTTTGTTTTGTTTGGTTTGGTTTGTTTTACGGTATATCAACCTCAATGGGTCATTTAATGCCGACAAAATTTTCATTGCTGGTAATATTTTTTTCCAAAAATCTATTTCTGGTAAGAATTTTCCTTCACTGGTAATATTTGTTTTTCAAAAATGTATTGCTGGAAATAATTTTTTATACAAAGTATTTCTGGTATTAAAACCTATTTTTACACTTTCATAGTGTTTTGATCCGGGGGTTATCTATTTGCCCATAGCTGGGACCCTACCACGTACTACCACTCCGGGTCAGGCTGGACCTGGGAACACCAGCAATTAAGAGGTGGTTCCACGCTCCTCAAAACCTCCTGATCAGAGGCCTTGCTGCTGGACGTAGTTTATCGTCTTACCCAGGACGCGGATGTATTTTATCGTCATACCCAGGACGGGCATTACTTAAAGTGAAATCGATTTAAAAAAAAAAAATGAAATAAAAAGGGACTATCGTATATTGTACTGGGTTACAGATTATGCAACACTTGACAACGAGATGGTTTGAAAATTTGGGATTTTACTCGAATAGAATTCAAGGTAAAAGTTGAGATGCTTAGTCAACAACTAAAGAATAGTAAATAGATATTCGAAGCCAGTTAGGCTACAAATGTACGTAAAATGTCGTAATACTTCATATTGAAGCGTGTAACAAGCCAATTGCTCGCCCTGCTTTGAAGAAGAACCCCCCCTCCCGATTAAGTACGTTAACTGGGCCAGGTATTATATGAAAGTAAATTTCCAGAGAGTGCTATTCACAAACAAGGAAACGCTTGATGGGTTCGACGTTTGGCGAATTGGATGCCCCTTTGAAGGAGTAACCTAAGAAGTTGGAGGTTTTATGTTTGTAACAGAAATAATCAATAATGATTTGATTGACACCTGGAAGTTGAACGATGTCGTTAAAATAACTTCTTCTGCCTACATTGACTTCCTAGCTTGAGATGTAGAGATTCAAACAAAAACTTGACACGAAACACACTGGTTCACGCTGTAAGTGCAACTAATGAATAATTAGGTTTTAACCCAAACCCAAGTGTTTTAGCTCGCACATAATTTTCTAATGATTCTGCTCCAAATGTGATTGAAATGTTGATTTAAACTCCAGATCGTGTATGTGGCAGACATAGCAAACCAGAACCATAGTTAAATGGCAGAAATGGTGAACAGGACTTGCCTTATTCTTGACGAAAGAGAGTTCGTCTTTGTCTGGTATGTAGGACTTCAATTTGAGAGGAGGCGAGTACGCCGTTCCGTCAAAAGAGACCCTTCTTCTTTGTTGTCCCACAAAAAATATTGGTTCATTAACAACTGTGTATAATATTAGCGGGGTTGGATTATTAATGGATACTGACCAGGCTCGACGTTGCTTAATTTCGGTGATCGTACAGTTAGTGGTGCTTCAACGTGATGTGACCGTAAACCTGAAATTCAAATTTGATCTAAATAAAGAAAAAGTCCGAGTCAAAAAAAACAAAAAAACTGCTAACATGTTATGCGCCAGCCTCACATTGTACGGCCCATTATTTCACCATATGGAACAGTGAAAATAACAGATAACAAATAAAATATATCCCATTAGGACTCAAAGGGTTAATGGGCCTGGACACGCTTGCTTTATAAAGGCTGTTTTGTTTTTGGTTTGTTTATTTTTAAATATATATAAAGTAACTCCGACGAATATAGAGAAAGAAGGCCAGTTCTTATTTTGATGAAAATAAATATGGAAATGTTATCAAAACAGTATATTAATAAATCCTATGAAACTATTTTTATTATTCTATTATAATTGTGCTTTTCCCTCCGTTTTTTTTTAGTTCGCACGACCATTACGCCCTGCCAATATCTCACAAATAAAGGACTATGTAGTTTTGATCGCGTGAACAGACACTACTTTCAGCGAGAAAATGAATGAAAGAAAGAAAGAAAGAAAGATAAAAGTTTCAGTGAAATGGAAGAAATTGAAAATTTCAGATCTTTTCATTTGTACCCACTTCTTAAAATTACGACCAGCATTATTCATATTTATGATTGTTATTGCAATATTTTATTGTTAAGAGTAATGGATAGCGGCTCGGATTGAGGAGTCGGAGAGCCGTGTTCGAATCCATTAGATTCTCTTACGTGCTAATACCCTTGGGAAAGGTATGAATCCTCTTCTTCTCCCCATGACAGACCGGGTTCTACAGCCTTGGATGGCAACTGGTCTACCGCAGAATAAAAAAAGGCAACCTATTGCGGGGAAAAAATCTTCCTCGTCAGTCATGTATCGAAAGATAGATGATCGTCTATGCATGGTTAAGAGAAATGTTCGTAAGATGAGGATTTAGCTAGAAAGAAAGAAAGAAAGAAAGAAAGATAGAAGCGTTGCCAATACATCATAAACAAAGGGCTATTATTCCGTTTTTATTGCGTAGAAAAACAAAAGACATATCGAATGAATGATAAAAAGAAGGGAAGATGCTTAGCGATTCTTTCAGTGAAATAGTTAAATTTATCAATTTCAAATCTTTTCATTTGTATCCCCTTACTTCTTAAAATAACGACCATTATTCTTATTTATAATTGTTATTGCAATACTTTCTTACAGTTGTTAAGCTCAAATATTTAACGATGCGATAGAGGAATATCTACGGAGATTTTTTTGTGGTAGAACTCGCCATGAGTTTGTTCAATCATTAACTTAAGAATTAAGATTCATCAGAAAAATTTAAATAAGAAAACCGTAAAATTTAAACGGATTGAAACTAGTTACTATTATTACAGAAACTGAAATCGTTTACGCGTTCTTGGGAGACGCGGATTATTCTCCACTCTGCAACCTGTTTCTTACAAAAGCCGCACCGCAATTCCTTTTGTATCTTACCACTTCAATCAAGGCAATAAAGCCACTAAAACGCAAGCGAGCTTACTGAGAGGGAAATAAACAAAAGGGAAAATAAAAGAACATGATTCAAAAAGACAGAAGATGGCGATTGACATTGCATTTAAATTTTTGACGATCATAGTTGACAGAAAAGTAGGAAGCCGGAAGCGAGTTCCACAAGCGAGAAGTTCGAGAAAAGAATCAATTAGCACAGAACTTATGGTTACATCTAGCAATTTCAACAATGAATTTATGAGACCGAACTGGCAATCTAGTACTGCGCTTAAATTCACGAAGTTGAGGTGGTATGATACAAAAAGAATTGCGGTCGAGGCATCAGTGAGGAAAACTCTTCGAAACAAGTATTGTGAAAATATTTGCAAAAGTTACGTTACGGTGATGAGAAAACGACTGAAGCCGAGATGCCCGGACAGGACCGATAATGATGTCAAACATTTTGGGGGATTTTGTCAAGGATCTCTAGACACATTGCAGACCCACCAGACTAGATGTAAGAGCAATATCCGATGCATAGATGAATGGTATAATTATAAACATTCATGACAGATTCTGGCGAGAAAGATTGCCTAGCACGTCATAGTGAATCGACTTTTTTAGTAGCAGTTGTAGGAATCAAATTCATGTCAGTGGAAAATGTGAGACCAAGAAGGTGAAATGATTTGCTCTCCTTGAAGCTAATATCAGACATGTTGATGGAAGGCAAAAAAAGGTTTTGTAATATAATGAATAGAGACCAGTTTCCTTTTTATAGAATTTAAAATTTACAAGCCACATTGTGCCCTTGCTCACAACAGATTGAAAATCAACTGCCAAATTGGTTTTATCGAAGCTTACTATTAAGACAAGAGTAAGCAGTTGTGTCATCCACATAGATACCTAGTGTGGGCTCAGTTGCGTCTCTGTCTTTGGGCAGAGTGTGTTCAGGGGCGACTCCGTTAAAGAACAGAGTTGCAACTGAGGAAAATTATACTGAGAGGTACCCAGCCCTGGGGAATAGCTGCCCGAGGCCGGGCCCTCTCATTGCACCAGAGAGAGGGATCGGTGCTATCTCCGAGGCCAGTGCAACCGACGGCTGCGGGCAATTTTTGTTCCTTGCCCGGGTGTACGCACTCGGGTGCCCCACCTTAAAAATGACCTTGTGTCACAACTCGTCTTAATGGGAAGGCAGAGTAAATACCTAGATACCGAGTGTGGAACTGGTGATATCAAGAAAGTCGTTGTTGAAAATAAGGAAAAGAATCTAATAAATGTGGGTAAGTAATCCCGACAGAGTTATAAGTTATTGACATTTGAAAAAACGTTCATGAAAATGTTTCGAAAATAATAATTTGATAATGCATTTCTCTTCTTATAGTCTTGAGCAACACCAGCTTGACAAAAATAATATAAGATTTAAATATTTTAAACACACACAAATGCATACACACACAACACGTCTTTTATCCATCTGATGAAGCCATTAGAGGCGAAATGCATTATCGGATATTATTTTTTTTCGAAACATATTTTCATGAACGTTTTTCCAAATGTCAAAGGAATCGAATAAATCCAGGAAGCGAGCCGTAGAGAATCCTGCATTGATGTAAAACGATCTGGACGTGTGGCCGTTCAAGCCAAATTTTATTACGCTGTTTGATAAGACAGATTGTATCAAATCAAAGAAACGCCCGTAAATATCGTGATCCTTCAACTTCTGAAGAATACCAAAAGACCAAAACTCTGTCAATGGCCTTCGAAATATCTAAAGAACGGCGCAAGCTTTGCCATTCTTATCTAAACCATGACTGTGTGTTTCAGCAACAACCGTCAACGCATCGGTAGTTGACCTAGAGAAGCAAATGCCATATTGTTTAGTTAATAGAAAACTCCTGCGAGGTTAGATGCTTAATCAATTCAGAATTGATTAGAACCTCTCGTACTTTGCCAAAGAGTGGTAGAAGACTAACTGGTCGATCGTTGAAAGCATCAGACTTTTTTTTATAGCAAATAATTAAGGTAAGCCCATCAGTTTCGTCCCACCAGTTCAGACCTTTACAGCTGGGGTAACATCACACTTTCTCCACGGAGCCGAATCAACCTCATTCCCTCAGTATCCCATATATAAGTAAAAACTCACAATCAGACAGCGCTATGCTTTTTTAGAACGGACTCCCACGTGGATGCTTCCTTGAAAACTACAATCTTAACCACCTCAAGTTAAGCGTCAATCGTTAACTATTCTCATCTTCTTAATCTTCACCTCCAATCACACTTTCTCTCATTCGTATCACACAGGATTCCCATTTTAAATGTAACACTCTACCTTGAGTATCTCTCGAGCCTTGAGTTTAGTATAAAAATGACTATTCCAAGGATTTTATGGCTTAAATTGAAGACTCTCTAGCACCATGTTTCGCAAACAGTCTAGAAGAACTACAATTCTGAATTCAAAAACGTAACGACCAAATCACGAGTTACCCTTTGGCGAGCTAGCACCCAGAATCCACCCTTACCAGGGTTACGGGAATACATCAGCAATAGGATGTTGTGTGTGCTCATTGGCAGAATCTAACAGACCAGATCTGGCATTGAACTGCAATAGTACCATGAAAAAATCCTTCATACCTTTCTCTTTCATGCCTTTCCGAAATCTTATATTTTTTACGGCTTATCAACCTTTCGCAGATTATTTTAAAGTCAGAAAATATTTTTAGATTGTAAGAATATTTTGGAGATAATAATAATTTGCTGATACAAATCCTACTATTTAACCCATAGCTGGAAGGAGAAGACGCGGATGCATACTTTTCCCAAGGGTGTTTGCGCGTAAATGAATGTAACGAAACCGACTGGAATTAGAACTCGACTCTTCGATTTTCAATTCGGAAACGTTACCGATTACAACACCCTCACATCCAACCTTACAGCACCTGGTATTCCGAAGCTGTTACCCATCAACGTACTGACCAGGCTCGACGTTGCTTAACTTTGGTGATCGTACGTTTCAACGTGCTATATCCGTAAAGCTCCTTACAGAAGAAGATGAAACATGAAGAAATAGAGAAGAGGTTCCACTAACGGACGGTGAGAATCCCATGGATCTGTCATGTGAGGTGCGAGGAAGTCTTAGGAGAAATGGTTGAAATTTGACAGTTGAATATAATAAGAAAAGAAGGCAAAGAGAATTTAACACAGACAGGATATACAAAAGAAGAAAGAAACAGAGATTAAACTAATTGAACGAGTTGTGTGGATGTAATGTATAGGACAACAAAACCTATTTGAACGAGTTTTGTCGATGGGATGTATGGCGCAAGAAAAAATATTTGAACGAGTTTTGTCGATGGAATGTATGGCGCAAGAAAAAATATTTGAACGAGTTTTGTCGATGGAATGTATGGCGCAAGAAAAAATATTTGAACGAGTTTTGTCGATGGGATGAATGGCGCAAGAAAAAATATTTGAACGAGTTTTGTCGATGGAATGTATGGGGCAAGAAAAAATATTTGAACGAGTTTTGTCGATGGGATGTATGGCGCAAGAAAAAATATTTGAACGAGTTTTGTCGATGGGATGTATGGCGCAAGAAAAAATATTTGAACGAGTTTTGTCGATGGGATGTATGGCGCAAGAAAAAATATTTGAACGAGTTTTGTCGATGGAATGTATGGCGCAAGAAAAAATATTTGAACGAGTTTTGTCGATGGGATGTATGGCGCAAGAAAAATATTTGAACGAGTTTTGTCGATGGAATGTATGGCGCAAGAAAAATATTTGAACGAGTTTTGTCGATGGAATGTATGGCGCAAGAAAAAATATTTGAACGAGTTTTGTCGATGGAATGTATGGCACAGAAAAA
Organism: Acanthosepion pharaonis; assembly: GCA_903632075.3. Lineage (NCBI taxonomy): Eukaryota > Metazoa > Mollusca > Cephalopoda > Sepiida > Sepiidae > Acanthosepion > Acanthosepion pharaonis. The sequence continues at coordinate 160,538 of CAHIKZ030000759.1, forward strand.
ATATTTGAACGAGTTTTGTCAATGAAATGTATGGCGCAAGAAAAATATTTGAACGAGTTTTGTCGATGGAATGTATGGCGCAAGAAAAATATTTGAACGAGTTTTTGTCGATGGAATGTATGGCGCAAGAAAAAATAATTGAACGAGTTTTGTCGATGGAATGTATGGCGCAAGAAAAAATATTTGAACGAGTTTTGTCGATGGAATGTATGGCGCAAGAAAAAATATTTGAACGAGTTTTGTCGATGGAATGTATGGCGCAAGAAAAAATATTTGAACGAGTTTTGTCGATGATATGTATGCCGCAAGAAAAAATATTTGAACGAGTTTTGTCGATGGAATGTATGGCGCAAGAAAAAATATTTGAACGAGTTTTGTCGATGGAATGTATAGCACAACAAAATGGACGTTTAGATGATAAAAGGCTAAAAATTGTTTAGAAAAAAAAGCAACCTTCCTCAAGGGTATTTCCGGGTACGTGAATATAACGATCCCAACCGGAATTGGAACTAAGTCGGAATTCGAACTAGGCTCTCTGATATCCATTAGAGCCCCCGCATATCCAAGATTACGGCATCTGGTATTCCCATACGGTCACCAATCTAGTTACTGACCAGACTCGACATCGCTGATCCTTCGAGAACCGGTGTTTCAACGTCCTTCACACCGGACTATGGGTGATACCTAATTATTCCAAGTCAAATGGAAACTGTGGGAACATACAGAATAGCGCTTTGTGTCTGTTGATATATGCGCAATCGAAATCTTTACGATAACACACGTAAGACAATACCAGGAAGAAGCGAGTGGATGCTATGCGGCGTCTCGACGGGCGACCTAGTTAAGTTAATCACTGCCATCGAAAAAAGCGCGCGCGCAGGCGCGTGTGTTTGTATTTTAGTGTTACAGTTTTAAGCCACAGAGATAAGATCAGGACGATTGTGATGTCTGCCATTACAGACTTGACACCCTTGCACTTTCAATTCATAAACAACTCAGAACATGCTTAGATAGCAGTATAGTATCAGCCCCTTATAACGCGATCTTTGAGATAAAAGATGACCTCGCGAAAAGGCGAGATCGCGCTAAAATAGAATTCCAGTAAATCAACATTTTGACACAGTGTTCACGTTGACATAATATTTAATTAACGCTTCACACACACACACACGCACACACACACACAAACATATATATATACATATATATATATATATATATATATATATATAATAATATTTTTTTGTTTCAAAATATGATTCCTTCGCTACATAAGAATTCTCATGTTTCAAAAACGAGAGTCGAAACCATCCAAATAATTATTAAAATTAAGTTGAATTGAGGTGTTTAGTCCCGTTTCATCTTCAAGCGAAATCTCTCGGTTTACGTGTGTTTTTAGGCATGGTCCGTTACAAAATTCGTTATTTTGGGAGTGGCTAGACTATTTTTCTTAGTTAAGTGGTCAGAGAGTTAATTCTTATCAATAGATTCATCATCTTCTAAGAGGTTTTGCTAAGGTTGGGTAGGGTATCTATTTCAAGGCTAATGTTTGCGGTCACCCTTTAGTTAGTTCCCAGTGAGGGATGTTTTTATGGCGCGCCTACACGTCCTTATGTGTCGGGAGAATTGTCTTTTATTATTGTCAATCTGATTATCTATTTATTTATTTGTTTATTCAAGTGGGTGTTTTATATACAAATCGTATTGCACTGAATTTCAATTTGTTTTTCTTTTTTTTTTGTTTTTTGACGACTACAGAAAGGGTTTTTAAGACTTTTTTTTTTAGCTATGGGATTATTATAATAAAGCTCTACTTCTGTATGGAACACTGTCTTCTTAAAAATAAAAACAAAAATACTAAGGAACTCCGGATTATGCACCCAACGTGTTCTTTTCTATTTTCTGCATACCTGCGCACTTAATATAAGTTCTCATGTTTCAAAACATGAGCCGAAAACTTCAA
>CAHIKZ030000759.1:167500-227500 GCA_903632075.3 Acanthosepion pharaonis
TTCTACAAATACTTTCATGATAATTGCTCCGATGAGCTGCTTTCACTGGTTCCCAGACTCCATGAATTCAAGCGCCCTACGAGGCTGGCATCCCGCTCCCACCCTTACACTGTAGAAACTTTTAAATGTGGCCGTCTCTTCTACTCCAATAGCTTCATACCTCGCACCTCTCGCCTGTGGAACACCCTTCCCAATTACTGTTTCCCTGAGAGCTATAATCTCCAACTATTCAAATATAAATCGACATCTCCAGTTACCTTGATCTACCCACTATCCTTCTCCTCGTCCTTTCTTCTATCACTCCTATCTGCTCTCGCTCCAAATCTTCTGCAACCCCCTGCATCCTAGTGGCTTCACGCCTTGCTCGGAGCGTAATGATTAAAAATATATATATATCAGATTAATTAAACTTTTATCAGCTAATATTCCTCAAATAAAGTTTCAGAAAAAATATATTTTATTTTTGAAAGATTTTTATTAAAGAGAATTACATTGTCAGAAGGTTAAAATGGCGCTAATATCAGCGATTTTTCGCGATTTAAAAAATAATTCCAGTCAATGTAAATTTGGTTTGAAATACAGCAAAGTATTTTGCTTAGTGGAAATACTAAATTTAATCTATTAGCATGAAATTAGAAATAAAATAAAAGCTTCCAGAAAGATTTTTTCATTTTTAAAAATTCATTTTAAACGTTCGGTATCGTGTTTCTTTCGAGGTAACTACATAAATATGATACATAGGCGTACACCTGCACTGACATATATTTATGCCAACGTATATAAAAATGTATATACGATGCATACATGTATGTAGAAACGAAGACAAATATATAAGACACACACAGGTACGCACATAACATCTTTACACGGATGTATACTTATATACATTTAAAAAAAAACACCCCACATACGCATAGACACAATATATAGATAAACATAGGTATTCACATAAAACTCAGCCACCCGACTCCACCCCGATTCATTGTCGATGAGAAACTGCACTGACTCCCGCCAGACTCGATTACTTGGCCTTCCATTAGTCGCCATTAAGATAAGGGCATCAGACTACTTTTCGACAATGATAAATTCGCGCCAATGAATAAGGCCCCTGTCTTCCCTCTGCCAAACGGGCAATATGTCGCCGGTGTCATGGTAGATATTGTTGATTTAGCAAAGGAAATTTCACAACACCAATAGACTTCTTACCTTCGTCAAAATAATTCACGCCTATCTCTCTTACTTCCTGCCTACCCCGTCTATCTATCTATCTATCTATCTATCTATCTATCTTTTGCACTAGTTCTCTTTTTCTCTCTTTCTCTCTCTCTCACTCTCTGTATATTTGCTTATCACCAAATTTTCTAGTAAATTTTGTACTTCCCTTTCCCGAGATAAAGATCTCTTTCCCTACGACAAAAGGAAATATACCTCGCTTTCTTCTTTTTCTTTCGATTTATGTCTCTCCCCCTAGCTCTATCTCTCACTCACTCATTCACTCTCTCTTCCTCTCTCTCTTTCGCTCTCTTACTCTCTCTCTCCTATATATATATATATATATATATATATTATATAAAAATATTACATAATTTTAATTATAATTTTTTTGTTGTTTCCCCTACTTCAAAGTTTCTTGTTTATGTCCATTCTTTAAGGGGTTCTGTTTTTTAAATGATATCCCCAAAATTTCAATTTATTCGCGTTCTTTTCAATACGTATATATATATATATATATATATATATATATATATATATATATATAATTATTTATTTTTAAAAAAATTTACAACATAAATATGTTATAAATCACTACAAAAATAGCCATTTTGTTTCAACACCCTCAATGTCTTATCAAGTGATGATGTTGAATATATATATATAGATATATATATATATATATATGCAGACATGAAATCACAAGTCATAGTGACCGTGGGTTTGAGCGCACCGGCCTTGATCAGCTGTTGATTATGTCATGCTCTCTCCTAGAAACTGTAGCTCTGGTCTGCTCAGTATAGTTGCTATATAAATTGCATGTAGGCTATGTGGCTACAAAAGATATATAAATGTGACTGAGTGGATGTCTTCAATGGGGATTAGCTCGCCACCTTTGCAGACAGCTATATTCGAAAACGAGTAACTGTCCATTACATTATATATATATATATATATAAAATCTTAAAACTATATATATATATATATATATATAGTTTTAAGGTGTGCTATATTTATGGGATAAAGTGGTCAATATCAGAGACAGAGCGTATGTGAATATAGATATAAAAGTGAACATAGATGTCAACACTCAGAGGTGACAGGCTGTTTCATGCTAGACGCAATCGCCAGGCCGCCTACCTGTCGATTGCGTCTAGCATGAAAGAGACTGTCGTCTCTTAGTGTTGACTTCTATGTTCATTTTTATATCAATATTTATTTATTCATATATATATATATATATATATATATATATATATATGGTGGGGGTCAGCGCCAGTGTTTCACTGTGTCTCACTTTTTCCACTTTACCCCTAGAGGTCCAAGCCCATCATGTCATACCATTGTGGAATCAGGCCGACCCCATGAGCAAACATTCCGGACCAGACCCGACCCCGCAATCCTGAAATTTTGGATTCCCAAGTTTTCATTACTGCGATTGTTTTCGGATTTCGCCATCTTGGCTTCTACTGATAAAAACAATTCAACGGACGCAACCTTCTATCATTCAATAGCTCATGTTCAAATGAGAAAATTACTGTTCTCAAATTATAGTGTTTCAAAATAAAATTGTCCGAGTTTCAACTTTACTCCTAGAGGCCGTACCCCAACATATCATAGAATTTTTGAATCAGGCAGATTCCCTGGGCAAATTAAAAATATTCTGGATCAGATCCAGACCCGCAATCCTGAAATTTTGAACTCCTAAGTTTTCATTGCTGCAATTGTTTTCGGTGATTTTTATGTGAATTTTTTGCGAGGATTTTTTTTTTTTTTTGTACGATAACAATTTTTATAAGTTGGAAATAAATTTGAAAATTATCGAAATTAATTGCAAAATCCAGCGAAAGTCACCCATGAAATAAAAATAATTGTTTTTACGAAAAGTAAGGACATACGTACATCAAATTGTCTTTAAATTAAATGGCGATAGAAGAATTATTAGTAAAAAATTTAAAAGATAAGCTTAAATATTAATGCAATACTTAAATGCAGCGATCAATTTTGAGTTCTTCTGTAGTTTAGTGTTGTCTATCTACTCTTCCCTACCTATTGTGATAAAGGCCCAATCAAGAGCCCTCCGCAGAAGCTAGTTTAAAGGCCACCCGATAAGCCGGCTCTTAAGCTAGTATATATATATATATATATATATATATATATATATATATATATATATATCAACTTTCTTAGTGGTACAGAACTTGAGTATTGCTGTAAAGACATTTGGCATAATTAAAAACCAGTTGCAGAAGTGGACAATAGAGGGCTAGGCCTCCTTCCTCATTTTATTTTTATTTTTTAAGTATTGTTAACTATGAAGGTCTAGATACCCATCACACGTAAGACGTGGTCCGCCAGGGGGCCAGTAGCGTCTTGATAGATAGATAGATAGATAGATAGATAGATAGATAGATAGATAGATGTTAATGGCATGCCACCCAGTGGCAGATTGGTGGCTTGCGTCTAGGGCAAGTACAACATTTCCAGAGCCGTACATTCTGGAGGGGATACACCCTCCCCACATACGTTTAAATAAGTATTAACTAAAGAATCATGGGTTCCAGTTCAGATAAAACCCCACGGCAACAATACCAGGGTCGTACTGTCTGGATAGGGGTGGGGGCTTAGCCCCATTTTCAATATTTTTAAGTAAATATTTTTTAAAATAACTATTTCTTTAATTACCATACTCTATTGTTTTCAAGCAAATAAAATCGATTTATCTACGTTAAAGTTAATTTTTTGTATTCTGTTTTTAAATTATTGTTTTAATAAAAAGTTAGTTAATAAATTTTAAATAGTTAAGTTTTAAATAGTTATTTGTTTTTAAAAAAGCAAAAACTATATATCTTCATTTCTATTTCAAAAATATAAAGTAGGGGGCTTAGCCCCCAAATCCCCACTTTAGAACGGCCCTAAAATCCATTTTTAATCGACCTTTATTTCATAATTACGGAATATTCCTACCTTGTCAAAATTACTGAATTTTCTGTTACCGAATCTTCCGTTATTATATATATTATCAGACTAGCCACTAAAAAACCGAAAAGAGGAGATGACACGTGGTAAACTCAACAATATATTTATTTAAAATGACTTGTTTATCTTTTTCCCTCTTTCTTTTTATTTTCCTGGAACTTTTTTTTACCTGGTTTGGAACAGAAGAGATCAAACAAACAGATCAACAGAGAAATGCTGTTGTCGTCTCTGTGCGTTTGATATAGATAGATAGATAAAAAAAAAAGACGATAGATAGATAGATAGATAGATAGATAGATAGATAGATAGATAGATAAAAAAACAGACGGAGATAGATAGATAGATAGATAGATAGATAGATAGATAGATAGATAAAAAAAACAGACGGAGATAGATAGATAGATAGATAGATAGATAGATAGATAAAAAAAAAGACGGTGATAGATAGATAGATAGATAGATAGATAGATAGATAGATAGATAGATAGATAAAAAAAACAGACGGAGATAGATAGATAGATAGATAGATAGATAGATAGATAGATAAAAAACAGACGGAGATAGATAGATAGATAGATAGATAGATAGATAGATAGATAGATAGATAAAAAAAGACGGTGATAGATAGATAGATAGATAGATAGATAAAAAAACAGACGGAGATAGATAGATAGATAGATAGATAGATAGATAGATAGATAGATAGATAACTCCGCATCCCAGAAACAAAAATCATCGAGTGTCGATGCATAAAAATAGAACGATACATCCAGAGACGTACCAAAGAAAAAAAGAAAGAAAGAAGAATTTTTTTTGTTTATTGTTTGTTTGTTTTTCTGTTTTGTTTTTTTGTTTTTTTACTAATGTTCACCTAATACAAGGCTAAAGTGTCACTCAAGGTAGAGGATTACTGTGTAGAATTTTATGAGCGTAAGAAAGGAGAAGTAGTTAGGTTCTTGGGGCCATGCAGGAAAAATAACAGATAACTCAACAATTGAGGAGGTCAAGATTTAATTAGTGAATAACATTTCAGTTGGAGAAGTATAGTGTGGAAGGAACCGGAAACATAATCCTCAACAGTAAACAAGGGATAAACATCTACTCCTGTTCAAAAGACCGGGATAGGCGAACCTATCAACTCATTCCGAAAGAAATAGAACGAAAAATGATGTAAAGTGAAACCTAAGAGAAAGTATTGGATTCTTCAAAAAGTTCGTTTGGTTTATTAAATAAATTTTCTAATTAATAAGCGAACGAACTTTTTGGCCAACCCAATAGATAGATAGATAGATAGATAGATAGATAGATGTTGTGGCCTTATTAGGGCCAGAAATAAATACACAAGAGAGGAATTGAGTTAAACAAATATATTAACAGAAACAGTAATACAAACATCTACAAACGAGAGTGTTACAGCAACAATGTTCGGCCAGACTGTCAGAGCTGACTGCTGGAAGCTTCCTTCTTCAAAAGGCAGTACCTGCTCCTATTTATAGCTGGGAGAGTCCATGCGTGAGTGGGTAAATTACCATAACAATAACAGACGGAGATAGATAGATAGATAGATAGATAGATAGATAGATAGATCCTCGTCCCGGAACCAAAAATATAGATGTATAAAGACAACCGGCGATATATTGAGGGGAGCACTAAAAAGAACAGAAGAAAGAGCAGTAAGAAATAAAAAGAAATAAGCTATTTAAAAGAAAAGAAAGAAAAGATCGAAGACAAGAACGTGGTCCCTGTCAACAACTCATGACACATACAAAACTTGACCTGTCCACAAGAGAAACGCCCAATATATTCCCGACGTAATTCACTCATGTCAACCAGTTGTATACGAATGTAAAGAACACCTATATTGTTGTTGACTAAACAGCAAACACATTGTCCAGGCGTTGCTTTTGACTTCTTCCATCTCGATTCTCTTCCGGGCGTAAAAGAAAGGTATCAATTCAGCCATCTTTGCTTGCTGCCTCTATGAAGGCCTTTTTTTTTTACTTTTACTTTTTTTTTTCTTTCATTTTGTATTAATGGTGTTGTTTTTCGCTATTCGGCGACGTCGAGGATGACAAACATTGTATCCTATTGTCGACAGCAGAAATCCAAATATTTATCAGATTTCAAAATCTGGCCGTCTTTTTTCTCTCTTTCCGGTATTTTTCCGCCATTTTGCTTTCATCTAAGCGGCAAGGCAGACAAGCCGAGACGCTAAGTCTGACTGAAGAAGACCGCCAAAAAGTAGATACGCATCAGAAATGACAAAGAAATATGAGTGCGCCTCTTTCGGCGCAAGCATGCACATGATTGTGTGCATTTTGTGTCTATGCGTATGTCAACGTATGTCGCTAGGTGTTCCGTTTTGGGGAACGCCGTCATTTCTCACGAAGAAGAGAAAAGAAGATACATGGAAGGCGTTGCTCCCTCAAATTTACTTCTGTTTTAAAGGGAAACAGGAAATGGTGACGGGAGAGAAACATCAAAGGTTTTTGGGGTTTTTTTTTTTTTAATAGGGGCCTAAGATTTAAAATGAATTTTAAAAATGAAAAATCTTTCTTAAAGCTTTTATTTTAGTTTTAATTTCAAACTAGTAGATTAAATTTAATATTTCCAATAAAGAAAGTACTTTGCTATATTTCAAAAACTAATTTGACTAGAAAGAGTTTGTTTTTTTTAGTCTTCTTTCATCTCATTGTAATACTGTTTATTAAAAAATATTTAAAAAAAATAAAATATACGTTTCTGAAAGTTTATTTGTGGAATATTAGCTGATTTAAAGTATAATCAATCTGATTTGAAACAAATATGATTTACTTTAAATTTCAAATATCGCAGAAATACATTTTTTAAACCCGACGGTAGCTGTGTTGACGTGTTTGACAAGGTGATAACAGATCCAGCGTTGTTTTAGGGAGACTTTGTCTGTAAAATATACTTGAAGAAAAGGACACGTGCGCCTTTCTTATAAAATTTTTAATTACTCAGTTATCTTTTAAAAAAATCATAAAAATATTCTCCGTAATCTAATGTTTTGTTGAATTTTAAAAACTTTGATTTTCAATTTGCTACATTCAAAGCTCTTATTTTCTGATAATGTCGTGTATGGTCGCCCATACTTACAACATATTTATACACTAATAAAAAAATTCAAAATTCTTTTTAAAATATTGGTGTTTGATGAGTTGTATTAAACTTTTCCATTTAGGATTAGTAAATATAGTTTTCACTTAATAATATCATCAAAAATATTAAGATTTAAAACAATAAATTTTTATAATTAAAATCTCAAAAACGAAAACAATTCTTGTAAAAATTCATTATTCATCGAAATTTTTTTTCTTAAGACAGTATTGTCCTTAATATATCTTAATTCTAAAAACGATTAAAAGATTTTCTAATTAAATGATATCATAGTTTTATTGCATGTTTTTATTTTACAATTCAGAGCAGATTTTCGGTAAATAGTGTCTCTGTTTGACAAAAACAAACTGATGATTTAAATTCTCCAAGGTGTCTTGTTTTAACTAATATAAATACGAAGGCCATGGAAATTTGCATAAAATTAAGTAGGATAACATGTAAAAAAATATAATTTTACCAAAATCTTCTAAAAAAAAAACAATTACCAAAATAATTTAATTCATTTGTGAATAAGTCCTGACAAATTCATTAAAATCCGACAATTATTTGATTCTTGCAAGAAATTTCAAAACAATGTCTTTTTTTACCGTCAAAATTACGTTAAATTTCCCATACTAATCTTTGGCCAACCCATTGATGCAAGAAAAACAAGATTTTAACCAAATTTTCGAACGTGTTAGAAAGATTTAAAACATTTAATAAAATAAACAAAAATACTTTGGTCTTTCCTCTTAATAATTATATAAACATTTTGACGATATAGCTTTGTTTCTATTAAGTTTGGGTCCTTTTCTTCATGCTATACTCTATTTAAAAAATCTTTTGGAGGTACCTACTTTAATATAAAGAAAAATACGACTGAACGTGACGACATTCTGAATTTATTTAGTTAAACTGAGACCAGCGTCTTGGAGAGGGTATCAATTCGTGGCATATGTTCTCTTTTTAAGAGTTCTTTCTTTTCTGTACATTTCAGATGTCGTGTTTTCAAATTAATTTCGAAAGGTAGAGTAGCTGTATGTCACTACTATTAATTGGGTAGGTTTCCATTACAATAAATAAGCTGCAAGTTTTACAACCTGCAAACAACAGCCAAACGATTTCCTCGCTGGTTAAATATGCTACAACGCTTTCTTTGTTTTCTCTCTTTCTTGACTTTTAAAATATATTTCGTTAAATACTTTAAAATTGTAAGGAGAAGCTAACCGTTTTTATAGTGCCTCCTCGATTATCCGAATTTAGATTATTCAGAAATGAAATGAAGAGAAAAACTATAATTATTCAATTATCCAAACTAAACCCATTCTAATATTTCATTTCAGATAATCGTTTTAAGAATTTAACAGACCGTACTCCATGATTGATAGAAACGATGATAAAATTTGATCAATTAATTCTTGTTAAATTCCTTGTTTTTTGTCTATACAAAGAACAGTTACTTAAACTCTCATAATTTGGTCACTTGGCTTACATTGTAGATAGATTCACCTATCTCCCGGCTCACACTCCTTCCCAGTGTTTTGCACAGGCGTAGAGGTTTATCGCTTGTTTCCTGTTTAGGAATGGGTTTCTGGTTTCTTCTAAAGTCTAGTTCATTTCTATTTCCAACGTCTCCGCTTAAACTGTGAAATTTTTATTTACTATTTATTTACTTATTTTTCCCTCAATAGTAGTAAATAGGTTCGCCTATCGTCCAGTTCACATCGTTCCTCCATGATCTTTTGTGCAGGAGTAGAGGTTTATTCCTTGTTTCCTGTTTAGGATTGGGTTTCCGGTTTCTTCTAAAGTTTTTTTGTTTTTTGGTTTTTTTTTACAGCAAGTATCTCTTGGTGTCTTAGTGGCATTATTGCCTTGAATTGATTTTTTTTTTAATCCGAAGGGATGCTGAAAAGATCTCTGTCCCACCTGCTTACCTAAATCTGACCAAATAACTATTTTTTTTTTAAAAATCTCTTCTGGTCAGGCTTAGAGCTTTTCAACATCGCCCTATAGAAAGAGTAATCTTTTATAATAATTGAATTTATAACCAGAATTAGATAATTCCCAATATTCAAGATATATTATCGACCAGACAAACTTATACTGAAAAATTTGTTTTAATAAAAAGATTTTATAAATTCCGACCGACAGTAATAATCAGAGCCGGTATATATTTTCTTCTTTCCCTCTCCCTTAGAGGTGGGAGGGGTAGGGGGCTCTTGATTCTGTCGTGGGGCAGAATGGAGCGGCCCCTCTTTTTTAAGGGTTGGACGGGTCCTACTAACATCAGTTATATTTATTTTGATGTTTTGATATTTAGTTTGTTTTGGGGCGCATCCCCCTCCCGCCTCTCATTGTAAATCATTCATAAATTTTTATGTATAAATTTTTATAATCATCAGATTTTTATGTCACGGGGTGCGTTTTTTTTAGGTTCCCTGAGAGTATTGAGGTATTTTGGTATATGAAGGATTGGTTGGTGACGGACGGGGTTTTGAGGTGAATGCGCGAATTGTAACGAGTGAATGGGTCGTGAATCAGATTAGCTTGGTATAAGATAGTTAGTGAAGACCAGCCTCAAACCCTTTCCCCTTTTTTTTCGGCCTTGTGCCATAATTGTATGTTTCATGCAATAACTATACTACTCACGAACCCCCCGACCGAATCGGAGAAGCCTGATTGGGGACCACGGGCATTGCTTTGTGACTCTCGCTATTTTTTTTTTCGACCTACATTTATATACGTTACAAATTAAACTAAGCACAACAGACTATTTAAGGAGGAAAATATTTTTGTGAATTTTGATGCCATTCTGACATTTTCTTTTCGTCAAAATCCCAGAATTTATTTTACTCATACTAAGTCCCGAAAAACAAACACTATATAAAATTCACTATTTTTCATCTATAATGTTGAATGTGTTAGAATTATTCAAATTTTTAACAAGAAAAATCTCAAGTTGATATTAAAAATTACCGCAAAACATTGTAGATTTATTTAAGATGAAATGATTTATTATGACATGTCTCTAATTTGTGTTTAGAGGCATTTAATTTATTTTCAATTTTTCTACTTGATTTGTTCACCTATATTGCATATGATCCATTATTTCACATAATTAGATTACAATAAAATTTGTATTTTATATAAATACTACCTAATGAAAATAGAGTGGGAAGCCCCCGTATCATACATTCGCGGGGGGGACACACCAAATCCTTGCACCGGCCCTATTAATAACGTCCACTCAGTCAATGAATGTCCGATATTTCCTTATAATAAAAAAGGCTAATGCGAAAAATTTAAAATGATGCAAATTATTAACATACACCATGACGAATATGTTAAAAGTATGCTGACATATCTATTAATACTTATGTATTAAAATTTCAAACTGGACGCTTTTCTGCTTCGACTATGGAAAGGTCAAGCTAGCCAAGGTAATTACTTTGGGACAACGAGTCATTTATTATAGGTCGATATTTTAAGCAACGTACATGGTGTGAGCTGTGAGTCAGGAAGATAACTGCACAGAATAGGGAGACGGCAGGGGTCCAAATAAGGGGTCCCTTTTCTAGCCGCGATCCTTTTCCATGTCTGGGCCCTTCCCGGTGATTACAGACGTCAGGCTTTGTCTCATATGTCGTCACAGTCTGACCCCAAATAATTTGGTGCTGGCCCCGCTTTCCTCACGATACAATAGCCGACTGTCAAATTGTGGTGATGCATGGAAGGGGAACACCGACTCATTCTGTCCTCTGTCAGCAAAGCAGTTTATTGCGATACATATTAGACTGCGATGTAAAAAACCCTTATAGATACTAACTCAAATAGCAAAGCAAGAGACGGATGGCTGAATGATTTGAGGTCGTTTTTTTTTTTTTTTAATTATTCTCCCTTGCGTTTATGTACGACATGTTTCTTATTTACTGTTCATAGTTAGACGTCTACCATAAAACGTTGCCGGTTAAACTTATTTCGCATGAAATTTAGAATATATAGAGTGGGCACTACTTAAAAATTGTGGTCCGCTTGTAAAAAGAAAAAATAATGAAAGATTTTCGGTGAAATTTTTACAGATTCCTAATCGCTAGACTTTCCTCAAGGTGCGCCATTTGTCAGAATCGAAAAATATTATTATTCCTTAGTTCTGCTAGTTCTAGCCTTCGCGTTTAGCACCCGCCATGTCACTCATATTGGAGCAAACCACCCACATTTCCTCCGTATTCTATTGGTGAGAAGCAAGTTCCACTTGAGCAGTTTCTTCCCATGAACCACTGTCCTGTGAAATCGACTCCCAAGAGGATTTTTCCTCGATCACTACATTTATAACCTGTTTAAATTTAAGTAGGATTAACCATAATCTTCCCCTCCTATCCGCATAAACTGTTACTCTGTAATCCGCTACCTCGAGTGACCCCACCTCCCAGGGAGGGGTCCTGTTCATAATAGTGGCCGAGTGTAAAATCGATCCCCGACTTTTTAAAGAGTCGCGCAAATGGTCAAAGGAATGTAAATGTACAAAGATTATCTCCCTCCACTTAAAAATTTTCCCCTATTATTAACGAGTCAATCATTCTACTAAAATAATGTTGTAGTGAGTTCTACGCTTATTTCATTCCACGCACTTCATACCAGCACAACCAATAACAACATTTCGGTTAATCCAATTTTACTCACAAGGCTTGAGTCAAACAGTGGTGTAGTTTGCCAGTCATGGGCAAATTGCGTCCGTTTGGACTTCTGAATGGACACTTTAATTTAATGAGGAAAATAGCGTTTATTAAAATTTGGGGTTTTGTTTCATTCTCACTTGTTCACTCACATTCTCTCTCCAGCAAAGAGGTTGAGAAAAGTGGTTGTCAAAGGGAAATAACTGCTAAATGCCCGAGTAATCTCCCTTACTTATTAATGGATGTTGTATTGTGGGTACAGTTCAACTAAACTACATATATAACAATAATTAAGGGACGCACCTCAAGGCGGTGTAATGGTTAGCAAGCTTGTATCGCTAGAACAATTACGACTGAGTAGTGAGCTCGATCCTCACTGGGTGCTCCATACTTTCGGCCTTGTGCCACATCTAAGCTACGCTTGGAAAATCATTGTAACAATAATTAAGTATGATGTTTCTGGAATTGTACAACCTTCTTTTGACGGTAAGGTCCTCAGCATTTTAAAACATTGGCGATTTTCATTAAGGAAGACCATACGTGTAAAAATAGTTTGCATTGAAAATAAGAAACGTTCATATTATATCATATTCATATTATTTTTTTTTCTCTGGCAAAGAATTTCGTTTTTCGTTTAAAAATACGTTTTGTATTTTAAATTAATAAATTAGAAACAATCACACCCAGCAGCAGGTGCTAATCACAGCTGTTACCAGTAACAGTGTTATAGAAAATCTTCAACATTTATATTGTACAAAAATATTCTCTCTAAATAAAAAATATGTTTTTTATTTATTTATTCATTTATTTATTTATAAGGCAGATTCTTACGCATACGAACTTCTGTAGTTTCAACGAAAAATTACTTTGAATTTTTTTATTAGTGCGACCCGCTTTATGATGAGTCATATCTCATGTGGCCCACTGGTCGGAAAATTTGCCCATGCTTTATATATATATATATATATATATATATATATATATATATATATGTGTGTGTGTGTGTGTGTGTGTGTGTGTGTGTGTGTGTGTGTGTGTGTGTGTGTGTAATTTAAAATCCGCACATAACTATACCGGAACAGTGCTCAAAGTATGTTACAAATCGTTTCATAGATATATATATATGTAACTGCCATTTGACTATCCTTTTGGCGTTTCAGTGCGATATACACGTGCGTGCTTGTGCGTCTGTGTGTGTGTGTGCGTGTGCATTAAGTGAGAGTTTCATTTTCTCCGATGATTGAGGTGCAAGAATGTCAGAATCGTGCAGCGAGGAAATTCCGAGAGGATTTAGCATTGGAGGCCACAATCTTAACATAAGAAACACAGATGACACGGTACTGATAGCAAACACGGAAAAGAAACTACAAACTCACCTACAGAAGGTAGCGACGGTGAGTGAGAAGAAAGGACTAAGCATAAACTACAAGAAGACAGAATACATGGTCATCAGTAAAAGGATGAGCCCGAAATGCGATTTGCAGGTCGGGAACACTAGAATCAAGCAGGCGCGGAAGTTTAAATATCTGGGAAGCATTTTCACAGAGGACGGTAAGTGCGACTCTGAGATCTGTAGACGTATTGGGATGGCGAAGGGTACATTCTAAAAGATGGGCAGAGTATTGCAAGACAGGAGGTTTTCTTTGGTAACAAAGAAAAGAATACTGAGCTGTTACGTGACATCCGTCCTTCTTTACAGCAGTGAATGTTGAACGTACTCCTCAAAGATGAAGAAGAGACTCGAGACGACGGAGATGTGGTTCTACAGAAGGATGCTGAGGATATCATGGACCGAGCGTGTGAGCAGCGATGGAGTCTTGGAGAGGATGTAAACTGGGAGGACTCTTATACTTAACATCAGGAAGAGGCAGCTGAAGTTTCTGGGGCACATAATGAGGAAGGAGGGCCTGGAGAATCTGATACTCACGGGTCGAATAGAGGGAAAAAGAGACAAGGGAAAACAACGCACGACATACCTAGAGGGCTTAAGCAAGTGGATGACAGAACGTGGTGTGGGGGAGGTGGCAGAGGGAAGGAGCTTATTGAGAGCTGCAAAAGATAGAGGGAGGTGGATGTATTGAACTTTTTGGTTTATTGAAGCGAAAGCGTCACTCTTTTCTGGTTTATCTTTTCTTTTTTGTCGTTTGCTGTTTTTTTTTGTTTTTTTTTTCTTTTTTCTTTTTTTTCTTTTTTTTTCTTTTTTTCTTTTTTTTGTTTTTTTTTCTTTTTTGTTTGTTTTTTTTTTCTTTTTTTTGCTGAGTTTTTTTTTGTGAGTATATTTTTACTTCCTTCTCATCAAGTTATTTTTTCATCATTTTATATGTCTAATTACGTTATATTTAGTAGATATACCTGTTTGAGTAGACATCTCTGTTTTTTTTTTAAATAGTATAATTGACGTCTACCGGACTGGGTTTATCGAAAGTCTCCCAGCGGATTGAGTCCTCTAGGTCACTGGCGTGTTTATGAAAAAATAAACACGTAAAAAATTTTCCTTTCTCTTTGCCGATAGCCTAGGGGTTAAAATCTCCGTCTGATACTATTGTGGTAGGATCCACCTAATTTGCATAATGGAGTACCGACCATATAAATATGGTTGGTACCGGGAAGACAGGGAGGAATCAAGAGATTCAATCCAGAGACTCTGCCCGACTGCGACTCAGTCAACACATTCTCCAGGAACGGTCTTACCAGGAATATACAAAAGACTATATGTAAATATTGTGTACACTTTCTTGTTTCAATACATTTTGTTGTAAGTACATTTTGTGTTGCATTATTATTCCATGCATTAGTCAAGTTTCAACAGATACCAAATCGGTCGGGTTTCGGTCCCGGCTTCAAGCGATCTGATATCTAGCTACACTGAGGAGCTGTGATGTAACGAAACAGTCTGTGGATGACAATATTAGCTCCCGAAAATAAATTAGGGAAAAAGCGCTTATTTGTAAACAGTGACTATTACTGGTAATAATGCAAGACTCTCCCAATGGATTGAGTCCTCTAGGTAACTGCTGTGTTTATGAAAAAATAAATACACAAATATTCTTTCTCTCTGCCGTGCATCGATAATCTAGGTGTTAGAATCTCCGACTGATACAAAATCGGTCTGGTTTTGGTCGGACTGCGAAGGTGTGATACAGCGAAACAGTCTTTCTGTGGAAGACTATATATATATATATATATATATATATATATATATATATATATATATATATATTACTATAAACGGTGTTTTTAGTGGGTACACGTATTTCTCGATTCCAGTCAATTTCTCACCGACATGACATAGTTTCCTTCAGCAATTTCTACAAATATTTTCATGGCATCAACACTGAGGAGCTTTTTTCCCTGGTGAATTTAAGCTTGCTACTAGATTGGCATTTAGGTCCCATCCTTTTACAGTTGAAATAGTTAAATGCAACTGCTACTTCTACTCCAACAGTTTCTTTTCTTGCTCTTCCCATCCGTGGAACTCCCTTCCGTTGACTTTCTTCCCTGATAAATACACTCTTCAAAAATTTAAATGCAACGTCAGTCGCCATTTTCTATCTTCTTGAACCTCGTCCATCTTTTGTCCTTTCCTCATTCCTCCCTATTCTCTGTCAGTTTCACTCCCTGTCCGCCCCCCTGCGTACTAGTGGTATTCTCGCGTTGCTTGGGGTGAAATGGTTATTTAAAAATAAACATATTTTAGTTGCTATCACTGTTTTTCTCCTTCTTATGAAAGGTTGTGGATCCGACAGGAGTCGAACCTGTATCCCCTTTTCCATCAGAGAAACCGTTTGCATTTGCCGCTTCGACCACGGAGGCCGGGTTAATAGAGCAATGTTTGAGTCATCTATTTAACGGATACACATTTATCGTTTGGACTGATAAGAATCTATTTCTGTCATGAAATAATGTTGGATAAAAATATGTGTGTGTGTGTGTGTGTGTGTGTGTGTGTGTGTGTGTGTGTGTGTGTGTGTGTGTGTGTGCGCGCGCGCATGTGTGTGTGCAAGTGTATGTGTGTTCGTGGGTGTGGATGTGTGTGCGTGCGTGTGTGTGTGCGCGCGTGTGTATAATGTCGGTTAAAAATATGTGTGCGTGTGTATAATGTAGGATAAAAATATGTGTGGAGGTGTGCGTGCGTGCGTGTGTGTATAATGTCGATTAAAAATGTGTGTATAATGTAGGATAAAATATGTGTGGGGGTGTGCAGCATGCGTGGGTGCGCGTGTGTATAATGTCGGATAAAAGTCTGTGTGTTTGTGTGTGTATGTGTGTGCGCGCACGCGCACTCGTGGGTGGGTATGTAAAATATATCTGGATATATGTAGAAAATAAAAGGGCTGATATTTACTAAGTGCAGTAAACAATTTATCAGCTCAAAACGCAGCTGAAATTCACGTCAAGTTATTTGATATTTTCTCCAGAAGTAAAGAAAGAAAAATTGGGACAAAGAATTTTTTTAATGGTCCGATTCTTTAAATCATTTTTTTTTTTTTTTTTTTTATTATTATTATTATTATTATTATTATTATTATTATTATTATTATTATTATTATTATTATTATTATTTTATTTATTATTATTATTATTATTCCTCCATTTTATTTATTTAAGTTTTCTTTTTCTGCGTGTTAAATGAAAAGCAGCTTTTCTTGCCCAAACAGCGGCGACTGTTTGTTGTCTTTCTATCAATAACTGTTGTAACTTGCCTCGTTTACTCAAGATATCTTTTTTTCTTTTCTTTTTCAGATTTAATTTTCTTTCATTCGCTTTCAATTTCTCGTTGCATTTTCTTTTATTTCGTTTCGTATTTTATATTTTGTAATGGAGTCCAGATGCGTCAAGCAAACTTGAGTTGAATGCCGATGTAATCCGAAGTTTGCCGAAGATGGCCAAACGTTTAAACCCCAAATGGAGAAACGCTCATGCGTCTCATAAGACAAAAATAACCTCCACTAAACACACAAATATGGCGACACACGCATATTTAAAACATTACGGCATTTCTGTCATCTCATATGGTATTTTATTCTTTTTATTTTAAGTTACGTTAAACCAGGCATGTCGGTATAACTATGATTGTTTAAAGTTCGGGGTAGTGGTTTTAAAAATCTGGGCTATCACCACTCAAGAAATTCGTACAGGAGGCAGGGTTGTGTGTTATAAAACGAAGCAGTTTCAATTTCAGCATCTTAAAACCACGGGCGTAACCAGATTCCAAAGTTAGAGGAGGCAGCTCATAAAAATGGCGCCAAGACACGTACTAAATCATTTTAAATTCATTATACATTTTATTTTGTATATAAATGCAAGACATAAGATGCAGTTTAGAAAAAATAGTTCATACTTATTTTGTAAAGCAGAAAAATCATTTTAAAGTAAAGTCTTGGTTCTATATTAAGAAGAGTAAAATTTGTCTTAAAAAAGACTAAAATCATTTAATTATTTTACGTTTTAAGCATAAAAAGAAAACAAAGCGAAACTACCGATTTTTATTAACAATTGATTACCCAATACAAAGCTCAAGAGTCACTCAAGCTAGAGTGTTACAAAATGAGGTTATTTTATGAACGTAAGTGGAAGAGGTAAGAAGTGCAAGGATATGTAGGAAAGATAAATTTTAACCCAAAATTTGAACAAATTAAGTTTGTAGAAATCGAGGAATCATGCACTCTGTTCCTCGAAGCGGCTGTTCATGGGAAGAAGCTGTCCGAATGGAACTTCTTTCTTACTAATGGAATACAAAGGGAATAGGAAGACATGTGCCAGCCAACTTTCAATGAGACTTCAAACTTGCTAATTTATCAATTAAGTTGTCTCATATGAAATGTATTTTTTGTTTGCCGATTTTTGACAAAAAGTAGCATTTCTTTTGAATGACTTTCAATAACCAGCAAAGGGTTGATAAGCCGTAAAAGAAACTAATGAATCAATATAAGTAATATTATTTGTAGCCTCCAGAAAACGATAACAGTTAATCAATGTCAGCTGCACTTATTACACGAGTCCAGATTAGGCGACAAATGTTACGAAACCTTAACAAAAGAGCAGCTTGGCATTTGGCAGTGGTATTGATAATGTCGGAAATATACCAAGATGGATTCAGTAATTTGGAGAATTATCAGGATATATAGGAAAGATAAAAGGTAACCCTGTATTTGAAGACGTTAAGTTTGTAGAGAGCGAGGAATCATCCTCGAAGCGGCTGTTCTTGGGAAGAAACTGTTCGAATGGAACTTCTTTCTTACTAATGGAATACAAAGAGAATGGGAAGAAATGTGCCAACCAACTTTCAATGAGACTTCAGTCTTGCTCAGTTTTCAATTAGATTGTCTCATATGAAATGTATTTTTTGTTTGACGATTTTTGACAAAAATTAGTTTTGATTTATTGATATAAATCATTATTTTACTATTTATTCCTTAATAATCTCATTGTTATTTTTTATTCAGGTGTTTGCTTCCATGAAAAATATTATTCGTCGCCTCTTTTAATTCTATGAGAAACATTAACGATCACTGGAATTAACAACGTCCAACCCGGTGATCACTTGGATGGGTGACTGCTTGGGAATACCAGGTGCTGTAAACTTGAATGAGCGAATGGTGTAGTGGATAACAGCTCGGAATTCTTAATCGGAGATCCCAGTTCCTGTTGAGTTCGTTATATTCATTGAAACCCACTTTCTCACCTCCGCTATGGGTTAATTAGTAAAACTTGTATCACTAAATCATTATTATCAGTAAAAGTTTTAAAAAAAAAACTATTTAATCTAAAAAAAAATTTACAACTTAAAATTATTTTCTGACATTAATTAACTTGCAAAAGGTTGATAAGCCGTAAATAACAAATGAATCAATATAAGAAATATTATCTGTAGCCTCCAGAAAACAATAACTGTTAAACAATGTCGACTACGCTTATACGAATTCAGATTAAGTAACAATGGCTGTAAACCCTAAACTAAAGAGCAGCTTAGCATTTGGCAGTAGTATTGACAACTATACAAAGATGGATTCAGAAATTTCGTTCAGGAGAAAGTAGCTTTGAAACTGAAGCAGGAGGAAGACCTCATTCGGTTTGAAAAAATGGTCCACAGAATGCATTGTTTGGGAAAGACAACCTTAAAGCAACAGTCAGAGAACCTGTAGGATTTCTTGGAATATCTAACACAAAAAGAAGAAAGAAAGAAAGAAAGAAAGAAAGAAAGAAAGAAAGAAAGAAAGAAAGCGCTTAGACAAAGTCAATAGACATGGCTGAGTACTGCTCCATCGAAATCCGGCAGCAAAACCTCTGATCAGGATATTGAAGGTTTTTGAGGAGCGCAAAACCACTTCGTAACGACTGTTGTTCCCAGCTCCTTCCTGACCCGGGGTGGTAGAACCTGTTAGGGTCCCAGCTATGGGCAAATAGTGAATCCCTAAACAAAAATCAAAATCACATTTTTATAGTAAAATGACAATAGAACACTAAAAAATGTATAAAAATACACTTTTATAATAAAATTACTACCAATACACTTTTGTAGTGAAATTACTCGCAAAAAAAATATCAACGGTAATTATATGATCTACAGACTATAAATCTAAAAAGTATGTTTACCCTGAAAGTATAAAATTATGTACAAATATCGGTTTTTGAAAGCATAAAATTATGTACAAAATATTTAGATTTCAGCATTAAATAACCCATAGAGTTTAATATGCCGCAAAACAAAACCAGCAGCCGACTTCCTCCAGGATAATGCACATCATCACAGTTTAAAAGTTGCTCAGGCTTGATTATGCGATTTTCGAGGCTTCCTCCTTTTTCACCAGGCATCTCTTCCACAAATGATCACTTATTTAAACACTTTCAGCGTTCCGTACACACAAGAGAAGATGCTCTTAAGATGAAGAAGTAGTCGAAGCATTTGTACAGTTTATTAGGACAAAAAACGAAGAGTTTTGGGGGTTTTTTATGGGATAAACGGCGGTCAATTACGCTGACAAAAAATTGTAGAACAAAGCCAATATTATTTTGATTAAACTGTTTTTTTTTTTGGGGGGGTTATCATTCATCAAAATACGACAGTTTATATGGGACAATCTAACAGCTACCCTATGCTGCTAGGGAACTAATTTTGTATGAATAAAAACAAAAAGTAGCAGAAACTTCACTTTATTTGTATAGATTATTATAATGACCTCGAGAAGTAAAAAAAAACATTAATTTACTTCCAAAAATTAATTTACTAGCTAATCTTCTTACATGGCAGTAAACACTGAACAATTCCCTTACAGATTAAGAGGAGACTTCATGCATCAGATACGGTGTTCTACAGAAGGATTCTGGGAATATATTAATCTACCAGTTTATTATGTACCTATTAATATTTAATTAGAAACAAAGAAAAGGATGTTGAACTTCCTGCTGTTACAGTATAAACATAGCCTCTCCGCTAGCGGTGTACAACAAGGAGAAACAAAAAGCGGTGATCCGATTTCTCTGGTCGGAAGGTGTGTCATAGGCTAAAATTCATCGGAGGCTTTTAACACAAAATGGCGACAGTGCGCTATCGCATAGAAGTGTATATGAATGGATCGAGTTTAAAACTGGCCGGTAAAGCGTGACGCCCGCTGAAAGAGCAGAGGGCCCGTCAACCTCAACCAATGACGAGATGATTCAGTAAGCTTCACAGATGGTAATGGTGAACCGTCGAGTTTATCATCGATGACGTAACATGTTCTCTGTAGATTCGGATCACTGCTCCTTTGTTTCTCTTTGGTGCACACTGCTAGCGAAGCGGTCATGTTTACACTGTAACACAAGCAAGAAAACTGGCGCGATCAAGATAAAACTTCTATCACGGGACCACAACATTACCAACTATAAGAATGCATGAGCAGAAAGCAGTGTGACAAACTTAAAAATATGTTATGGTGAACGTGTAGATAATTCTTGACTTGTCCTCGTATATTTAGTAAAAGTCTTGCAACTAGTTTCTGGTTAACTCTAGCCATCCGACCGATTTGCAAAAATACAGCAAGTAAAACAAATATTGTAATTGCTCTTGATTGCTAAAACAATCATTGCAGACTAACTTTTAACTTCTTTCTTGTACCAAGTTGCAACGAAATGATTTCCTTTTGGAAGACTCGGAATTATCTTTTGAAACCTGGGAGAACCTTCAGAAAAATACCAGACTTGTCCTGCCAGGCTTTCTCTTTACAAGAGTCAGATCAGGCCAAAATGGAGTATTGCTGATATATCTGGGCTGAAGCTGCCGTGACAAATTTCAAAAGTGTTTACGCGGCCTACAAACGAAACGTTGCTAGTCTGTCGCTGCACTATCGCTGTTTTCGTGGTAAATGTTCCACTAAAACCTGCCATGTCATGTAAACAGGGTTAATTCATCTGCATTCCTTTCGTATTGCATTGATATGGAACACATTTCACTTAGCTTCTTTCTCAGAACTGGTACTTTGTGGAACAGACTCCCAGTTGGGTGCTTCCCTAATGTCTACGATTTTAACCATTTCAATTCTAGAGTCTATCCTATATATCTTCATAATATGCTCTTCTTACTAACTTCTTTTAAACCCTTGTAAATTGTTACTGAATAGATATAGGTTTTCTATATCTATTGTGTTTTCTATTGATTTGCGTCTTTTATATGCCCTAGTGCTTTCCTAGATTATGTTGTGGCTATTGAAACATCTCATGGGGATAAAGGATTTCAGTTGTTTTTACATAAGGGTGTTCAGTTCTGTTACTCTGGGGTTATCATTTGTTGAGATGTTGGGAGTGTTCCTGCGTGTGTGTATTCAAATAAAGACAAACACAGATGTAGGGAAAAATACTGGTATATTTGAAGAGGTATTTAACAACAGAGTGGTTAGTAATAACGAACGCAGGTTAGTAATGACAATCAGCAAGAGTTTAAAGTCCAACGGTAACTTCCGGTCGAGAGACGGAAGTGTAATGGTCACCTGATCTCTAATCCCTCTGGTCTCCTCTAGCACTGTCCTATATCGTAGAGGGATCAGTCCATTCTTAGTCAGAAGGTGGGTGCGCCCCAACATCATTTGAGGATGTAGATTGAAGATATAAATGTGTTGTGTGTTGTTGCTGATATAGCAATGGCTGACAGGTTGATATTCAGGTTGATCTGACTACGTAGTATGTCATTCTTAATGAGGTTTGATGCCCCACCGGACGCTTTAATTGATTCGTTTCTTTACGGTTTATCAAGCCTTTCCGGGTCATTTAAAGCCAGGGAATATTTTTTAGATTGTAAGAATTTTTTTTGGATAATGGTTTACTGATACAAGTCTTACTAATTTACCTATAGCTGAGGAGAGCTTGATTTATAACTTTCCCAAAAGTATTAGCGCCTAAGTAAATGTAATGAACTCGACGGCAATTGGAAATCGAGTTGCTACACTACACCCGTCTAGTGCTGCACAGGTGTGTTAAGGTTTCAAGGTCGTTAAATGTGCATGAATCTGCAAAACTGGGGCAAACGATAAGTTGCTCCATAGTACGTAATTCACCGCATTGGCAAATGGGATCAACCTCAGTGACATATCCCCATTCCTGAAGGAATCATCGAACACTATTCGGAAGCGATACAGACAGGATCAGAAAGGGCCGGGCATCACTGGAACGAAGGGATTTTGTAGAGCTGAGTGCATGTGTTCCACGTTGTTAAGGTGGCTACACCACAGGCAGAGACACTGACTAGGAGCGAATCAATGTGAGAAGTTTGTGCTCGACCCAATTACTCATACACAACATCGACCTATTCGTCTTAAGATGAATGCTGCCATCTTACCGGGCATCACTACCTTCAGGCGGCGCTTCGACCTGAAGAAGGCTGACTGGAAAAACTTCACATATCCCTGGAATCATCCATTACTGGCCTACCTGCTACCCTCAACAACTACGAAGTCTTCATCGAGTTCCTCAGTGTTTCCTCTGGGAAGAATATTCTCACATCCAGGGCCTCTCCAACGAAGCAAAAGTGCTTTACGAAGAGTAAACCGCGATTAATAATTCCGAGCCATTATATTCCGAGCCATTTTATATTGATTTCTTGGTTATGTTTGACGTGGGTTTCTTGATGGAACGAATATATAGGAGAACTCTTCCACAATGAAAGTCAAAAACCAGCAATACACAGAAATAGCGACGGAAATTTATAATTTCAAAACATTGCCAAAAATTTAAAAAAAAAAAAAAACAGATAAACTTTGATTTAAAATTTATAATTTCTTGGGCGAATTATATACGCCCATATTTGATGTGATTGCAAAGGCCAATCCAAGCAGGGTACAATGTAAGGGCCTCGCTCTGGGAGAATTTGGTATGAATTTTAATAAATATAAATTCATTATATTTTGATAGTATTTTAAGGTAGTACTGATAGTAGACACAGAAAGAAAACTACAAAACCTTCTACAGAAGGTAGCGAAGGAGGGCGAGAAGAAAGGACTAAGCATAAACTACAATAACACAGTATGCATGGTTATCAGCAAAAGGGTGAGTCCAAAATGCAAATTACAGGTCGGGGAATCTAAAAGCAACCAGGTACAGAAATTTAAATATCTAGGAAGTGTTCTAACAGAGGACAGAAAGTACAACATTGAGATCCGAAGACGTATTGGGATGACCAAAGATGCATTCCAAAAGCTAAGCAGAGTATTAAGAGACAGGAAAATTTTGTTAGAGACAAAGAAAAGAGTATTGAACTGTTATGTGATATCTATCCTTCTTTATGGCAGCAAATGCTAGACAATTTCCTCAGTGATGAAGAAGAGACTTGAAACAACAGAAATATAATTCTACAGAAAGTTGCTGAGGATACCATGGACCGAACATGTGAACAACAACAAGATTTTGGAAAGAATGGAAACGAAAAGGAAACCTATACTTAACACCAGGAAGAGGCAGTTGAAATTCCTGGGACACGTAATGAGGAAGGAGAGCTTAGAAAATCTGATACTCACAGGACAGATAGAAGAGAAAGAGTGTCACAGGAAAGCAGTGCGTAACATACTTGAAGGGCTTCAGCAAATGGATGGTGAACAGGGTTTGAGAGAAATAACAAAAAGACAAAACTTATTAAGAGCTACAGGGGAGAGGAAGAAGTGGAGGGCCATGATCGACTATGTTCTTAAGGGACATGACACATAAAAGAAGAATTGTATATGCTTATTTTTTACAATTACATTTATGTCACTATTTCTAGTTGTGGCTTGTTTGTTATCAGTTACCATTATACTAGTAGACTATCTGACGCATTCGGCGAAGGAGTGGCGTATTCAACATTTGATAATATTGCGGCAATACGCGATTTTAGGCAGTTTTCATCAACATTTCTTTTTTATGGTTAGCCATAAGGAATTTTAAATGTAGGACAACCTTACACTTAAGTAAAATAATAACAATAATATTATTTATTAAGAATTTATTACAGGAAATATCAAGTTTAACGAAAGCATTAACAATTATGTATTTAGTTACATAACAAATAAATAAAAAATAATATAAATTTTGATACTATATTCGATTTGGTGTTATGCATTTTTCAAATTCTCCTTTGTTATTGACAGCATTTTAGAATATTTTGGCTGCAATGCTAAGGTTCTTCAGTTGAACAAACTGGAACTATTTGGTTTATACTTTGTTACCTCTCTTTTCCATTGTTGTTTTTAAATCGCTTTCTTCCAGTCATTGGCAATAACAAAATTCTGAAATTTATAATGATCTTATTCCATTACAAAAATAAAGCAGGAATATTTTAAATTAATATACGGCCAAAGATAAAAACGCTTTTGACAAAAACTATTCTAATTATGTAACAATAATGTAATGATATTCAGCAGACAAATCTGCGGTTTATGTTACCTCATCTCATTGCATGGTGACTGACTATAAACCTAAATTGAGCTTGAAATATTGTGTAATCGGCTCTAATTGTTTGTAAAATATTTGGATAAGATATCAGGTCATCCCATAAGTTCTGTCCGAATTTTGAATAAAGAAAACAAGTGACCAAATGTTACATTTAATTACAGATTCAATCAACAATGTATTTTCTCTGATTATCTATGACTTCCTTCCATCTATTAACAAGCTTACTAATTCCATTACTGTACAATTCTTTTGGCTTTGATTCGAAGAACTCACAAATATCAAGTTTTAACCTCTTCCTGTGTTACAAAAGCTGTTTCTTCCAATTTGATTCTGTAAGCTACGAAACAAATGGTAGTCTGAAGGAGCAATATCGGGAGAATAAGGTGGATGAGGAATTTTCTCCCAACCAAGTTCTTCGATCTTTTGTGACGTAATTCTTGCTGTGTGGGGTCGCGCATTGTCCTGATGAAACATCACACCCTTTCGATTCACTAGAGCAGGTCTTTTTTCCTCAAAGCTTGGTTCAAACGCTCTAATTGCTGAGAGCATATTTGAGCATTAATTGTTGCATTAGGTGGTAAGAATTCAAAGTGGATTATTCCTTGGCGATCCCACCAGATTGAAAGAAGTTGTTGAAGATGACAATGAACAGTTGTATGGTTTGAACTGAGAACCACTGCCAATTCCTCAACTGATAAAGCAGGATTTTCTTCAAGGGCTGCTTCAAGAAGCTTTTCATCAAACTCAACTGGACGTCCGGTTCGATCTTCATCTTCAAGGGTGAAATCTCCACCTCTGAATTTTGCAAACCATCTTCTGCAAGTTCTTTCATTCACACATTCCTCTCCATAAACTGAGTGAATGTTTCTAGGCACTTCGGCTGCTGAGTTTTCTTTTCTTGAACTCATAAAGCATTATGTGCCTCAAATGATTCTTGGGTACTTCCATGTTAGCAGAATTTTAATTTTATTGTTCTCTGAAATAAAATTTGATCAGTTTAAATGCATCTAAGCATAAAAATAATGTTCAGCTCCATTAGACATTATAAAATACTCTTTAAATTTCGTTCATTTTAACAAAAAGTTAAAATTCGGACAGAAATTATGGGATGACCTGATATAATGAATAATTTGCAGTGAAAAAAGCAGTTTTTTTTTTTTTTATTTATTTTGTTTTTTTGTTTAGGTTGTTTGTTCGGGAGGTTTTCTTCCTTGAGATTTTTCTGTTAATTCCCCCCCCCCAATCAAGAAATTATAAATTTTAAATCAAAGTTTATCTGTTTTTTATTAAATGTTTGGCAATGTTTTGAAATTATAAATTTTAAATCAAAATTTGTTTCGCTTGCCTCGCAACAATTCGAACCCTCAGAATGCAAAATTAGCAAAAATCAGGGAGTTATTTCACATTTCCCATTTCAATTTCGTAAGTGCGGATGCTAGTCGAGGTATTTACAAAGGATTTTTGACAATTTAAAAAAAAAGAAAAAAAATGATCTTGGCTTGTTTATCGGGATGTGAGCGAATGTAGACTCCACAATTAGAATTAGCTCACCTGAGTCTCCCATATTTGATGTGATTGCAAAGGCCAATCCAACCAGGGTACAATGTAAGGGCCTCGCTCTGGGAGAATTTGGTATGAATTTTAGTAAATATAAATTCATTATATTTTGGGGTGAATTCACAGAAAAGTTCCGATTTTTGTTTTAGAGGAGATCGTTAAGTGTCTTCTTAGCTAGTTTTCTATGGTTTTCTTGCTGAGTGTTATGATGTCGATTTGGGGTTAGTAGAGACAAACGCCAAATAACACGTAACAATAAAAAGGGTTTTAATAGGTTGGTAAAAAGGTACAGAAATCGCCTGAGTAGTCAATAACTAGCTCAGCTAAGAACTTCTCTGTCTATCTGTCTTAGCATTTATCGATCCACCCACGAGGATTGAATATGGCACAAGGCCGGTTTAATGTGGGTATCTCCGAGTCCGTAGGCTCGGCCAAAAATATAGCCCTTGAACCCGCCTAGACGGGTTCATGCCCTGTCTACCTCCCCGGACGAAACCTTGCCCTTCGGCAAAGCTTCGTCCGGGTCCCTATCACGACTCAGCTAGACTCGGAGATCTTACCCTCTCGGTCTATCTGCCTCATGTCAACTGACATGCCACTATTTAAAGTCTTGGTTCACAGACAAGTTCATCTTCAAGAGGGGTGGTAGGTTTCCGACACAACACTGAGTGACGTTCTTAGGGTTGTTAGTAAAGAGCTTCCGGATTGCGATGCGGGTTGAGATATTGATCTTTGTTTTTCTAGTTCTATATTTGCTTGAGTTGGAATGTTGGTGTTTTTGAATGTGTATTTCGGTTTTAGTTGAGGGCGTGTATTTTGGTGGCTTTTAATTTGTATTTGATATAAATGTCTCTATGAAATTTTAACTTCACTAGAATTTTTTTTTTCTTTTTTTTTTTTGCAACACTCCGACGCGTGTGGAAATCCTCACAGTATTCCATTGTCGAAGTTATCGCTAATATTTTTTGTCGGAGGTTAACCGTTATCTTTCCTGAATATCCTCATAAACTACGATTCTTGCCTTTTCTTACGCTAATACAACATGGCACAGTAACCCGCGACCTTGAGTGGCTTTGTAAGATAGCGAAAAGCGAACAAACTACGCACACGTAATATTTCGCATTTAAATAATGTAAAAATACACTGGGTTTATTTACGAAGCGTAATGCCTTCCAAATGTTAAGCAAAGTATCAAGGAACAGGAAAATGTCATTAGAAACAAAGAAAAGAATACTGAACTGTTACGTAATATCACTCCTCCTATATGGGAGAGATGGATTCATGCCTTTCTGTTGGAAGTGAACGCAATAATCTAAGCCGGCACTCGAACTGGGACGTAGCTCGCTGATACTATTTTCTTACACCACCCGCATATCTTTAGGGACTTTTTTATAGACTAGAATATTTTGGCAACACGGTGACTCGTATTAAAATCCTGTCAGTATTTAATATTCTTGAGTTTTTAGCGAACATTTTTTTCAAGATTTACAAACTCTACGTTTCCTTCAATTTCGCAAGCCAATCGGGGAAATTTGAATAAACTGATTTGTTTAGAAAATACTTTGATAAAAAACCCTACTTCGTAGTTTAATAATTTCTTTAATTTAATTTAATTTTATAGAACTTCACGGTAAACAATATTTTTTTTAAGAAAATTTACTTTTTTCCTTTTTAGCAACGAAGAATAAATTCTTAGGATTTCTTATTCTTGAGCATGCTACATACAACTGGCTATGCGTAAATATTACTTTCTGGAGACAAATTCCAACTTTTTGAAGATTTTGGCCTTGCTACTTATATTGCTAAAATTAACGTCACTTCATAAATTCCTTACGAAGGTCTATCTCTCTTTGTTGAAAAGGTGTGTATGGTGGAGGGATCTGACTGACGATTCGCAACTGCGGTTTATTTGATGTCTGTTTATCTGACTTTTCATTTTTCCAAAAAGATTAATGACAATTTCTCTGTACTAAGCTACGTACCCTAGTAAAACCAACTGTACTTTGTACCCCATTACGTGTTTGTACTTCTCCCCAAAATTTGGTTTTGGTCGGTCAATGCATTGTTATTTTAGAGAGTTAATTATTGTTAATTCTTTTTTATCTTTTTATCGTGCTGAGCTCGAAATTCTAATTTTGGTGGTGTTGTATTTAAGTTAAACTCGCGTAAGTTATTGAGAGTTATTTTGGAGGGGGGTTGTTTTTTTTTTTAGAGTAACTGTCTACCATTTTTCTAGCTTCTGGAAAAGAGATATTTTTTCTGATATTTAATTTCTACTATTTCTTTTTCTTTGCCAGGCTTTCCATATTCGTAAGTATGCAGGATGATTTTCCTCACAGATCGCACATTGGAATGGACGTCGGCAATCAATTTCTCCTAGGACAGTGTTTCCCCATCTTGCACACACCAGGCCCTAGTAAATCTATATTTACCTATTTTTCAAACATTTGATAGTTGAGACACTTGAGCTGTTAAGGGATAAATGTGCCTACCTTGGCAATAATATATCCAATTTTTTATTTTAGAGTGTGGTTTTGAGGTACTGAATATAATAATGCAGGTGTATGTGTTTAAAGAAGCAAAACGAAATATATTCGTTGGGAACGGTGATGGTCGCACAATACACAAGCTCGCTCAATAGAATCTCCCTCTGAAAGACTGATGACAAACGCTTATTTTAGATGTTTGTTTTTATCGTGTGTTCATGCTTGATATTAAGCACCTTCCCGTGTCTAGAGAAACCAGGCTAGTTCTTACATTGCTTATAACAGAAGGTACTAATCAAGTTCTCCTGTTGACAGCAACATTTATCATCAATCCAGTGTCCTAATGTCACTTTTCAGCCCAGCGTGTTATGAGCAGACACGGCCACATTTTTCACAAACCCAATGAGTCACAGCTGAGTCAATACAAACCCT
Organism: Acanthosepion pharaonis; assembly: GCA_903632075.3. Lineage (NCBI taxonomy): Eukaryota > Metazoa > Mollusca > Cephalopoda > Sepiida > Sepiidae > Acanthosepion > Acanthosepion pharaonis. The sequence goes on from CAHIKZ030000759.1 coordinate 196,854, forward strand.
CATTTTAGCAGCACGCTTTACATTATATTGGTTGAGCCTATCTCAACTCTTTACATTTTTACGTTTTTCATAATGATTTTGTTTAGCGGCATATCAACATCTCTATGGGTTATTTAATGCCAAAATCTAAATCTTTTGAACACAGTTTTATAGCTTTAACTAAATATATTTTGAACGCAATTGTATGCCTTTAATTACAAATAAAATCTATTGTTGTTAATCGTGCTATAAAATGTATTGATATTCATTTTACTGTAAATAGCTATTGTCCATAATTTTATTATAAATACCTATTGTTGCTAATTTCATTATAAATAGGTATTGTTGCTAATTTTACTATATAAAATATATTACTGGTATTTTTCATCCTTTCATAAATTTTTTTTTGGGGGGGGGTCACTAGTTAGCCATAGCTGGGGCCCTAACAGGTGCTACGACCTTAGGTCAAGGTGTACCTAGGAACAACAGCAATTAAGATCCTCAAAATAGCTCCACTCTTCCTATTAGAGGTCTTCCTGCCGGATGTAGATATATTTCTATGCACACACACACACACACACACACACACACACACACACACACACACACACACACACTATATATATATATATATATATATATATATATATATATTCTGTTTCTACGTTATTTTTATCGATACAAATATTTAAGTAAATGTTCTGTTTATAATAAACAGTATTAACACCATTTACTGGCCTGAATGTCCGAGAAAATTCATGGAAAGGAATCGAACCTATAATCTACATGGAACCATCATTTATCTTGACGTGCTATACCATTTAGCCACAGAGGTTGTTATACTGCTTATTATAAACAGAGCATTTACTTAAATATTCGTATCTATAAAAATAACAGAAAACATGTAAGAATAATTGTAAATATGAATATATAACGAGGCAAGCCTTATGTGTATGATGGTATAAATTTCGAAATTTGAAAATCTGTTTCTGTATTTGCAAGGAATGCTTGCACTGAATATGTTATCTTCCGGTGGTTATCTTCAAATTATGCTACAACAGCATCGTATTTTGTTTTCATCAATAAAACCACCACCTGCCTTAATTACTGCTTTACACAATCTTGGCATTCTTTCCAACAGATTTTGAAAAAAAAAAAGTAGACCTTTTTAAGCATTCGTTAAGCACTGAAAAAGCTCACGCTCGCGCATTAGGTATTCTTTTCGAACTCTTCTAATTCATTCCATAATAACTCAATGAGGTAAGAGGTCAGGAGATGGAGGCGGCCAAGTTATGATTTCCAAAATGTTGTTCCAGGTAATTTTGACAAAATTTATAAAAGTGTTTTGGATCATTGCCTTGTTTGCAGTTATGCGTAAACCAGATCGTATAGCATGTCTTCGCAAAATCGAATGATATTGTTCTTTTTTCGTGTATCCCTTGACCTGGATTAAATCCTTAGCTCGTTCTCTCTCTACCCGCAAAACGCCCTCACGCCATGACAGACCCATCACCATGCTTAACTGTTGGGACCTTACATTCATTATTCAATCTTTCTCCTGGCTTTCTTCTCATAGACACTCTCCTTTTACTACCAAAATGTTCAATTTTGGACTCATCTGTCCACAAGATTTTTGCCACTCTTTTAATGTTTAGTTTTTTTTTTATGCTTTCTTGCCCATAACACTCTTTTCTGCTTATTCACCTTCTATAATAGGAGTTTCTTGGTGACTACACACGCCCTGATCTCCGCTGATCTAAGTCAAATTTTCCCGGTTGAAAGCGACACTGGTTGCTTTCGAGAGGGACTGAATTCAGCTCTGAACTCTGAAGCAGTTTTTCTGCTATTTCTTTTTTGCTCTCAAAAATCAAGTGATTACCTTCAGCGGCAGTTGTCACTTGGCGCTCCAGTTCGTTTTCTGCCAACATTTGCCCCTTTTTCTAATTGCCTTTGTAACCTTATGTCTAGAAACCTTTAATTTCTTGCCAATTTGTCTTTGAGAGTAGCCGCGTTGGAATAAAATTTCAATTTATGCCCTCACCTCAAAACATACCGACTTTGATTCTGCCATTTTATGCAAATTACTTCCAAATTAAAATAAATAAATAAAACTATGAAAACACTTTCGTAATGGCAGAAATCTTTTGTTTCTTCTTCAAACAGAAACAGTTTTACGTTTTGTTTACAACATTAGTGAGCGCTGAGTTAACATTTAGAACTTGAAGTAACATTTAACTTAGTAGAAAAATTTACTGAGGGGGTTAATAGTGAAAAACAAAATATAATGTTTGCCATAGAAAATATTTATAATATACCAATAGTGTATTGTGGAGAGATGAATCCAAATATGAACTTTTTTGGTTGTAAAAGTGACCTGCATTTTATATTTTGCTTTAAAAATACGAATATATATATATATATATATATATATATATATATATATATATTGATAATATTAGTGGTAAATATACACATACATATGCAAAATATATAAATGAATTGGATCGTATTTACGATTCCAATGGAATAAATTATGACCATGGAATATTAGTGCTTAAGCCTTTATATATATATATATATATATATATATATATATATATATATATATATATATATATATATAAACAAAAACACACGGGAAAACCATTACACCGCCTCGCGGTGCCATATATATATTATATATATATATATATGTATGTATATAAAAGTGAACATTGAAGTCAACACTTAGAGGCGACAGGCTGTTTCATGCTAGGCGCAATCGTCAGGCCGCGAATGTATAGATAGATAGATAGATAGATAGATAGATAGATAGATAGATAGATAGATAGATAGATGAACAGAGTGTAGATAGATGTATGAAAAGAGTATAGATAGATAGATGAACAGAGTGTAGATAGACAGATGTATGAAAAGAGGATTGATAGATAGATAGATAGATAGATAGATAGATAGATAGATAGATAGATAGATACACACACACACACACACACACACACACATACACACGCAGGAGAACTGTCCTAAGTTATTAATGTATATATTTGAGTTTTTTTTAACCAATTAAAATGCATGTTAATGCCATGTTGCCCAATGATATAATGACTCGGATTTTAATTCAAAGATTTCCTTAGACATTAGAAAGCTATAGCTGAAGCATTTAAAGAATTTATACTTCAAGTTTGTTTATTACTTTTAGAATGGCTTTGGTAAGTGTCAATTGTCCTAAATAATTGTCATTTTGTTTAAAGTATACAATTTGAATACACCCCCGCTGTCCAAATTAATATACATAAAAAGTAACATTTACTCACACAAACATACGCACACACACGCACACACACACACACACACACACACACACACACATGTATGGGCTTTGAGAATCTATGCAGCTTCATCAAGGACATCTTGTGCAAACAGATTTGATTGGAAGACTGCTGCATTTCGTGTGACGTCATAATGGGTGTGTGCTTGCATGGTTCGGCTGCACAGGATGGTGTTTACTTTCCGGTTGTGACGTGAAGAAAAGTCAAATCCGAAACCCTGTGACTCGAGCTTGTCATTTGTCCCTCCTCCAGCGACAACCACCGCCAAGGCATCTCCTTACCCGCCGCGCCTTGTTGCCTGGCAACTACGTTTCCGGCAACATGATGCTGTCGTGATGCAAAAATAAACACTTCCACTCACCCCAGTAAGCATTTCTCTCTTTTTCATACCCTCTCTCTCTCTCTCTCTCTCTCTCTCTCTCTCTCTCTCTCTCTCTCTCTTTCTAACGCTTTCACTAACTTTTTCTTTCTCACTCTCTTGCTTTCTATCTCACTGTCTCTCTCTTACCCCTCTCTCTATCCCCTATCTCTCACTCACTCTCTCACTCCCACCCGCGCCATAGTTCTCTTTCTCATTCCCTCTCTCTTTCCCTCTATCTGTCTTTGTCGAGAGATTTTTTTACGTCATTGTCTCCAACTTTCAACATGATGCGCACATTTTTCTAAAATAAACCATTATTATTCCACGAGTTATTAGGACGAGTATCTCCATTTGTATTATTTCGTTCCTGTATTTCGATTGGTATACCCAGTTTTTTAGACTGAGTACATTCACTTACGTGCTAATAACCTTAGGAAAGGTATGTATCCTCTTCTTCTCCCCCCAGCTATGGGTAAATAGCAGGACCGACAGAGTTCTATAGCCTTGGATGGCAACTGGTCTACCGCAGAAAGAAATGGCAACCTACTACGGGAAAACATCTGCCTCGTCAGTCATGTATCGAAAGATACATGATCGCCTAATCGTGTATCACGCATGGCACATAACTGACTGAGAGTCTAATGAAGGATTGTTTTCTTTATTACTTAGGGATTCATTGGCTTGAAGCCATTTTTAATCATTGATCTGAGAAACAAGAAGAAGAAGAATTCAGTAATTAACACTCCAGTCGAATCCATTACATTCACTTAGGTGTTAATACCCTTGGTAAAGGTATGAATCCTTTTCTTCTTCCCCCAGCAGGAAAGACCGGGTTCTATAGCCTTGGATGGTCTACCGCAGAAAGAAATGGCAAACTACTGCAGGAAAAAAATCTGCCTCGTCAATCATGTATCGAAAGATACATGATCGTCTAAGCGTGCATCAGGTATGGCGCATAACTGACTGATTATCTTTAAATTGGATGTGCGTGGTGGTGTAATGGATAACGGGCTGGAGAGCTGAGTTCGAATTCCTGTCGAGTTCCTTACATTCACTTACGACCAAATAACCTTGTGAAAAATATAAATCCATCTCTTCTCCACATCCTCAGCTATGGTTTGAATTGTCGGACAGATGTGGGCCCTGTAGCCTTGATTGGCAACCAATCTAACGTAGAAACAAACGGCAACGGGAAAATCGTCTTTCTAGTCAATCATGAATCGAAAGAGACATGATCGACCAAGCGTGTATCGCTTGCTGGATGGACATTTGCGTCCCGGACATTTGCATCCCGGACAATTGCGTCCCGGACAATTGCGTCCCTGGTCATTTGCGTCCCTAGACAATTGCGTCCTTGGATGATTGCTTACCTCTGATAATTTTTTGAAGTTACTATTTGATTTTTTTAGTTGTTTAATATAGAAATTTGAAAACCAATGCCTTTTATTACTCAAGCAGAAAGGTAGTTAGCATAAATAAAAAAGATAAAAATGTATTTTTTAAATCGACAGAAAATTAATGTAGCAGTTTCAGTTCACCCCAGCAGTGCGTACCAAAAACTTTTAATAGATTCTGGATTTTATAGATTATATTTTTATTTGGAAGCCATGGCTAAATTCTAAAATGGAAAAATATTTGTGGACGAGGAAAATTACTGCTATCACTATCATACGAAAAAAGCCGATAAAACTAAAACCTAGTTGCGATGTGTAGAGCGATCTTTCAACACTGTCAATCTGTCATTGCATTTAAACAAACAAAAAAACTTTTAATTTTTTTAATTTAATTTTATTTTAAAAATTTATGATTACTATTATTTTTCAAAATTCATGGCAGTTACCTTTAAAAGCTACAAAAAGTTATCAAAGGTATGCAATTATCCAGAGGTGCATTTGTCTAGGGACGCATATACCCAAGGATACAACTGTCTGCTACGCAATTGTCCGGGACGCAAATATCCAGTAGGCAACTATCCTAGAACCCTATCATGTTATGGCACCTGACTTCGTCTTTATCGTTATCTTGTTCTTCTTGTATTAATCACGATGATTCATTTCTTAATTTGTTTGTCAATCGGTTGAAAACATTCAAATAAATCTTTACACTGTCATTATGATTAAATAGTTTCTTACGCGGCATATTTCACTAGATTATTGGTGAGTGACACTCTCATGGAGAACTATTTGATCAGGCACTGGGATAGTGAAAGATGCCTTCTAAAAGCTGGACAATGTATTTAAAAACAAGAAAATCTCGTTAAGTCAAATGAAAAGATTACTAGGTTCTTATGTTATATCAATCTTCCTATATAGTCGTGAAAGATGGACAATCTCCTCATAAATGAAGAAGAGATTTGAGGCAGCCGAAATGTGTTTCTATAGAAGATTGCTGAGAATACCATGAACTGAACATGTGAGCAATGAGGAAGTGCTAAGGAAAATGGAAACAAAAAGTAAGGATTACTTAGAATCAGGAATAGCTATTTGAAATTCCGAGGTCATATAACGAGGAAACAGGGCATCGAGAATTTGACACTCGCAGTATTTAAAAAAAAAAAACAGCCAATGCGTACGAAACTTTTCTTAGCTGCTTAGGATGTGCTTCGACCGGGCTACATACGATTGTGAATTCAGAGTTTTCCTCCTCCTAGACTGCTTGCTAGCCAAGGCTATAGAACCCAATCTATACTTCTATTTACCCGTGGCAGTGGAGAGAAGTGTTGGATTCACATATTTTGAAAGCATATTAGAGTAAGTGAATGTAATGAACTCGACAGGAATTCGAACTCGACTCTCCGATTCCTCAGTCCGAGCCGCTATCCATTACTCCACCGTCTTTTTTTTCTTTTACAGGTCCTTCTAGTTTAGACGGTAGACGAAAATAAAATAGTGTTTAAAAAATAAAAGGACCACCTACTCAAATAGGAGTATTCACTAAAAACGTTTAAGTGATATATATATATATATATATATATATATATATATATATGTGTGTGTGTGTGTGTGTGTGTGTGCGTGTGTGTGTGTGTGTGTGTGTGTGACGTCGTTCCCCGGTCGCAGCGCCGACTGTGACGTTCTATCCTGATCTACCACGGCGCCAGTTGTGACGTCCCCAAACAGCACCAATTGTGACGTCCTCGCCGCGGCGCCAGCTGTGCGCTCCTCGCTGCTCCGTTCGGGTGTCGCTGCTCCAAACGTGACGTCAGCCTGTCGCGTCAGTCGTGTTGTCTCGTCCTGTGACGACCAACTGGTTTGGTATCGGTCGCGGCACCCAAATGTGACGTTCTAACCTTTTGGTGATTCGGGTGGGAATCTGGTTAGATTTGATAATTGCGCTCTCACATGTTCCAGCAAGGTCGTCAACGACTGACTAGTTTGTCGTACCTTATTCGTAATTGTCATCAGTTGGAAATATTTTTGCATGAATCCGCTCATTTCCTGTAATTCGATCATTACAGTTTCTGTATTATTAATTACCTCTTGTCTCAACCCTGCCAGGTTATCTATTAACCAATTGATTCTGGCTCTATTTTTGGCCACTTCTAACCTTGTCACATTTAATATTGTCACACTCTCCCTTGCCACTTGAGCAAGCGTCCTCTGGTTTACCTCCACTTCTCTCAGTTTCCTTCTTATGAATTTAACGTCATCTTCAGTCGCTATTCCAAACAGGACATTTAACGCTTTTCCCACAATCGGAACTACTGATCCCCTTTCCCGCGTCTGCAGTAACTCTATTCCCTTCAGGTAATTCTGCATGTTCCTCCATTGAGCCTCTATCATAGTGGCCTCTGATTCCAGGGAGTGTAATAAACTAAGATACCATTTTTCCTTGGGATAATCTTGTCCCACCTTCAACCGGGCTGCATCCAGCTGCGTTAGCTCATTTCTTAACTTATTTAGTAGCGACTCGTATGGTTTCAAATCTATCACGAATGTGATCAACCATTTAGACCTGGTTATTATTACTTCACTCGTCTTTTTAAAAATGGTGTTTCGGCTGTGCTTCCCAGCTTCCGCCATCGTCACCATCAGTGTGGCTATCATCATCATCATCATCAGACCTTTCATCTTGATCATTCCTGCAAGGTAACAAAATTCTCTTGTTGTTATTCTTCACAACCATTCAGTCTTGCTCAATTCATTACTCAATTATTCCATAATTTCTTACTTAGTTCAGCTCTTCCCTTCTCTAACTAACTCCTAGCAGACAGAATGGTCCGGACAGGTGTGCGTGGTACCTGCCAATACCCGGACCTCAAGTCCAACGTAGAGAAGTACTTTGCCTTCTCTAATAATGCCAATATGTCATCTATTAGTGGCAATGGCACCGCCAACGGCTTCGATATAGAATTCAATTTCCTAAAATCTACACAAAAACGGTGCCCGCCATCTTTCTTACCCACTATTACTATTGGAAAGCTCCAAGGGGAGATCGATCTTTCGATCACCCCAGCTTCCAACATCTCTTCTACTGCCTCTTCTACAAGGGGTCTTTTATGAATAGGTGTCCGGTAGGGTTTTAATTTCACAGGGGGGTGATCTCCGGTGTCGATTTTCATTTTGACTGTGTGGGTCTGGCCCAATTCCTTGTCTGACTGGGCTACCACATCTCGATTATCCCTCAGCAGACCCCCCACTCTGGTTCTAAATTGATCCGGTACTAATATATCTTCGTCCACTATTCCTTCTGTTTGCTCTACAAGTTTTCTTCGTTCCTCTTCGAATCTCACCCGATTCAGAGTCCATAGGGAAAGCGCTTTCCCTATCTCTTCCCCTCTCCTAACCTTTATAGTCTTTTGGGCCTGGTTCACCATCATAATGGGCACTAATTCAGCTGCCTCCACCACCGTCTCACACAGAGTTACCTCATTCTCTTCTAGGCCTTCCCTTCTACAGGGACCAACTGCAGGGGTCCTTTTCCTATTTTCTTCCCTGACATTAACCTACCCTTTCCCGCCACCGCCGTTCTGGGGGTAGCTTTACATCTTCCTCCACCACTATTGTTATATCTTCTTCTGGTGGGCATCCCAATGGCGTTCTCTCGCCATTCACTATCAACACAGTGGGGTTGAACTCTATCTGGGCCCTCTGGTTCCGGAGCCAATCTTCTCCAAAGATTGCCTCCGTACACAGGTCGGGGGTTACGTAAAAATTTTGCGTGCTTCTTAATTTCCCAATCCTCACCGGGAGCCTCACCATCCCTTTTATCTTCGGGGGGGGGGGCTCCATCTGCTTGCGTGACCTCTATGTCCGCTTCCCGTAACCTACTCTTCCGTCTCACCCGCCTGTATGCTTCCTCTCTCAGCAATGACACAGATGCTCCTGTGTCTACCAGAGCTTTCATCGCCTTACCCCCTATCTCTGCTCTACAGGATAGCTCCTTCTCTTGCGTCAGCGAAGAGAACACTTGGGCTTTCCTCTTCCTGGGTTCCCACCTTTGGGTCATCCCAGCCATAGGCGCCGGTAGCAATAAATCACCTTCATTATTCTTACGAGGGGGAGTTCTGCGCTTCCCGCACCTGGGCGGCCCCGGCTGGACCTCTCCCAGTCTCCCGCGGCTGTTCCTAAGGATACAGCTTCTCCTCAGGTGCCCTGGTCTCCCACAAAACCAGCACCTTCTTGCCGGACAGTTCACCGCAAAGTGGCCCACCTGACCACATGTCCAACATTTTGCTCTTTTTCTCTTCAATTGGGCTAACCTCCCGTTTACTCCCGGGGGGACCTGTCCTCTATCCAAGCGGCTCGCCCGACCACTGGTCCAAGCTTTTATTTCCCTTCTTTTTAACTGGGCCACCCTCCCTCTTAATTCCGGGGTGGCCCGCTGGCTTTTCCCTGGTCCTGTCTCTTGGGCTCGGCCTTCTTTGTTAATATCGGTGGGGCACATTTTCTCAGCCCGCACCACTTGGTCAGGTGTCCTTTCTTTCCACACCTGGTGCACCTGTCCTGTTCAAAGTCTGGGGGAAAACCCCACTTCGTCGGACATTCCGCCGCTCTGTGGTCCTCATGCCCACAGGTCCAGCAGACCAGCCCGTATCTACCCGGCGTGGGCTTATAAAACCCATGCCTGGTTGACCATGCCTTTCTATTGGGGTCTTCTTCCCACCCCTCAGGCTGATCTACTTCTAGCTTGACCTTCCGATTCCACGCGGGGGGGTCTTCCGCCTTCCCCCCTTCTTCCGACCTCTTGACTTAGTATCTGTTTCCTTCCACACCTTTTCACCTTTTCCCATACGCCCTGGCTCTCCTTGGCCAGCTCTATTGCTGCCGATAGTCTCAGCGGTCCCTCTTTCAGCACGTCGTGACGAACACGCTCGTCACTTAGCGCCTCCACATACAGGTCTGCTAGTTGAGCCTGCATGACCGCATTGTCTCTAACCACTTCTGGGAAGGCTAATGATGACAGCTTCCCTGCTCGGGTCCCCAATTCTCCAGGGGTTTCGTCCCGCAGCTGTGTCAGCTTTAGGAGGGCCCTCATGGCCTCTATAGCCGTGCCCTCGTCGGCGAATTCCTTGGTCAATAGTCCCTTTAATCTTTCCCAAGACAAGTGGGGTTGACTCTCCAAGAGCTCCTTCATAAACTCAGAGGCTTTCCCCTTTGTGGCATCGTATGACAGATACAGGGTTTCGTGGTCTGTGAGTTCATATATAACTCGGCTCTTCTCCAGGATTGCCAGCCAGTTTTTGAAATCTTTCCCACTGCCGTCAAATGCTGGGACCCTCGGTCCACCCAACAACCTTCTTAGGTCAGCTGATAACCCCTGTCTAACCCCCTCTTCATCTCCCACTGCTCTATCTGAATCATAGTCCGACATATTTAAAGAGAAAGACAATCTACGCAGCAACAATCGAGGTTGGGAAATCAAACAAAGTGTCCTACCTTACAGACGATTCTGTTCTCGTTCCTCTCGGTCTCGGGTCGTTTTGAGTCCTATTCGAAATTTCTCAGCAACAGCGGTCGATCCAGGATCCTGTCCTGATGTCACGGTACTAATTGTGGCAGTGGCTGTTCCAGGGTCCTATCCTATGGTCACGGCACCAGTTGTGACGTCGTCCCCTGGTCGCAGCGCCGACTGTGACGTTCTATCCTGATCTACAACGGCGCCAGTTGTGACGTCCCCAAACAGCACCAATTGTGACGTCCTCGCCGCGGCGCCAGCTGTGCGCTCCTCGCTGCTCCGTTCGGGTGTCGCTGCTCCAAACGTGACGTCCGCCTGTCGCGTCAGTCGTGTTGTCTCGTCCTGTGACGACCAACTGGCTTGGTATCGGTCGCGGCACCCAAATGTGACGTTCTAACCTTTTGGTGATTCGGGTGGGAATCTGGTTAGATTTGATATCAGCCTCGTCGTTCCCAACTCGCTTCCAACGCCAGGTTACCAAGGTAACTGCACTGATCTCCAGTCTGCCTACCCACGTTGTGAATTGATCTTAGACAGACGAGATCAAACAGTGGTTGGGGCCGTAATGCAAACTGAGTTCAACGGGGGTGATACTACACAAATATGCATAAAATAAAATAAAATGAAAACTCAAAAAGTTCAAAGTATCAAAGAAAAAGGTAACAAACTTTATGTCTAGTTGTTCGATACATAGGACTGCATCTATCACCCGACCCGTTCTGTGGATTGTGACACGTCGTTTTCCGTTAGGCAAGTTTTTAACGCTTCAAGTTGTCTGCTGTCTAAGAAATTGGCGTTTCGGTGTGTCTTTGGACGAAAGTCGAAAAAAAACTTATTTCGGTGGTCTGGTTCTAAGTCGCTCTTCAAAATAATTGTTCTTGGGTTGAAGAGGAGTCCGGAATTTTGCGTGAACCTTGGTCAGCTATCTGCGAGGCGGCATAAACTCTGGAAACTCAACTCTCCGCTGGAGCCCAAAATTCTCTGATTTCTGCCTGTTGGGGCCTCGCTTTTATTGACGCCGACCAAAACCGGGGTGGGTCTGTCGGCGTCGGGGGGTTCCTCGATAATTCTAAATACATATCCACCTCTTTTATTTCTGGTTAGGGATTTTCCACTCTTTTCCATTTTGGGGAATCTTTCCTTACTCCCACTCTCTCACCATACTTCAGAGGGGCGTGAACTGCCCTCCCCACTTCCTCGTAGCAGCTTCTCATACTTATACTCTGGATGTGGCGTCGACAGCCTTCTTCGTGCGTCACGTGATCACCACTCGGCCAATGAGGTCTTAGTTGGGTATCTTTCCTCCTCCTTCGCGCGTCACGTGATCACCACTTGACCAATGATGTCTTAGTCGGGCGTGAACAATCCGCGACTTTGTTTCGGGAAAAAAAAAATATCTTGCTTAACTAAAAAGAATTATCTCTTCTCTTTCCCTTTTCTTCCGCTTTAATCGCCATTATCATTTTTCTAGCCGCAAACGGACAATATGACAACTCTTGTTCTACACGTGGTTTTTGTCAGGTATTTTATCGCTAATTATCAAAATGGGTGGTCTTCTTAACACGGCCTCAAAAAAGAAATATCTCTAAAATTTCAGTCAGTCTGTCGCCTCCAAGGAAGAAGAAAAAACACTTCTGGGTCCCCATTCATTTTCCTTCGGTACATATTTATAACATAATTTTATTATCGCAGGCCAAAGTTGTTTCGTCGAAAAAAATTCGGTCAGCGGACACGGCTTGTGTGGTTTTTAATTTTTCATATCTACCCAAAGTCTTGTAGTTACACCTGTGTTTTGTCAATTATCAAAATTAACGTTTTCAATTGAATTTTTCGTTGGCCAGTACAGCAGCCGTTTTGTTTACGTACTCCTAGATAACACAGCCGTTATCAAAACACATCTGTTTCTTTCTTTCTTTCCCTTTCTTCTTACCCAGAATTTCCCTGTCATTGTAATGACACCCTTTCGCCATGGTTACTTATCAATATATTCATTGTCTCTTAGCCGTGTGTGTGTTCTGCTGATCACCCACGATTCGTCTCGCCTTTCTTTCTGCCTTCTTTTCTTTCTTTTCCTTTCTCTGCCTCGTAAATGGTGCCACATATATATATATAATCGGGTGTTACGGAAAATTTTCCAAATCATGTAAAAGAAACATTTTCCATTTGCTTCGAATCATTGTATCTTAGAAATGATTAAAGCTATCTTACTGGAATTTTCCGATGTTTTTATAATTTTATAACACTACTGGGCTCTCCATTGAGCAATAAGAATGTATAATTACTCTCTAAGCTTAACAGAAGAATCGTGATGAAATCGATTATAAACGAAAATGACAGGTTCATCATTAATTAATCATAGCTATGGATCAGAAGCTCATGAAGGATTGAAATAATGTTCATATCAGATATATATATATATATATATATATATATATATATATATATATATATATATATATTATCATTTCCAGATTATTCAAGATGATCCTCGCCTTCTAACCCTTTGTTATCGATTACAATATGCTCCACATGTTTCACCTGCGATTTCATTTTCAAGTCTTTTTTACTGCTCTTTGGACTGTCATAGATGAAACTCTTTTCTCACGAGCCAAACGTTTTCTGGATCTTTTCTAATTGATCGCTTTAGTTGATATGATGATCCTTCTTCCTGTTGTGACCTCCTGATCCAGTTTTCCTCCCGACTGTTCCCTCTTTTTTAAACCGTTCTATTCATGGTTCTTGAATGGTCTTTGAAAATGGAAGCCAGAATATGAATTTTGGTACCACTACTGAAGTCCTGAATGATCTTTTTCCTTTCACTATTGCTCAGTTGGGAAGACGGTGGAGCTGACGTAAAATGATTTTAACCTGTTCTTTTTCTAGCTGACTATCTCAAAGGTTTTTTCGGTGATTCTTACGACAAATTTTGTCAAGATGGCTAAACGAAACTCAATTAATTTAGTGGGTTTTTAGATATTAAGCATTGTGTTGGATGGACAATTATCCCATGCTGTTACAAGATTTGGACAATTTTGCTGTATATATATATATATATATATATATAGATAGATAGATAGATAGATAGATAGATAGATAGATAGATATTGAGACGGGTTTCACTGAATAATTTAGACATGTTCTCCCTACTTATTTTCAATTGGATCCTTTCATATTCACGGTTAAGCTTTTTGGTGTCGTTATTGAAGGGCGAGGGAAAATCGCCGTGTTGATTCATATTTCTTTTATTCCGAGTACTTTCGAGATAGTAAAATGTCATCATCAGGATATTGTTTATTACAAGGCAAATATTGTAGTGTTCATTATTGTCAAAGTCAAAATTGTTGTGTTTATATGAAACTTAAATTTCTTACGTGTGGAGTGAGGAACGCTGAGTCAGTGCTTGATCGCGGACACCGTTTTAGGGGAGGTAATTAAGTATGGTTGCGAATAGTATTTTTTTACGAAATAAGTAGTAAAAAATCTATTAGTGCAAACCTTGGCATTTCAAACTATTGTACACATTTTAAAACATTTGTGGAGTATTCATAATTAATTTAATTAAAGATTGGTTTTCAGTTTTTAATAGAGATAGCATCGAGCACTGATTTTTGTAATCTTTTTACCGGAAGGGCTGGGATGCACAGGTCTACCACTTTGTTACTTAAGGCCTGCCTACCCCTTTTTTTCATCTCTTTTTTTTTTTTTTTTTTTTTTTTCGTGAAAAGGACTTTATGAGAACAGAGTCGTAACGTGGGGTCTCTTCTTTTCTCATTATTAATTGATCCTTGACTGAAATTTGAGTCGCGAGACTAGGCAGTGTTTCGCAACACTTACTGTACCGGATCGGCTTCTGATTCACCTTTTGAATGAAAAAAGAATGTTCGACCAATAAGATGGGTGGGCTTGTAATGGATTGGTCAACCAAGAACTCCTCATCTTTATCTTTCTCATACCCCAAAATTCTGTTAGAATCTGCCACGCTGTTCCTCTATCCCTCTTCAGTTATTCAGGTCCCACTCGCAGACTTAATCCTCGATTTGAGCGGACTGAACTTCGTACTCTGACCACACGTGTACCTGTTCGCTTTCTTTTAGTCTGTCCATTTTTCTTCTCACCTTCTTTTTAACCAACAATTTCATCCAGAAACCCTAGATTTCATAAGACATTTTTAATAAGGCTAACGTTTCGCTTCTAATTTTAGCAAACGTAATGGAAAAACTTGATTGTGATTGGTACTCTAGATTTCTTTCACTTATTTCCCACCCCCAGAATAGCATTAAAACGTACAACCTCATCTACTATTCTACAAGGAATGGTTGATAGGGCCTGCGTCTCGAGAAAACATAAGTTAATAATATTTTCACACCTGCTCCGGTACAAATATTTATTTGACTCATTTTCTCCAGCGACAAACAGCGGGGATTTCAAGAATTAAATTCTCACACATTGTCTGCATAGCTCTCCACGAACATGTCAATCATAAATGCCGAGTTTAGACCATGTCCTTGACATATATATATATATATATATATATATATATATATATATATATATATATATATATATATATATATATATATATATATATATATATATGTATATATATATATATATACACATATATATACGTATATATATATATATATATATATATATATATATATATATATATATATATATATATATATATATATATATATATATATATATATATATATATATATATATATATATATATATACGGTTGCATGTGTTAGCTCTATCACTGTCATGTTCATAACGTTATTCTGGTAGATAAAAATGTATATATCATTTTTCACGCATGCACACACACACACACACACACACATATATATATATATATATATATATATATATGGGGGGGTGTTTGTGTGTCTTTGTGGTATTTAGTGAAAAGTGGTCAATAACCGTGATAGAGCTAATATATGCAAACGTATATATATATATATATATATATATATGTGTGTGTGTGTGTGTGTGTGTGTGTTATTAATCCAACAGATTTTATCACGCATCCACTCATACGTATGTGCCTGTATGTACGTCTGCGTACGGATGCGTGGCGCTTCGACGACAATTTTTCCTCCCCCTACCACAAAAACACCGATAGACGCAACCATATATAAATCCAAAATTTAAAAATAATCAGTTTGTCTGACGACTGCAAATAGCGTGAAACCCAGGGTCACAAACACACATCAATCCAACTAAATATGTTAGCTCTGTCACTGATATTAAGCGCTTTCCAATAAGTATCACGCATATATAATATATAAATAGTATATATATAACAAAAATGCATATATATATATATATATATATATATATATATATATATAAGGGAGTATGACGATAAACTACATCCGGCAGCAAGGCCCCTGATCGTGAGACTGGAGGTTTTAAATAACGCGGAATCATCTCTTAATTGCTGCAGTCCCCATGTCTACTCTGACACGGGGTGGTAGCACTTGTTAGAGTTACAGCTATGCTCAAACATTGTACATTTTTACATATCTATCAATAAATTTTTATAACAAAACTACAATCAGTGCAACGCTAAAAAAATAAGAATACATTTTTATAGTAAATTACCAACAATAAATTTTATGATCTACAAACTATATATTAAAAAAAAGTATCTTTACCCTGAAACTATAAAATTATGTATAAAATATCTCTAGTTGATAGCATGAAATTACGCACAAAATATTTGATTTCGACATTAAATAAACCATAGCGGTTGATATGCTGTTAAACAATATTAACCAACGATGATACGAAACTGCGTTTAGAATTAGTTTATCCTTTCTTCTTTCCAACAGTGATGCTTCTAGAACATTTCAAATTTTAACGCCATGGTAGATTATAATTTCCAATTTAACACATTCATCATCCTTTACTGTATGAATTCTGAGAGGTTAATATTGCTACAGGGAGATTTGAAACATGTACAAAGTGTATATGGGAACCGTTAGTGCTCGTACAGCTATGGTTTAAAAGGTTTCCAAGGGGTGATTGTATTATATGAGACAAACCTCACCAAGAAAGATAACCCACACTGAGTGAAGAACATCTAAAATAAACTACTGAAGTGGAACCACATCAAAACTTAAGAGATTTGTTGCAAAAACTTTATGCGTTATGTTTACTGCCCCCAAACATCTTAATCGAATTGGAAAAAATTGCAAATAAGAGATTAAGTATTATCATCAGCTTTCGCCTGAAATAATGTTCCGTCATCTGCAACAGTTTTTTTTTTAATCAGGAATACCAAAATTTCATTTTTCCATTGCATTTTCACAAGTGATGAAAAATGGGTTTCGCACGTCAATAGAAAACGAAAAATATAACGTTTATCACAAAATGTAATGTCAGTAACAAAATACAGGATTCCATTCACAGAAGTCCTTACTTTGTGTCGAGCGAAATATGAAAAGTGTTGTCCATTGTGAGCTGTTGGAATATGGAAGGACCATCATTGCAGACGTTTAATGCAGCAACTTGATCGGGTAAATGAAACTTTACATCGAAAGTCTCCTGCTTTGAGGATCAGAAAAGGCATTATTCTGCAGTATGACAATGCATAGACATACTCTACAAAACAATCCCCTTCTCTAAATAATAGGATCATTAAGACAAGAAGTTCTAGCAAGACAAGCTTGTCAACCATTACAACCACCTCGAGGTGCTCACTCTTACATCTTATATTGGTAATATTGTTCTATATCTTTTCTGGTAAAGCGTAAATACTTTCCGAACATCATAACACCATATATATATATATATAGTAATGATACAATATGGTCATCCGTATGAAATTTTCAGGAGGATATAGATCTAGGGAGAGCTCTATGCCAGAAGACAGAGCAAAATTATTATTAATTAATCCTATAGGTAATATTTTTTATGGGATTTTAAATGTTTGATATTCTTTTTATATATATATATATATATATATATATATATATATATATATATATAAATGGTCTTTTTTAAAGTTACCTTCAGGGTAGGTAGCGGTAACTGCTGATGTTTGTAGAACTAGTGAGTGTTGTGATGCAGGCAAAGAGTGTTCCGGAGTAGGTAAAGAGTGTTGTGATGCAGGCAAATAGAGTTGTGATATAGGCAAATAGTGTTTTGAAGTAGACAGTGTTGTGATGTAGGTAAATAGTGTTGTGATGTAGGCAAAGACTGATATGATGAGTTGTGACGTATGTGCGTTTTTTATATATACTTTTGAGGATGACTTCTCTTGAGTTATAATTGTTTTTATTTATTGATGGTTGTTTTTGCTGTGTGAGTATTGCTTTAAGGATCATAATTTCTGACTTTATTTCCGCCCTGTCTGACAAGAATTTGAAAAGCGGATCATTAAAATTTATCGACACAAAATATCTGTTTTTAATAACATTTACCTTATATATATATATATATATATATATATATATATATATATATATATATATATATATATATATATATATATATATATATATATATATATATATATATATATATATATATATATATATATATATATATTACCTCATATATATATATATATATATATATATATATATATATATATATATATATATATATATTTATATATATATATATATATATAAATATATATATTTACCTCATATATATATATATATATATATATATATATATATATATAAATATATATATTTACCTATATATATATATATATATATATATATATATATATATATATATATATATATATATATATATATATATTCCCTTCAAGAATAACTTTAATGTTTTCACGATTTCTTTATCAACCATGATAATATGGAGTCACTGTGTGTGGTCCTTATAAGCATCGGGAAATGTTTGTCAAAAAGAAAGAATTTATTATAGACGGGACAATTTCTGCGAAGTTCAAACACGAAGTACAAAGGGAGAGATAGAAAAAAAAAGGTTATGCGTATTCAAAAGATCATATATGGAAGTAAACTCAGACCTTCTGAAATATATCAATGCTTGTCTTGTCAAGGTTGACAATGGGTGTTACAAATAGTAAAAGTTGTTGCTACTTGGTCGAGCAGTGATGAGAGGATGGGTTGTTGAAGTACTTCGTTACAGTGAAGCAGACGATAAACACGTGAGGCTGTTATCGTCACTTCTGTTTTCTTTCTTTTCTCAATGAAATCAAACAGCGTCCCTGATATGTCTTTTCCGTCTTTCGTCGTGATCAAAATGGAATCGTCTATTATCTATGACATATTAACAGGACGTAACATACGCGCTAACTAACTGACGAAGAACATGCAGTATTATAGTATGATTGTTGTCAAATATATAGACTCTTTTATATTATTTTCGTTTTATTGATAAACCTTACCGTTGGTTCTCGGATCGCATGAATAATTCTAAAACTGGTTCTCGATACCGTTTGAAAGGGCTTGGCTCTCAAACGCTGACTTGCAAATATTATAGGTGATTTTGAACTGTATTCTACTCTACATATGATGCAAAATGGTAATAGTTATGGCAACTTTTGCCGTTTCCCTATAAGGAAACATTTCGCAACATTTGACCGAGCAACATGTATTGCTTTCGATTGAAATTTGTTTAAAAAAAAGCTATTTAATCATCTCTCTACACGCAAGGCAATAAAGCCACTAAAACACAGGGGTTACTGAGTTTGAAAGAATAAGAAAAAAGAGAAACATTAATAACGAGCGAAAACAATAGCAGAGTAATCAAAAGGACAGTAGAAAACGATTGACATTGCATTTAAATAGTGGAAGCCTGAAGAAGGTTCTACAATCGATAAGTGCGAGAGAAGAAACTGTTAACATAGAACTTACGGTTACATATATCCAATCCAACCGTGAATTGATGAGACCTTGCCTCCAATCTAGTACTTAAATTCATAAAGTTTAGGTATCAGAACGAAAAGCAATACTTATATTGTAATGATATTATAAAAGTGTGGCACAACGCCAAAAGGGAGAATGGGGGGGAAAGGATGGTCTTCCTCTGTCTTATAATTAAACTTAGATGGCCAAAATCACTCATTCAGACGTACAACAATATTCCTTACACCAAAAACAACGTATACTTACTTACCATTCTTACTACATCCACCATAATACCTCCGAATATCTATTAAATCCTAACTCGTCTTCATATGTACAATTCTTATCTGTGTGGGGAGAGGAATAAAACAAGATTTTAAAAGCGAAACTCCAATATATATTTACAAATATGAACAAGAATATTTAGAAGAATATAAATAAAATACCATAACGAAGTGCGATATTTATTTGTAAATATTTACAAAATATGGCAGAAGGCCAAAATGAGGAATGGAGAAAAGGACGCTTTTCATCTGTCTTAGCTTTAAATGCAATGACCAATCAAAATACAAGTATACGAGAATTCAAAAAACTTGACAACTAACTTTGTTTATAATAATTATTTAATGCTTTAATGTTAGGGTTAAAATTCCTTAAAGTTATCAAACTATATTCCAAAATATAACTTCAACAAAGCTACAACATAAAATACACCTATCACCGCCTCTAGTAATCATGTCTGCATTAACATGTATATGCACAAAAGCTGAGTATCATCTACCATGTATTCAACTGCGAAAGCAGAATAACATATGTCATATATTTATTAATTCAAAGCTCCCTAGAAAACTAAATTTTGGTAGGAGTTGATATGTCGTTAAACAAACAAGTCAAATCAAATCGAAATTATAACTGAGTCAGTGGCAATCCGTTTGAGTTTCATAATTGGATTTTGCATGTGCCGCAGAGGAAGGTCATGAAATAAGTGTTGTTGATCACTTCCGGGGACGTTGTGGTCCACCATAAACAAATTCACACTATCGGCGCTTTTCTTCTACTTTGATTGCAAAGCCAAACGGCGATAGGGAATGGATGACAAGAGCCGATTCTGGTAAAACTGGAAGCTTCTCGCCTTGAACCTGTACATTGGTAGCGAATTTATTCATCAACGCCATCATTGTAAAGGAAGCGATCAGCAAAAAAGAAATTAAATTCTTGAATACGAGATAAGGCCGCCGCCGACGGCGAAGACGATGACGGTGACACTGTGAAAACAGGGCGAGCTATAACCGAGCAATAACAAAGTCTATGTAAGTTGTCATCCGTGTGCTCTGTTTTTAAGAATGCCGCGGTGCGCTCATGCCCGTCGTAATATCAATCCATTTGCCTCTTTAATGTCATCGACAAGCACTTCGAATCTATAATCAGCAAGATTGTTGAAAATCTCGACAGGAACAACCTATTAAGTGATAACCAGTATGAATTTCGCGGTACTAAATCTACAACTGCTAGCTTAACTGTCATTACTCACAGAAACAGCGGAACCCTAGGCAATAAATTCCTCACGAGGACTCTCGCCCTAGATATATCAAAGGCCTTTGACACGGTGTGGCATAAGGGCCTACTACATAAACTCTCCAGATATGAAATTTGAAGGGATTTCTCAACTCGTTTCTAATGGATAGGTTTTATGAAGGTCGTTGTTAATGGTCAGTCAATGCAAGCCCATGAGATCAATGCTGGTGGTCCACAGGGTTCTCTCCTCAGTCCTACCTTCTTTCTACTGCATATTTATAATCTGCCTAAGAACATACACCGATATTTAGGGAATATCTTTGCGGATGACAAAACAGTTTATAGATGCAGCTTATTAAAAAATTTGGATGACCAGAACTAAGCAGGTGATCTCTGCTCTGACCTAACCCAGTCGGTTCAGTGGTGAAGGACTGGACAGTAAAACTCAATTCGTCCTAAACCAAACTAGTAACATTCTAACTTGACCGAGCTCACCCCAGACCCCAAGAGGAATTCATATAGCGATTTTCTAAGCGTAGCTTAGATGTGGCACAAGGCCGAATGTATGGGGCACCCAGTGAGAATCGAACTCACTATTCAGTCGTAATTGTTCTAGCGAGACAAGCTTGCTAACCATTACACCGCCGCGAGGTGCCCAATAGGAATTCATATATGCAAACCATTACTGAGAAAAAGCCGGTTCATTGTATCGTCCCAGTAAGTATCTGACTCCCCCTGCTATACTCTAACTTCACAAAATCCAGATCAGACCAATGAAGTATTGCTGCTATATCTTGATATTTACTAAGCTTTGCTTAGTAAGGATCAAGAAGATTACATAGAAGTATGTATAGAAGTAAGTATCAAGAAGATTACTTAGTTGAGGATTAAACTTCAACTAAGATTGATACTTACTAAGCTTTGCTTAGATTAATATCTGATAACAAGCGTAGATCTACCAGGGATGAACGGAATTACTTCACCCGTAATAGCATTCTTCTTCTTCTTCTTCTTCTTCTTCTTCTTCTTCTTCTTCTTCTTCTTCTCAGGACGTCTGCGATCGTGGCTCTCCACAATTTTCTGTTCTTTGTAGCTCTTAATAAATTTTCTCTTTTCGTTATTTCTCCTCAACTATGCACCGTCATCCATTTACACAAGCTCGTTAGGTTATGTGCTGTCTCCCTCTGTCCCTCTTGCCGTCAATCTGTCCTGTGGGTATCCGATTTTCTAACCCCTCTTTCCTCAATATTAGCCCTAAAGACTTCAACTGTTTCTTCCCGATGTTAAGCATAATTGTCCTTTTTGTTTCCATTTTCTCTAAAACCTCGTCACTGCTCACATGTTGGATCCATGGTATTCTCAGAATCCTTCTGTAGATCCACATTTCTGTTGTTTCAAGTCTCAAGAAGAGGAGATTGTCCAACATTCACTGCTATACTGATATTACGGAACAGTTCAGTCCTCTTTTCTTTGTTTCTACCGAAACTTTTCTGTTTCTTAATACTTTGCTTAGCTTTTGGAAGACATTACTGTTAAGTAAATAGCCTCAATCTATTATTCACATTATTTACATATGGAATATTGTCCTCATCTTTGTTGCTATTATGACAACGTTTCGGCCGTTGTGTCCCGGCGTTCATCAGGTGAAGAAGAAGAAGAAGAAATTTCAAACTGAATATATTATTTAATGTGTGGGAACCGTTGCTCAAATGTTCGGTATCCTCAGTATCTTTTTGTAGAACCATATTTTGCTTGAAGTCTCTTCTTTGTCATCTATCCTCAGCATCCTTCTGTAGAATGCTAGATTTGCAAAATAACCATTAATTTAATACAGGCATTCGATAACCACTAAAATGGTTGCGTGTGTGTTTAAGAGAGAGAGAGAGAGAGGTGGGATTGAGTGAGTGAGTGAGTGAATGAATGAATGAATAAAGGAAAGAGGATAAAATGTATTGATTTTTTTAAGCGTCGAATTTCTTATATTTATTTATTTATTTTTTTCAAAACATCAAGTTGATCGTTGCCATTTCTCTCATGCTTTCCCAGAAAGAGGAACTTTCGCGAGCGACGGTTACCCGAGCCTATGCCGCCCCCAAGGGAGGCAACTCTTGATCTTGCCGTCATTCAATCATTCCAATGTCGAGACCGTTCGGCTCAGATGGCTCAGACGGCGGGGATGATGACATATTTCTTTTTTGTTTTTCCTTTCTATACGGGTCTTTGAACCTCTGCAGTGTGATCAGACGGACATCTGAGCTCACATTTCCTGGCTCCGTATTAACACAATTCCAGAATAACATTTATTATATAACATTTTTTATGGTGTATGAGGGTTGGAGGTGTTCATAAACATTCTTCTATCCACAGAAACAATTTTAAACACTAAATAGATCTTACAGCCAGGCATAATATATATATATATATATATATATATATATATATATATATATATATATAGTGAGGAGGCACGGTGGAAGAATCGAGAGCCGAGTTTGAATTCCAGTCAAATCCATTACAATCACTAACATGCTAATACCCTTGTGAAAAGTATTAACCCTCTTCTTCTCCCTACAGCTAGGGGTAAATAGCAGCATAGACTGGGTTCTATAGCCTCTGAATTCAAATCCTGTGGAGGGTCGTTTGGGGAACTTGTCCCACGTAGTGCACCAGGTTTCTTTATTTGTCGCTTCAAAAAGTGTGGTTGGTTCTGCACAAAATCTTCATCACTATAATCAAATCATATCTGCTTGTGTCAGGCTGTCAGTTCGTAGGAACTGAGCTGCTTGACCCTACGTCGAATACGACGGAGAGTCCACCATATATATATATAGAGGCAACCGGATGTCTAGCCACACTGATGAGCTGTGAACAGCGAAACAGTCTGTCTGTGGATGATATATATATATATATATATATATATATATATATATATATATATATATATATATATTTATATTGTTGATACGTTATTTTATAGAGAGAAATATTCAAGTAAATGCTCTGTTTATAATAAACAATATTAACGACATCTACCGGCCTGAATGTCCGAGAAATTTCAAAGAAAATATCTGTCGTCCGACAGGAGTCGAACCTTCTATCCGATCGCTTCTTCTGTATCTAAATAGTATAGCACGTCAGGCTATATGACGGTTCCGTGTAGGATACAGGCTCGATTCCGGTAAATGTTGTTAATACTGTTTATTATAAAAAGAGCATTTACTTACATATTTGTATGTATAAAAATTACGTATAAACAATAAATATATTAAAATAATTGGACTTTCATGATATAATGTCTTTTTACAGATATATTGTTAGTTACATCTGAAATTTTACTCACGCACGCACACACACACACACACACACACACATATATATATATATATATATATATATATATATATATATATATATATGGACATTGTGATTATAGTTTTTGCACGGCGGTAACATATAACCCAAATAATAGACTTTAGGAATTTAAGCGCAGTACTAGATTGGCAGCTAGGTCTCATCACTTTACAGTTGAAATGGTTAAATATAACCATAAGTTCTATGCTAACCGTTTCTTTTTTCACCCTTTTGGAACTCTCTTTCTGATTCTTGCTTTCAATCGTTATCTTCTGTTTTATCAGCAGAGGGGGAAAAACTTGGAGAGTTGAGTTACTAAATGGAATTAAGGGAAACTGAGATATCCAAAGGTACGGCACGTGGAATTTGAGCAATCCTCCCCGTGAACTAAATAAAGGGTTGGGTTCGAAATTGAAGAGGACTAGAACGTAGAACGGTCGAAACGTCGTGAATATGACAATAAAGAAGAGGACAACAGTCCGAACAATAGATACATTTTATAATATAATTACCCGAAACACATTCAACAAAAATTATTAATAATACATTTTATCATCTACAAACTATATATCTAAAAATGTAAGTTTATTCTGAAAATATAAAATTATGTACAAAATATGTATCTGTCTATATTTCTGAGGTGAGGTATTATGGACACTATTTACATTATTCGGACTATTGTCCTCATCTTTGTCGCCATATTTATCACAACGTTTCGGCCGTTGTACGCTCCGGCCTTCTTCAGGTGGTTGGAATGTCGAACTGAACCCTTTATTTCGCTCGCTGGGGTAGACTGTTCTAGTTCCACGTGCCATGTCTAATGGATGTCAGTTATCAGATATCTCCTGTTAATTCTCCACCGCCTTAACCAGGTATTGAACTCGCGGGCTTTGGATCCTGTCACTGGATCTAACTAGCACCTTTATCCACTGTGCCATGTGACCTTGAGGAATGTACAAAATACTTAGTTGAAGCCATAAAATTGCATACAAAATATTAAGATTTCGGTACGAAATAACCCATAAAGGTGTTGATATGCCGCTACACAAAATCAATCAACCATAATGCGGTAAACGAAAAAGGATCTACTCGGCGTTGGCTAATTTTGAATCCTGCAGACGTTAACGGCTTCAATACAAGGAAAAGAAGTAAAATAGCCGCAGCATCTCATAAGGATCATTATTACTTCTTCCTGAAATTTCTTCCCACTTATATACAGGTGAAACATGTAGATTAATAATTTTTACACATTGTCTCATAGCTCCACACACACACACACACACACACACACAGATATGTAGGTGTGTGTGTGTGTGTGTTTGTAGAATGTAAAATAGTATGCGAAACAAAAGTGAAGATGATGAGACAAAGCAGAAAATTTATTAACGACGCGTTTCGCCAAAGCGTCGTCTCTCTTTGGCTTCTTAGTGTTTTGTAATGTCAACGAACACTCGTTGCCACTATAGTGATGTCAACGAATACTTGTTGTCACTTTCGTAATGCTCGTTGTAGTAGAGACTTTGTAATCGCAGATACAACTATAGTAACGCCGTTGAACAATACTGGTGTCAGACGCCTTCGAATATCACTCGCACTAATAGTACTTGCTCGATAATACACGCTCGAATAGTAACCGAATAGTGATCAGTATAAAGAAATAGTATAGTGAATAGAGTAGAGAATAGCGGTCCGTATAGTAATAGAGAATAGTATAGAAAGTGTGATCAATTAGCCGCCATGCTAATTCCCATAAATACATTTCCTTTACTATCATGTGGTTTACTTATTTAAAAAGGGATCGCCTGTGTTTGTTCTCTGGCGATCTATGTTCAAACTCAAGTGTCGGCAGCGACACTTTATTCTTATATAACATAGGGTTATAATGAAAGAAAGACAAAACTATGTATGAGGGAAAATGCCTCGGGATCTCTGAGAATAAGCGGTAATTATAAATCAAATTTAACTAGACAAGTGTGCAAAAATGACCTCTAATATATGCGCATACCGAGGTGGGTGCGCATGTATGCGCACACATGCCGGGTGTAACAGCAAAAGTGTCCAAATCGTGCAACAGCAATGTTTCTCTGTTGCCTCAAATCTTCTCTTTCTCTGTGGGGACATTGTTCAGCATTCAATGCCATACCGGGTGTAACAGCAAAATTGTCCGAATCGTGTAACAGCAATATTGTCCAATTGTTAGATTAAGCTTTGAACCATTGTTTCTTAGAAATGATTAAAGCTATCTTACTGGAAACCTCCGAGGTTTTTATTGTACTATTGGACCCTACTTTAAGAAATAAGCATGTATAATTGCGTAACAGAAGAATCGTAATGGAATCGATCATAAAAGAAAATTACATTTTCATCATTAATTAGTCATAGCTAAGGATAGGAAGCTCATGAAGGGTTGAAATAAAGTTCAAATACATATATATATATATATATATATATATATATATATATATATATATATATATATATATATATTATTTTAAGATTATTTTCCAATTTATTCAAGATGATCTTCACCCTGGCTAACCTTATAACTTTCTGTCCTCGAGTAACAAGGTGCCTTACAGGTTTCACGTACGATTTTCATTTTCAAGTTTTTTTCACTGCTCTTTTGGTCTGATGTAGCTGAACCTCCTCTCTCACGTGCAATATATATATATATATATATATATATATATATATATATATATATATATATATATATATCCGAATGTACTGAGAACGAAAATAATGTATAAATTCTAACGTCCGTGGCATTAATTAAAAAGAGGGCTCAATACCGATAATAGACCAATAATTATTTATTATAGTTTTTTCATATAGGCAAAAACAATTTACTCGCTAACCATCAACCATCCTTTCACCAAAACTGTTATCGACAATCACTATTGTTTCACTCCGTCGATTTTTTTGCCTTTATGTATTTTTTATTTTTTTCAAACAAATAGAAAAAAGGAAGTGACGTTTCACATGCGGCTTGCTTACAAAAAGAATTGTTCATAACCATTTTGGTTCTCACCAGTCGAAGTGCAATTTTCAATGCACTGAAACGAAGTTGTATCTTTGTAGTGAGTAATTTGTTTTTGTCTATGAAAAACTATATATATATATATATATATATATATATATATATATATATATATAGAGAGAGAGAGAGAGAGAGAGAGGGAGAGAGAGTGAGAGATAAAACAAATTTAAAAAGTTTTTTGTGACGCGTTTCATCCGTTAGGACTTCATCGGATAGAGTCTTTTTATCTTTTTTTTAATCTAACCAAATTAATTTATATTCATTTTCTTTTTCTTTCAATCATCTTTGTTCTTAAATATCCCACATTGTGATAAAACAAAATCTGCCAAGAACGGTGAAACTTTGTAATCTACTGTGAATGAACCAGATCATTTTATTAACTGATATTTCGTGGACACTAGAAATAAAAAAATTCTTTCAAAAGTATTGAAACTACCAGCGTCTCTCGTTCATGCATTAATTCAGAGGTTATTGCATATATATATATATATATATATATATATATATATATATATAACTTCAAATATTATTATAGTAGACACTTCGTGTTTGAAATAGATGTCTCATTTTTATTTATCAAACAGTGTGTATTACGTGTTCCGGCCTGCGCATTCAAGAAAACTTAGTTAAGAAAATATGTCCTTTTTCTTTAGTAAGGTGTCAAAATGAACCAAGTTACACAACAAAACAGTCAAGTTTTGAGAGTAAGAGTCTGATTAGATGCATATAAATGGATGGTTCATGAAAATTGGTTAAAATTAACTTGCATAGTGCCAAATACATCCTGTTGCTGAAGTAACATTTGATACCATTTTTTTTTCATTACGGAGCTGAAAATCATACCAGGGGTTGACCCAAGCCTCGTGAGTGAAATTGGGTCCGTCAATACCTGTGCTAGCACAAAATCACAAGTCATCGTGCCCGAGGGTTTGAGTGTGCTGACGTTCTTCAAATTGTTGATTATTCTAGATAACACGCTCTCTCCCATGCATAGTTGCAGCATAAACTGCTCTGTGAGTGTTGAACAAACACAAGTGAGCCTGAGCGAGAGTCTTCAATAGGGATTGGCTAGCCGCCCTAGTAGACGGGTATGCTCGCATACTAGTGGCCAGCTATTATTAATTCTTATATAGGTCACAAGTTATTGAAGTAGGAAAAGATAATTTTAACATTTGATTTTCATTTTTTTATATTATCTCTTGATATTGTGCACTTTAATTACAAAGACTGTTTGCCTTAAAAACGTTATCCCAAAAATATATATTGGTCGTCCATTTTAAGGGCAGAGATCTCATCACTATATTTGTTGAGCTTTTTAGTTGAAATAATTTTGTTTTACAAACTTCCTCTTTTCATTAAAATATTTTTTAACTAACGTAATCATAGATGCACGAATAAATTTAACTAATCCTTCGAATAATTTTTATCTTCAAATAAACACGACATCAACTATGCGTTTATTTTTATTTCTGTTTTGATGCAACCAACAAATCACTGGTGGTCACATGACGACGCATACGCAGGCGCCGAGGAGGTTCGTCTACGTGTTTGTTTATTCCACAGTCGCGGTTCGCCCATTTGATTTGAATTTTGCATTTCCGTCATGGCTCGTTTGTCGAAGCGGGCTCACATATTTAGAAAGTGTCTCCAGAGGCAACGACACTTGGAGAGATAGATGACTTTCAACGGCTGGAATATCTATAAAAGCGTATATATTTTGCTAATTATTGGAGCAAACGCAGAAATGATGTAGGCAATGGAAGCGTAACAGGGTTGGATCGTATGGGAGGACGGGGAGCAGCTAACATTTAATCATATCAGAGCGCATATTTATGGTAATATCAAAAACACACGTGTCTATACAGGCACTTAGCCTGCGCATCTCTTGAGACTGCGAAAACCATTTATAGTCGTATGACAGTTATTACTGTGTAGTTAGGACTATTACGAATACGAGGCTGACCAATTAATGACGCGTATTTTGCAAATTAACGTCAGGACTTCAGAAACAAAGAATTCCAGACAAGACCCAGCTAACAAAATGTCGTTTCTATAACGTTTCTGAAACTTTACGTAAATGTTGGAAAAACATCTTTTTGTAGACGTCTTTAGACTTCAAATATATTAATGATTTTGTTGTGCACATTCAAGAATTTTCTATGGTGCTTATGACAAGACTTAATATGTATACTTGGCATGATATATATACTTCATCTTTGTTTGTTAACCGCCATACCAAGAACCCTTGGTTAATCATTGATATTTGTCTCAAGTGTTACATCTGTATATGTCCAGCTCTTTTATAACTTTCCATTATCTATCTATCTATCTATTTCAGCCTGTTCACATGTCTCTCTATATCAGCCTGGTCATATCTATCTATCTCAGCTTATTCATAACCCATTCTTGGTAGGACTGAGAGTTTTTCGGTACTAATGCATTTGTCTTTGTATTGATCTTAATGTGCTCATTATCTATCCATCTATCTATCTATTTATCTGTCTGTCTGTCTCTATCAGACCTTTTAAACTATCTATCTATCTATCTATCTATCTATCTATCTATCTATCTATCTATCTATTTCAGTCTGTTAAAAAAGAATAGAGATGCTTTCCTTTCCCAACGGTTTTTGTGCGTAAGTGATTGTTATGAACCTGGCTGAAATTCGAACTCGGGTCTCCGATTTTTCATTCCGAGCTGTTATCACACCACACCGCACATCCTAGAAGTATTAAATTTCTAATATGATCGGCAATATGATATTCCTAATAACCTTGGCAGAATAATGCGGGATGTAAAAGAGAGAACCAATTCCTGATTTCATAGACCATAAATTTGCGATGTAAGAAAAGAGAAAAGACCGGTTCCAAATTTCATAGCCAAAAAATTCGAAGCGTAAAAGAAGAAGGAACCCATTCCTAATATTATGGGGAAAAATGAGAAACAGTTTTTAAATTCATAGACAAAAATATCGGGATGTAAAAGAAGAACCTATTCCTAATTTCATAGACAGGCAATTCTATTTGTAAAAGAAGTGGGAACCCATTTTCTAATTGAACTAAATACCATAACTGAATAATTATAAATTGAATTTCCATAATGTGAAAATGGTCAAATAATCTACAGAAAATTTTTTTTTAAACAGTCAGAGAACCACAGGTGAAATAAAATACTAATAATCTTAGATTATAAATATAAAAAAATACTTTGTTGTTTTTGTTAATTATTCAGTAATTTTCTAATTTTATCCATTCCGGCATCACAGTGCTCAATCCTCAACCTCCCTTCTTGATAGAGTTCAAAATCGTTTACCTTGCTTT
>CAHIKZ030000759.1:232500-302500 GCA_903632075.3 Acanthosepion pharaonis
TCTTCGCGTTTTGAATTCAGAGTTTTCCTTCTATTAGACTGGTTACCAACCAAAGCTATAGGATCCATTCTGTTCTGCTACTTCCTCGTAGTTAGAAATTCACCCATAGAAGTTGCAAAAACGATTTTTAGGCTCCCCATAACATGTCCGCAACATTAACTTTTAAACTTTGCAAATAAGTTGCCTTGTAACGTTACATTTTTAAAAAAGAATATGGATAATAATTTCAGGGGTGATATTCGAACGGGAATTTATCATCAATTAATGTTTCTCAATTAAAAAATTACGAAAAGAAATCTTATACCTCCTATGCATATTAAGAAAAACTACTCTGATGTTTAAATAAATAATGCGAATTTTTTCCAGCTACAACACTTCGCAGTTGCCATAACATTGTTACAACGTTGGGGATGAGCTATCAGTTTGAAAAGTCAGAAAAACAATTGATTGCAACGTTACGGTAACATCGTCAAAAACGTCACATGTGTCCCAACTGAAATAAGACGAGCCTGCGACGTTACAAGAACATTCCGTTTTAGCTGGAGTTTCCATTTGCTTTTATCTACACTGGTTGTCTTACCAATGCTAAAGACCCCAGTCTACCGGACCATTTCACTGGAAGGAAGAAGAGAAGAATCCATGTCTTTCTCGAGGGTATTAATGCGAAATTAATGCAACAGACTGGACCGAAATTCGAACTCGGCTTGCTAATTCCATTTTTTTGTGCCAGTAACTATTACGGCACCCAATTTTAAATATTTTTTTCTTTTTTCTACTTTTGTGTTGTTCTTCCACAATGTCGGTCTTTTCATCTGCCGGTTTCGTAAACATCTTGGAACAATCTGAAATTGTTATAAAAGAAAAAAAGACAATTTCACCTGCCATTGCCTCTGTAATGGAAGCCAAAATGCCACAAGCATTACAGACAAGAGACTACTTGGCGTAGCTCTATCTTCTTTTAGGAGTCAAGTCAATTCAAGACTTGGGCGGTTATGGGCCTCTACAACTTCTTATCTTTTACTGCCATAATCAAATTTTAACATTTTACCATTTTGTTCTACCATACATTTTTTTCCCTGCTTCAATACATCCTGAGAGTATTAAAGTCTCCCGTCCCTTTTTCTACATAATATATCACAGAAATTTCAACTTGCTATTTTTCCTGATGGTTTCCTAGCAGTTTCTATTCCTTCTTGTGAAGTTATTTCTTCATCTGTGATGAAATTATCCATCATTCACTGTTTTATAAGTTACCAGATTTTACATAGCAGTTCAGCGTTATTTTCTTTGTTCCTAAAAATATTTTCCTGTGACTGAATACTTTGTTTAGTTTGTCGAATTCATATCTCGTTATTCCTATTCGGATTTTTATCCATTACTAAACTACCCGTGGCCCCGTTGGGTAACTGATGGTTCAGGTTATAAAACAATGAAGTTGATTTCAACATTCCATTGAAACGAAATTTAATTTATTATGATTCAATTAAATATTTCAATTCGTTCTTGTCATCATTGGTTTAGTTTTCAAGTTCATGTTTAACGTTTTACTGATTGTTTACAACATTTAATACGAATAGAACTTCCGGGATAAACTTTTAATTTTACATTTTTAAATATACCAAATACTATTTTTTAAACATTTAAAATATTGCTTATTTAAAGAAAGCCGAAATATAAATAATTACTCGACAAACAACTGAACGAAACAGTAAAACAGGATCTTTTTGTGTCTGTGTTTAACTTAAAAAATCTTAATTAAATATGTCTGTTTGAAGAAAGTTAAAATAAAAAAAATTTCGTCCAGAGTAAGACGATAAAAAACGTCCAACATCAAGGCCTCTGAGCAGGAGGTTTTCAGGAGCGTGGAACCACCTCTTAATTGCTGGTGTTCACAGGTCCACCCTGACCCGGGGTGGTAGCACGTTAGAGTCACAGCTATGGACAAATAGTTAACTCCCAAACTGGGGTCAAAACACTATGAAAGTGTAAAAATAGGTTTTAATACCAGAAATACTTTGTAAAAAAAATTATTACCAGCAATACATTTTTGAAGAAAAAATATTACCAGAAATAAAATTTTGAAGAAAAATTTTTACCAGAAATAAAATTTTGGAAAAACAATATTACCAGCAATAAAAATTCTGTCGGCATTAAATAACCCCTTGCGGTTGATAAGCCGTAATTTTCGTAAAATAGTTTTTAATCAGATTAACTGAAGCCATTATACACGCACTCACACATCACAGACTTTTAGTATTATATAGATTTTCCATCGTCTATTACAACAGTACCCAGGTACCGCCTTGATTTTGACGTTCCTAATACAGAGCTCATATCTTGATCGGGTCTCTTTTGGAAAAAACAATGCCTTCTGTATTCTGATATTTAACAGTCCTTTCTTCTTGCTTTCCGTTGCTACTTTGTCTAAGTGATCTTTTAATTTCCTTTCTTTTTTTGCCATCAACACAGTGCTATCTGGAAATCTGATGTTGTTAACATTATGTCCTATGATAATAAATCCTGGTAGGACCTATAGTTTTCTTAGGATCGCCTCACTGTACAGGTTAAATAAATGTAATAAGAAAATATATTCCAATCTTTCTCCACTTTCTGTTTCCGTGTTTCTACAAAACTCATTCTATATTCATTTTCAAGCTATTTGTACGTAAGAGATTACTGAAATATCTTCTCGATGTAGATCAGATTTTCCTGATATGACAGAGTTCTTAATCTCTTACTTTATTGAATGCTTTTAAAAAATATATATATATATATATATATATATATATATATATATATATATATATATATATATAAGACAGAATGCATCGGTATAAAAAGCAAATCTTATATATATATATACACTAGACCTGGCTTCTTTAATATTTCCCCTTTTCTAGCAAGATTAATGCTCGACAAACGTACATATAAGTTTTAGATCAAAATAAAATTCTTTTCGTTTTTCATTCAAAATACTCAAATTTTAGGAATACGTTTTCACAACATCGCCCACATGACAACGACGTGATCATATTTAAACGGAACGCTGATCTTATAAAATATTTCAGTTATCTGTTTGGATTGGTATTGCTTTCATGTCCATCGTCTTTTTCATGTTGAATTGTATATGGTCTATGTTAATTATGTTTTATGAATATGTCCTGAAGATGGTCTATTGAACCGAAACGTCCGACGTTGACATTAAACATTAAAACAGCATAATCGCATATTAGGATTTTTGTTTGTTTTTTCAGTATATTTTTCTTCATACTGTCGGATATATCCATATATTTTTACATATATATATATATATATATATATATATATATATATATATATATATATATATATATATATATAATATTAGTGTTAAATATACACATACATATGCAAAATATATAAATATATATACATACATGCATACAGATACATATATATTTTTGAATAAAAAATTCCAAGAGGATAGAATCCAGGTAGAACTCAATGTCCAGGAGAGAGTAAGGATATAATAAAAAGGCTTAAACTCTAATATTCCATGGTCATAATTTATTCCATTGGAATCGTAAATACGATCCAATTCATCAGACCTACAAATTCAAAAAGAAAACAGAAAAAACCACTCCGGAAATAAAAAATAGAATTTAGAGAGAGTTTAAGTATGAGAGTGTGGGACGAATATTAGAGCTAAAGAGAGGGGTAACAGACGAGAGAAGGTGGGGGATTAAAACTTAACAGAGAGAAGTTTTAGAGAGGTGAGTCAAAGACGGTTTAAGTGAGAGAAATATGAATGTTGTTGGATGTCTAATACATTGAAGATGTAACCGGAAAGGATACATTTTGTGGTAACATACACACACAATAGACGATCTAATCTTAAAGATCAGAAGAAGAGAGAGGGAGAGGAAAAGAAAAGAAAAA
This sequence comes from Acanthosepion pharaonis, assembly GCA_903632075.3. Classification (NCBI taxonomy): domain Eukaryota; kingdom Metazoa; phylum Mollusca; class Cephalopoda; order Sepiida; family Sepiidae; genus Acanthosepion; species Acanthosepion pharaonis. The sequence goes on from CAHIKZ030000759.1 coordinate 236,419, forward strand.
GGGGTGAGGGAGAGAGATGGGGCGCGGGAAACTAAAACTGAAGGGCATTTAATGAAAGGGCCGCTGTGTAATTAAGAAAATTTGACAAAATTAATATCGACTACAGGTTACAAATCAAATATAATCATATAAAAAAAAAATATAACGATTATCTAATCTATATATACCAGGTACTGTAAACTTGGATGTGCGGGTGGTGTAAGGGATAGTGGCACGAAATTGTTAATCGCAGAGCCAAGTTCAAATTCGTTATATTCACTTACGTGCAAATACGCCTAGGAATAGTATGAATCTACTTCTTCTCCCTCAGCTATGGATTAATTAGTAAGAGTTCGTATAACTAAACCATTATCATCCGCCACACGAGCCAAAAAAACTGTTAAAATCCAAGAATATTTTTTAGCTTTAAATAACGTACAAAGGGTTATTAAGCTGTAGAAAATGAGTCAATAAATAAATAAAACTTACCCTATCGAATAATTATTTCAATTTTCCCTCTGAGTCTGCCATCAACACATTATGCCCGTCGAAAATAAATCTGGGCAGGACTGCTAGTTCCCTTAGGATCGTCTAGTTTTATAGGTTTATTTTTGAGAAGCGACATTCTTATAACCTCACGTTTCCTGTGTTCATATTCACGGAAATCGTTCTCTATCCGCCTTTTTTAAAAATATAAGGATAAATGGTTTAAGTGAGTGTATTGAAACAGGTCGAAAGACACACCGAAATAGATATGTTCTGAGTTTGAGAATAATTCACTCCAGACTCTACAAATAAATTCGATTCAGTGATATATCCAACGTAACATAAGCATTCCCAACGATCAGTTTCCAGATCTTCGAATTATGCCAACTCGCACAGCTCAAACTTAACAGACCTTCTTTTAAATTGCCCCAATTAGCATTCGACGCACGAAGGTACTATTTTCTCGGTAAAACTCGCATTAATTCAAGACCAAGCTTGGGTTGTAACTTTGGACATCTGAAAAGATTCCAACAGGGTCTTCTTCACAAGTTGAAAAGTTATGCTGTCTCTGGACAAATGTTTGAAATAATTTAGTCTTTCTTATCGAATGACGAAATGTTTTACTGAACGGCAAATCTAGATTTTTGGGTTGGGTTGTTTTGTTTTACGGCATATCAACACCTCAATGGGTTATTTCATGCCAACAAGATTTTTATTACTGGTAATTATTTTTTTTTAATGTATTGCTGTTAATATTCTTTTTCAAACATGTATATTTTTCCTTCAAACATTTATGGCTGGTAATAATTTTTTACAAAGTATTCTTGGTATTAAAACTTATTTTTACACTTTCATAGTGTTTTTGACCCCAGTATTGAGGTTAACTATTTACCCATAGCTGGGACCATAACAGGTGCTACCACCCCGGGTCAGGGTGGACCTGGGAACACAAGCCATAAAGAGGTGGTTCCATGCTTCTCAAAGCCTCCTGATCAGAAGCCTTGCTGTTAGACGTAGTTTATCGTCTTACCCGGGACGCGGATATAGTTTATCGTCATACCCAAGATGGCATTCTCCTAGATCTTTTTGTACTAATGCAGGTATCACCCAGGGCTGCATCCGTGACCCTACTTTGTTTTTAATTTTCATTAACGACCTTTCCGGTAGCACCAGCTCTCAAATTGGTATCTGTTATATATTTCCATTGCACTACTCAAATGGAATCTTGAGTAGCATATTGACATTAAAAATATGATATTTGCATCGTTTGTCGACCATTCTTTCCTGGTCTGAATTTCTGATGTTTGCTCACAAACTATTGGTCGTAAATTACATAATTCTGTGCTTACATCATCATATATACGCTTTCAAATGCTCATGTTACAATCAAAATATTTATTCATTCATAACCCCTGTAAATGACCTTCCTCAAAGTTTTTCATTGCATAATAATTACAAAATAATACGCCTTACATTCTCAACATGCCACTGTAGTTAATATTTTCCACGTGTAGATATGAACTAGATCCTCGGTTTATTTGTTTATTATATTCGCTACTACTGTTTGCACATGAAATGCATTACGGAAAAACCTGTTTGCTTATTCTATGCGTCTGTCGTTCTCCATTAGAGTGAATGAAAGTTTTATATATGACTATACTTAATACATGAATATATAAGGAGTGGGGGCACTGATTGAGTAATCGGAGAACCGAGTTCGAATTCCAGTAGAGTTTATTACTTTCACTTACGTGTTAATACCCTTGGGAAAAGTATGAATCCGTCTCTTTTGCTCGCAGCTATGGGTAAATAGCAGGACAAACTGGTCCTATAGCCTTTGGTGGGAGGAGGCAGCCGGTCGACGAGAAGGAGAATTCTACATTCAAATCCAACCGGAGGAGGGTTGGGCGTCGTCAGAAACACCACTTCTACTGCGGCGACAGTGCGCGTGGTGCTCCTACAAGCCTAACAGGGGTACGGGCTTCGTGATCGTTCGATTGTGATACTCAAAAACATATGACCCTACGTATATTCTTCTATGTGCCGTGTCTTTTTGGGCGTTCATGGTTCTCTGCGATTTCCTATCCTACCTTTGTAGCTCTTGGTAAGATCTGTCGTTTCATCAGCAATCCATTTACAAAAGTATATATTGGTTAACTCAATACACAAACGTATGTATATATATATATATATATATATATATATATATATATATATATATATATATATATATATATATATATATATATATATATATAAAAAAGCAAATATATGGATATAGACAGTATGAAGAAAAATATATACGGAAAAAAACAACAAAAATCTTATATACAATTATGCTGTTTTAATGTTAATATGCCAACGTCGGACGTTTCGGTCTAATAAACCATCTTCAGGACATATTCATAAATTATAACATGTTGTATTGAAAATGTTATAATTGTCCTGAAGATGGTTTATTAGACCGAAACGTCTGACGTTAGCATATTAACATTAAAACAGCATAATTGTATATAATGATTTTGTTTGTTTTTCCGTATATATTTTTTTTCATATATATATATATATATATATATATATATATATATATATATATATATATATACAGATAGATAGATAGATAGTCTACCACAGACAGACTGTCTCGATTGTATGACTTAGTGGAGCAAGACGTCCGATTGCTTCAAGCCAAGATCGAAACCCGACTGATTCCACATCTCCACTCAGCTATGTATTAATTAGTAATATTTGCATCTTTCTTTTTTTATGTACCGTGTCCCTTCAGAACGTATGCGATCACGGCTCTCCACTTCCTCCTATCTCGTTTCGTCCCTCCGCCACCTCCGCCACCTCCTCCAGACCATGATCTGTCTTCCACCTACTTAAGCCCGCCAGGTATGTCATGAGTTGCTTTTCCTTGTCTGTTTTTCCCCTCTATTCGACCTGTGAGTATCAGATTCTCTAGGCCTTCCTTTCACATTACATGTCCCCGAAAGTTCAGCTGCCTCTTCCTGATGTTAAGTATAAGCCTCCTCCCTGTTTGCATCCTCTCCAAGACCTCATCGTTGCTCACACGCCCTGTCCTTGATATCCTCAGCATCCTTCTATAGAACTATATCCTTGAGGAGACCGTCGCTGCCGTAAAAGAGGACAGCTATCATGTAACCGCTCACTAATCCATTAATATCTCCCAAAAAATCTTACAATCTAAAAACATTTTCTGGTTTTAAATAACTTGCAAAGGGCTGATAAGCCGTAAAAAAAAACAAATCAATCATTTTTCAATTAGACAGTTATCTTTATATATTTGAGTAGTGTCGAAAATATCTTGGTTCAACCGACTTTCCAAATATCAGATTGATGATTAAATGATTGAAGTGTTTTTTGATCGGATCGCTGAAATTTCACTCCCTAGTACACACACACACACACGCACACAAACACAAAAGACTCTCCTGGCTGATTGGGTTCTCTGGTGTATTTATGAAAAAAATAAATGCGCAAAAATTCGCTATTCTTCTTTCCGGGCGTCGATGTCCTAGGGGGTTAGAATATCCGACTGATACCTTTGGTCCCGACCTGAAGCGATCTAATGTCTGGCCACATTGATGAGCTGCGAACACAGATTGTCTGTAGATGATTACTATATATATATATATATATATATATATATATATATATATATATATTGCCTATATTTTGGCAGCATGTTTTCATTAAGACATTTCTCAAGCGTTATTTTTAGTGGATGCGCGTTTTTGAGTAGACGTTCTGTTTATTTCAAAACCTTTTTTATTTCGTCTACCTGCCTGCACATCGCTCGTTCAGATTATTTCGAAAGCCATAACTGCCCAGTGTTGCAAACAAGCCATTTCTAAAGAATTAATGGATTTTATTTTGTAATTTGTCATTACTTTAAATGCGATTTTCAGGAGATACCCGTATTTGAGGAGAGGCGTTCGTTTATCTTAAAACAATTTTTTTTTTATTTCTTCTTCGGACTATCAGATTCCAGAAAACTTATTAAGAAATTAAACGACGGCTTTATCTCGTAAAGGCGGACATAGGTTCGAATCCTGCCGAAGGGCGCATTTACTTCTCGAATGATCCAACCGAGAGACGAAATAAAAATACTGTTTAAAATAAATACTCAAATACGGGTATCCACTAAAATTACGTTTCCAGTAAAAATATATATTTAATATATATATATATATATATATATATATATATATATATATGCATATGTAGATAGATAGATAGATAGATAAAGAGATTCATTATTTATTTGTTTAGATGGGTGTATGTAATTGTATGGAGATGAAAGGTTTTATGTATACATGTTTATGTGAACGTATGTATGTCAGTATGTATATATGTGTGTGTAAATATATATATATATGTAGAAGTGGATGTGTATGGATGTATGTATATATATATACATATATATATATATATATATATATATATATATATATATATATATATATATATATATATATATGTATGTATGTATATGTATGGATATGTGTGTACACGCCTATATGTATGTATGTACATGTAAATATAAATATGTTGTTGTGTATGTGTGTATATGCATGTATTTTTGAACATAGAAATATAGGTCCTTGCTAGATTAGATAATCGTTATGTTTGTTTTTATGTTTATATTTGATTTGTAACCTGGAGTCGATATTAATTTTGTCAAATTTTCTTAATTACACAGCGGCCCTTTCATTAAATGCCCTTCGGTTTTAGTTCCCCCGCCCCATCTCTCTCCCACACCCCCTTTTTCTTTTCTTTTCTTTTCCTCTCCCTCTCGCCTTTTGTGATCTTTAAAATTAAATCGTCTATTGTGTGTGCATGTAACCACAAAATGTATCTTTTCCGGTATATCTTTAATGTATTAGACATCGGAGAATATTCATATTTCTCTCACTTAAACCGTCTTTGACTCCCCTCTTTAAAACTTCTCTCTGTTAAATTTTAATCCCCCCTTCATCTTTAGACCTTCCTGTTCTTCTCTCGTCTGTTACCCCTCCCTATAGCTTTCATTTACTCTAACATTCGTCCCACACTCTCATACATACACTCTCACTAAATTTTATTTTTTATTCCCGGAGTTGTTTTTTCTGTTTTCTTTTTGAATTTGTAAGTCTGATGAATTGGATTGTATTTACGATTCCAATGGAATAAATTATGACCATGGAATATCAGTGTTTAAGCCTTTATATATATATATACATATATATATATATATATATATATATTAAAGTTTCATTAATGACGCCTGACAAGGTACTATGATTAAGGTTTTCATTTTATTTTTCTTGTGTTCATGTAAGTGTTTTCTTTTCTGGTCATAAAGTGTGTAAAAATTGGTCAAATGTTCTGTATACTCGAGTGTTTTATGCTATTCTATTTTGAAGGTTGTTTTTTTTTTAATTTAAAACTGAATGTATAGATTTTTATATATGTTTCTATAGTGACGGGAATGTTTTATTTTTATTTTCCACCGCTGATGTTACTCAGTGTTGGCTTTTCCTTTTTTTATTATTAGTACTTCCATTATTTTAGTTTCTTTTATTTTTGTTATTGTTGTTTATATGCAGATGAGACTATTACATCTGTATTTTCTAAACGTATATTGCGGATGGAGTTTGGCATGTTTTCCGTGTGTCTCTAAATGAGTTCTAACTGAGCTATGGTCGGAGAGATGTAACGTGAATCCTCTTGATAGGCATGTAGTAGTATGACCAATATATATATATATATGTATTGATTTGTAGGATCAACAGTCATCTAGCACGTGAGATAGTTTGCACTCTGTAATTATGCATGCAGCAAATGTAACTAGGAGGCGACATTCGTTGTAGTGAGCATTTCTTACACTGAACTCAATGACCTGGACAGATGATTCCGCTGGAGAAATTAATAATCAGGTGTCAGTAACCAGGTGATCCTTCAAATTTGCTGACATCGGCTGTGGTTTGGCCCGAAGAGGGATGGGCTCCATCAGGTTTACTCGCCAAAGGTATAAAATTCTAACCGAGGTATGTGGAAGGAACTGTTCATATACATACACACATATACATATATTTATTTATATATATATATATATATATATATATATATATGAAGAAAAATACAGAAAAAAAACAAAAATCTGAATATGCAATTATGCTGTATTAATGTTAATATAAAGTCGACGTCGGACGTTTCGGTCTATTTAAGACCATCTTCATGGACATTTTCATTTAAACATAATTAACATTAGAACATATAAAAATTTAACAGAAAAGACGATGGACATAAGAGCACAACTAATCCAAACAGATAACTGAAATTTTTTTTTTTTTTTTGTTTGTTTTTGTGTATTTTCTTCATACTGTCGGATCTATATCCATATTTTTTCATTTATATATATATATATATATATATATATATATATATATATATATATATATATATATATATATATATAATTAAATTGATATCCATAACTATTATGGATATGAGCAGAACCTAAAATAGCCATGACAATAGTAACTCTGTTTTAGGTATACGAGGTGTAGCTGATGTCACAAACAATCTATAGGTGGTGTGTATATGTATGTTTATATACATGTATATGTATATATTGTTGTATTTTTTTGTGTGTATATATATATATATATATATATATATATATATATATATATATATATATATATATATATATATTTTTTGGATGTGTGCGTACTTACATCTGTGTATATGTACAATTCCAAACAACAAATTACATGATTTCCCCTTCAAAGTAACCCCCATCGAGTCTAAATCACTTTTCCATCTTTCTCTGCCACTTCTATGGAAGCTGGAATGATTCTTCTTGGATGGGCCTCAGCTTCGTCGTTACAGCCCTCTCCATGGTCTCCGTGCCTTCTAAATGGGTCCCTTTGATGGTCCCCTTCAGTTTGGTGAAAAGAATAATGTCACACGGAGCAAGATCAGGTGAATAGGGAGGTTGTTCCACAGTACGTCGATATTCTTCTCGGCCAGGAACTGCCGGATTCTCAGGTCCTTGTGAGCAGGTGCATTGTCGTGGTGAAACCACAATTTGTCCTGCATGTGAAAAAATGCAATGGTTACATAAAACTAAAATTACAGTTATATACTCCTAAGTTATCATGTTAGCTGATAACACGATCAGCTTATCCCTCTTTCGCTCATAGCTCACACAGCACAGCCAGTCTGGTTACGTTTCAGACAGACCTCAGAGAAAAATAAATAGCCAGAACTGCTCCTCACAGTACATTGGGGAAACTTGCAGAATTTTTTTAAAAAAGTATCTATGCACACAAAGGGGATCTTATGCACAGCATTTTATCAAATGCATTAGTTATACATAGAAATAAATTTTAACGCAACATTTGTTTAAAGAATGTCACATTTATTACAAAAGTAACTTATTAAAATGGAAAATTCTCAAGAGTTTTGTTATCGAATCTTACCAAAATATAAATCTGAGCCCCGGATTTTTTTCAAATATCTCCATTCCTGAAAGAATTAATCCTTTCCTGAGCCAACATATATGAATGGGAAAATGTTAAAAAAATTATAAAAAAAACAGTCAAATTCATAGCCTCATGTTATTTAAAATATATAATCTATAAATTAATCCCAAACGAAAATAGCCTAAATATTATTTTTCATTTAAATAAAAAAAAAAAGATTTCGAAAACATAATTTATTTACTTTCGTTTATTAGACGATGAAATGTGCCACTTGGTATCCTCCATAGCTCGCCTGATTTTTCCGCTGACTTGATGGATATTTATGAACGTTCTTAAATTTAAAACAATTGAAAAACCAAATTTTCTTGTATATATTAATGCGAGTCACGAAGTAAAATCATTACATTTGCCGAGTTATCAGAGGAAGACACGCGTCAGTAAGATAAGATTTGTTTTTGTTTATATTGGGTTGGTGCATAATTACCAGGCGTTTTTTAAACAATATGTATTATGAAAAAAGAAACATAACAATTCAACAATAACATTTTTAAATAGTTATTCGAGAGGTTATGATTATCAACACGCATTTTTATAACCTGAAAATAAAATATTTTTATTTAAAAAAAAGCAAACAAAATAGCAATATTTATTAGCAAATAACTTGCCTATAAAACGCCTGATAATTATGCACCAACCCAATATATATAATTATTTATTCGAAACTTATAACATAAATATGTTATAAAATCACTACAAAAATAGCCATTTTGTTTCAACACTTCTAGTGTCTTATCAAGTGATGGTGTTGAATGTAGAATAAAGGGTTTTAAAAGGTTCAAATCAATCACACAACCTTCGCTAGGGAAAACGCCGTTACATAAGCTGCAATGACCATGGAATACAAGTATATGAAAATTCAAAAAATTTGATAACGAACCTTAGTTATAATAATTAATTAATGCTTTAATGTTAGGGTTAGACTAAAATAGAATTCATTCTAATTAATATTAAATTTTACTATAAAATTCAAAGTTAGAAATTACCAATTATATATATATGAATAATGAAGTGTGAAGTATTATATTAATTATATATATATGAATAGTGAACTGTGAAGTATTATATTATTAATTATATATATATATATATATATATATATATATATATATATATATATACAGTGTAACCCGGATATAAGAGACCTGGATATAAGAGAAACCCGGATATAAGAGAGATTTTCTCTGGTCCCAAATTAGAGCCCATACTTACCTAAACAAAATAGACCAAACCCGGATATAAGATACTTCTTCTCTGGTCCCGACAACTCTCTTATATCCGGGTTACACTGTATATATATATATATGAATAATGAAGTATGAAGTACTATATTAATTATATATATATGAATAAGGAAGTGTGAAGTATTCATATAGATATAGATTTAGAATGAAATGAACCCAATTAACTGTCAGTAATAGCTGCCGAAAACTAGTTGTTTTCAGTTGCTTCTGAGGAAAGCGTAACAGTTTAGGTGGAAGTGACTTTTTATGGGAAAATTGCGTGTGGTCCCACTTGAGTATCAACAATTATTGATGTCGCTTACCTTATGCTCCAAATCACTGCGACACGACACGCTGTTGTCTGCGCCGAAGTCACTAGCCGACGTACGTTTCTTCTCTTTTCATTAGATGAAAATTTCTACACCAGGGAAAGTACAAACGGAAATGTTAATGACCGTACCGTATTGAATAGCGATGAAAAGGAATATTTAATCAAAGATATTTACGAGACTTTGGCCTAGTCGGCTAAAAAAAAAAATACTTAAACCTATATATAACGGCTTCCTTGTTTACATTATCCAACATTTCTCTAAGTAATGAAGCTTAGGGTTCTAATATGTCATATTGGGCATTCGTTTAATAATCTTTCCCCAAGCAAGGCAATAAAGCCACTAAGACACAAGGGGCTACAAAATGGGAGATGAAAAAAAGAAAACATTATTAAGGGCCACGAACAATAATAGAAGATTATGTTATAAGTAAAAAGCCCAAATAATTATCACTGTCCATCACTTATGGCAATACAAACTGGACAGAATGTGGTTAAAACTAAGTTATGATGTGAAATCGGGGTTGCCCGCCGGAAGTTCATGCAAGGTCACTTATCGATGCATGACAAGGCATTTCAAATACCCCGATATTATGCAACTGTTGATCAGAGCAGCCTCTCAAAGTGCTACCAAAGAGTTCGGGTTCAATACTATAGGTTGAGATGCAGCAACCAGAAAACTGCCAACCCGGTACCGTCGTCATAATGAAAAGTCACACTCACTGATCAGTCAGATCACCAAAAAAGTTAAGACAGTTGAAACATTAAATCAATGAAAGGAAGAAAGGAAACGGTAAACCATATCCTAAACAGGAAACATGTCCTAAACAGGAAACATGTCCTAAACAGGAAACATGTCCTAAACAGGAAACGGTAAACCATATCCTAAACAGGAAACATGTCCTAAACAGGAAACGGTAAACCATATCCTAAACAGGAAACATGTCCTAAACAGGAAACGGTAAACCATATCCTAAACAGGAAACATGTCCTAAACAGGAAACGGTAAACCATATCCTAAACAGGAAACAAGGAATAATCCTCTAAACCTGTTCAATAAATATAGAAGAAGTAGTGACTGCCGGGATCTCTCTCTCTCTCTCTCTCTCTCTCTCTCTCTCTCTCTCCTTCTCTCACACACACACAAACACACAAACACACACACATACATACACACACACACAAAACAAACACACACACACACACACACACAAATATATATATATATATATATATATATATATATACCCAAGTATATGATTGGGGTATACGGAATAAATTCCAATAACCAACAATTACTATTCTTAAAAGAGTGCTCAATACAGAGTAGAGCGAATATAATTATTTAAAAATTATAACATAAATATGTTATAAAATCACTACAAAAATAGCCATTTTGTTTCAACACCTCTGGTGTCTTATCAAGTGATGATGTTGAATGTTTATTGTAGAATAAAGGGTTTTAAAAGGTTCAAATTAATTAACCACACCTCATAAGGGGAAACGCTTTTACATGAGCTGAAATGACCAATCAAAATACAAGTATACGAGAATTCAAAAAACTTGACAACGAAGTAAGGTTATAATAACTATTAAATGTTTTAAAGTTAGGTTTATACTAAAATAGAATTTATTCTAATAAGTATTAAATTGTACGATAAAATTTAAAATAAAAATTAAAAACTGCCCATTTCAAAATGTAAATTTAATCTATATTAAGTTTAAAATTTTAAAATTATTGAGGAAAAAAGAGAAAATACATATGTTATTCTATTCATTTTGTTTCTATTATTACGTTGGAATAAACGTTAAGATCGACTGCCCTTAACTTAATGACAGCATGGATACAAGTGTCTACATGGGATTATGACATCTTGCGAAAGACAATACAAACACAATCAGATTATAATACATAAGCACGCAGACATATTTAGATATATACACACACAAAAAAGTGACGAGACAGGAAATATTTGCACGACCTTTTACAAAAAAAAAAAAAAATTAAACCACACACATACACAATGAAATATACATGCAATTTTCTATACACAGACACCGAAAAAGATACGTACATATACCCACATACATTGACATAGACACTCTGATATAACACTCAAGAAATATTACAGATTGAAGGTGTTATTAAACGAATTCTAACAACATATTAAACTTATACGGGCCAATATACATAGAAAAAATGGTCTAATAGAACAGAGAAACAAACAATAGGTAAAGAAAGGACATTAAAAAATATATATACGTATAAAAATAACACCATCTAATATATAAAAAACGAAAATTCCAAACACACATATACTCCTAATTGTATATATACACAGATGTAAGTACGCACACGTCCAAGCATATATATATATATATATATATATATATATATATATATATATATTGAATTCCAGTCGGATGCATTACATTCACTTACGTGCTAATACTCTTGGGAAAGGTATGAATGCTCCACTTCTCCCCCCCCCACCTCTCAGCTATGGGTAAATAGCAGGTTCTCAAGCCTCGGGTGGCAACCGATCTAGTAGAACGTAACTCTGAATCCAAAACTGTGTGTAGCCCTGGCGTAGCAAATACTATACAGTTGAAGAAAGGATCGTTCGCATTGGCTCGATGATCCCGACTACGGTCGAATAATAAATGGACTATTAAAGAGAGAGGATAATAAAAGAACGAATATGAAGAAGACAAAAGATAACGATTGACATTGCATTTAAATTTTTGAAGATCAACATTTGTCTAAGAAGCAAGATGCCAGAAGAGTTCACAAGCAAGAAGTGCCATCGAAGAAACTGTTAGCATAGAACTTACGGTTATATCTAGCCATTTCAACTGTAAAATGATGAGATCTTGCTTTCAATCTAGTACTTCGCTTAAATTCATAAAGTTTAGGTACCATAGAGGAAACATCCTCAGTAAAATTACCAGGCAAGTATTTACAAAAAAAAAAGGTGGGGGAACTACATTACGATGGTGGGAAGGTGACTGGAGCCGAGATTTCAGGTCAGAACCAATAACATCGCAGCTTCTACTTAGGATTTTATCAAGAATCTCTAAATACATAGCAGGGCCACCAGATTGTGTATAGTAGTGATTTCCAAAGCAAGGACGAATTGCAGACTAATAAATATATAAGATATATTCCAGCGAGAAACTGTGAACCAACTTTCCTAGCAAAAGACCTAGCAATTGATTTAGCATCAGCCATACGGATGGAAAGCAGAAAGGTATTTATGAGATGATTGAGAGAGAGCAGGTTCTTTTTGAAGGTGTTAAAATAAACACACCATTCCTTGCTCCAACTAACACACAAACAAACACTCACCGGCACACACACTTATGTTAAAGACGTCTGACAAGATACTGCGATTAATCTTTTTATTTAATTTTTCTTCTGTTCGTACAAGTGTTTTCTTTTCTGAACACAAAGTTTGTAAAAACTGCCCAAAAGTTGTGCATATCCGAGCGCTTTCGTCTATTCTTTTAGACATTATCAAGGTGGATTTTTTTTTTAAATGAATGTTTGGATTTTTTATATATGTGCCTGAAGTTATACGAATGTTTTATTCTACAAATACTGTCAGCACATTGTGGCCATGTTCGTAGTTAATGTTATTGAGTGTTGCCTTTTCCTTTTTTATTATTAGGGCTTCCATTATTTTAAATCTGTTTTTACATGAGACCGTTATACTTGTATTTTCCACCAGTATTTTCGGATGGAGTTTGGTAGGTTTTCATGTGTTTTTAAATGAGTCCTAATTGAACTATGGTTGGGTAGATGTAACGTGATTCGTCTAGATATGCATGTATTAGTATGACCAATGTAATTATGAATGTGGTTTGATCAGGAACGAAGTTACTTAAGGGGCATTTGAACTCGTAAATGATGTTGGTTTTGATTTTGCGTGTGTGTTGTTATTTTTGATAAGGTTACTTGTTTTAAATGTTTGTAATAGATAATTTAATTTCCTTGTTCAGATCTACTGGGGTTATGTATTTGTTTATAATGTTTCCAAGCGAAAATTTCTTGCTTATAGTTAACGTGTATTTGACTTTTGTCGATATTAATGTTATTGTTTTTATCGGTATGTTCAGTATCGCTATCAGTTACTTTAGAAAGAAATAGTCTAATCTGGTGGTCGATGAGGTAGCTACGAAAACCATTATTAACTAGCGTCAGTTTTACCTTATTGAGTTCTTTAAGAAAAAGTGGACGAGAGGATAAATTCTCGTGTGCACTCTTTTTCTTTTATATGCTGTGTCCCTTCAGGACGTAGGCGAACATGGCTCTCCCCTTCCTTCTATCCCTTGTAGCTTTCAATAAGTTTTGTTCCTTTGTTACTTCTGTCAGACCCTGTTCTGTCATCCATTTGCTTAAGCCCGCCAGGTATGTCACGAATTGCTTTCCCTTGTCTCTCTTTCCCTCTATTCGCCCTCTGAGTATCAGATTCTTCAAACCATCCCTTCTCATTACGTATCCCAGAAATTTCAGCTGCTTCTTCCTGATGCTAAGTATAAGAGCTTACTCCTTGCTTGCATGCTCCCCAAAACCTCATCGTTGCTCACACGCTCGGTTCATGATATACTTAGCATCCTTCCGTAGAACCATATCTCCGTTGCCTCTTGCCTCTTCTTCGTCTTTGAGGAGACCGTTCAACATTCGCTGCCGTAAAGGAGGACAGATATCGCATAGAAAGGAGTTCAGTACTCTTTTCTTTGTTACCAACGAAATCATCCTGTCTCGTAATACTCTGCCTAGATTTTGGAATACGTCTTCGGCCATCCCAGTACGCCTTTGGATCTCCGCGTCGCACATACGTTCCTCTATCAGAACGCTTTTCAGATATTTAAATTACCACACCTGCTTGATTTTAGTGTCCCCAACCTGTTAATCACATTTCGGGCTTATCCTTTTACTGATGACCATGAATTCTGTTGCCTTATAGTTTATACTTAGTCCTTTCTTCTCGCTCTCCTTTGCTATCTTCTGTAGGAGGTTTTGTAATTTCTTTTCTATGTCTGCTATCAGCACTGTGTCTTTGCATCTTATGTTGTTAAGATTGTGTCCGCCAATGATAAATCCCGGTAAGATTTCCAATTCTCTCAGAATTGTCTCGCTGTATAGGTTGAATAAGTCCTTGCCTTACGCCCCATTCTGTTTTTGTATATCTGCTGAACTCGTTCTCTATCCGCATGCAGACCGTTTGCTGCCTGTATAGGTTCTTGATTATTCTAATATCTTTCCCAAATATATCAAGGTTGCTGAGCAGTTCCAATCGATCTTTATGGGGTACTTTGATGAACGCCTCTGCGTAGTCTATAAAACATAGGTACACGTCCTTCTGCATATGGATTGCTCTTTCTGATAACATTTTGAGCATAAATATCACGTTCCTGTTCCGGTGTTTTTAATGAACCCGCACTGTTCTTGTCCTATCTCTGTCCTGATTCTGCTACGCGATTTATCCAACAGAATACGGATGATGAGTTTTGTCATGTGGCTCATCAGGTTTATTGTTCGGTGAAGATCGCATTCGCTTGCGATTGTTTTCTTAGTCATAATTATGAGGATAGATCTGATGAGGTCTTCCGGTATAACCCCCCTGTTGTAGAATGCATTTGTTATTTCAGTGATCTTGTCTATGCCAAAGTCATCTAAGGCTGTCAGCATTTCCGCTACAATTCCGTCTGGCCCGGTTGCCTTGTTTCTGTTCAATTTGGCCAGTGCAGCTTTTACTTCGGCTTTCAGAATTACAGGTCCTTCGGTCGTTCTGTGTATTTCTGGTTGTTCCCTTTCGTCGTGGAAGAGTTCTCCAATATACTCGCGCCAGCATTGAGGAATTTTCCCTTCTCTAATATGAGCGTTCCATCCTTTGATTTTAGGCAACTTGTTAGCGAGCATATCCTCTGTCGTCATCAGGCTTTCAATCATATAAAAACAAAAATATAAAATATCGCCTTGTTAAAATCCATTCATTTCCTTACACTCGTAATTCATATGTGAAAAATATTGTTGCCACTGCTTTTAGTCTAACCAATTGTAAAATTGCTCAAAACTTTATTGGTTTCGAGCGCTTTCGGTTAGACTTTTAACCGTTATCACGGATTCTTTTCTTGTTATACTAATTATATAAATGGTGTGTAACTGCTACTGTAGACAATAAGAATGTTGCTGAAAGCTGGCATATTTTTAATTTCAGAATACGGCCATATTCATAATTTCAGAATACGGCCATGTTCATAATTTTTAATTATATTTAAGGGTTGGTTTATTGTTTTTCTTTTTCATTATAAGACTTACCATGGCTCCTAAACGCTTTTTGCAGTGGTAGGTACTTATCATATTTGTCTACAATAACACACAAAAAGCATTCTTTATTTGCATTATTCCTTGCAGATAACCGTTCCAACCTAGTCAAGTCTTTTGTTCGACTTGCTACCTACTACATGAGTGGGAATTTCATTTGTGCTCTCACCCAGTCGCCATTCATTATTCGGCTCTTTTGCCTATCCTGTTTTATATATTTATTGACCGAGAAACCAGTGTTGCTTTCGGCTGAAACCTTTTTTATTAAAAGACATGGACCGGCGTTGACCGTGCTTGATTCAAAAATCGTACGACTCATACAGCAATCGCTATCACTTGACTTAAAATATTTTTACACTTCCTTGCCTTTAAAGGAGTGCCCTTTGCCGTGCTGATGTTGCAATATGCCTCACTTCTTGCCTATCTCACAATGCAAATTTTTTCTAAGCTCTATACTAAACATTAAATCTGTTACGAAAAAAGAACTAAACAAAATGAACACAAAACGATCAGCTTAAAAAAAAAGGACTCGTAACTGGAAAAACCGAATGAAAAAAGAATGTTAACAACAAATACTTTTTCACACCCAATCCAGTTCTGCGGAATCAGAATCAACGTTGAGTTTAAGCAAGCTAATGAGCCAATTGGAGTAAAGTGCCATGCAGATTTAAATTTCCCCACTTGTGACGAATGCAGTTATCGATTTTTTTTTTGCATGCTAGCATGCTAGTTAACATTCGTGTCAGTCAGCTGTTGTCTCTCACGCCGGCCAATAGAATCTTCCTGCCTATTCGTGGCAGCTAGCTATAGGCTCTCACTCTAGCCAATAGAAAATGGCCGCAAACTACATGAAAACTGCCGTAGAAGCATGAAAAAATCGATTATTTCCACTATCGATGGGAATTGGGACATGCAAAGACGGTCTTGGCCTTCCCGCTAACTTGGAGCATGTGCATGTAAATTTTGGTGCGAATCCGTCGAAAATTGCGGTCGTGCATTCGTTACACACACACCCTGCGTTTTATAGATAGAGATTTTAATTTCAATCCACTTTCTAGCATCGAAGGGGACTGAGCTTCCTTCCTAACCTTTTGTTCAAAGTCGCCTGGAATGTCAAAGTCATGATTATGTCACTATATTCTCAATGAGAAACATGTGCTATCCATTTTAGTTAATCATTTGACCTATTTCTTGAGAACGCTTGGTAAGGAGTTGTTGATGTTGTCATCAAAACTATCCTCTCTAACCATTACTCTTGAACTAACTTGGACCACTATAACTATAGGTTAAAGAGATCGATTCTCACTGGATGCTTCATAAGTCTGAGTCAGTGCCAAAGTAAACTAAGCTCGTATATGGAAACTCCCTGCATTCAATTCTGTCGTTGTTACTTTAATCCTTATCACCACATAACCTATATTTGCTCTCCACTTTAACCTTAAATATTGCAGATTTTTATGACTTTTTTTTCTGTGTCGCGTTTAATGGGATTTCCTTTTTTTTCTTTTCACCGGCATACCGATTGTTGGCTTGCTCTCTTGAGATGACACTGCAATTGTTCTTTCTTTCATTCTTTCTTCCTTTTTACTTTTTTTTTTTTTTTTTTTGTGGTGGATGGGGAGATAATTCATTTGTCCTTCAGGCAAATTTACTGCAACTTTTGCCTGTTGTAATCTTTCATTACACTGCTTTGTACAACCTTGGAGTCTCCCGAGAGCAAAGGCCTCAATGCCAACGGATCATATTCCTACTCTCTCTCTCTCTCTCACTCTCTCTCTCTCTCTCTCTCTCTCTCTCTCTCTTACTGCGTTTATTCACATGCAGTCTGCCATGAGTTTATCTCTCGAGTGCAACCTTTATGCGCTGACATTGTTTTTTGATCCAATTTTCTTAACTCTTCTCAGTGCCTAAACAGCCCACACTATTATTATTATTATTGCTGCTGTTGTTGTTGTTTTTTGTAGTTGTTTTATTTGCCTTGGTTTCTGGTGTATACCCATTTCTTTCCGACCAGAAACCTAAGGTCAGAAATGGCATCATGACATTTTCCACTGAGTAATTTTGAAAAAAGTATTTTTATGGCATGGGCTACCAAGAATTCCTTCATTAAGCCTATTGAAATCTTTTCCATCAATCCGACGTCTTCAACTACAACTGGAAGTGTTAATGTCCTCATGCACCACATTTTTTGAGATTTCACTTTCAAGGTCCTTGTATTTTGATCATTTTTTGAAGAACTTTAAAGATACATTACAGTCTGCGGGGACTACCATATCAATAAGAAGACATAATTTGTCTTTGCGGTCTCTAATCAGGGCGATTAGCTTTGATTGTTCTGTCAGTGTGTATTGTGTAGTCCCATAGAATTGTAACAGGTCCTATTTCCGTAACCGGGTCTGGGTGGTGTTCATACCAATTACTTTCAGTTTCCTTTCCGTAGAAGTTGCAGATTTTTCATTGCCCGTATTAGCCCACGAAATCTAATGTCTTCAAATAGTCTCATAAGGGTATACCAGGCACATGCATCACAGCCAAATGTATAGATTTTGATGAAAGCGGATAAACTTGCAGATGGGCCCAGTTAAAAATACCTTCACGTTGGGTAAACCATACTGCTCAGACAGTTTCCGATTAAGGGTGTTCACAAGTATCTAGATGTGACCCCAAGTTGCCTTGGCAGACTTATCTTTTAAAAAAGCAACCTTCACCACAGATCTATTTTTTCTTCTTGTAATACTACTACTATTACTTTTTGTTCAGTAGAATCCCATAACCCGAGACCTGAAGCAAGACAAATTAATGAATGTATGCATTTTATTTGCAAGAGTTCTGATGTTAAATGATAATTAATATGTACACAATTCTCTCATACGTACCGTCCTGGCTATGACGATAAAGTACATCCGCGTCCTAGGTAAGACGATAAACTACGTCCAACAGCAAGGCCTATCTGATCGGGGGTTTTGAGGAGCGTGCAAACACCTCTTAATTGCTGGTGTTACCAGATCCACCCTGACCCGGGTGGTAGCACCTGTTAGGGTCCCAGCTATGGGCAAATAGTTAACCTCGGAGCTGGGGTTAAAACAGCATAAAAGTGTAAAAATATGTTTTAATAACAGAAATACTTTGTAAAAAATTATTACCAGCAATAAATGTTTAAAGAAAAAAATATTACCAGCAATACATTATTACCAGCAGTACATTATTACCAGCAGTACATTTCTGAAAAATACCAGCTACACATTTTTGAAAATAAATATAACCAGCTATACATTTTTTTAAATATATTACCAGTGATATATTTTTTAAGGATAAACATTCCCAGAAATAGATTTTTGATTAAAAAAATATTACCAGAAATAAATTTTTTGCAGGAAAAAGTATAACCAGAATTACATTTTTGAAAAAAAAATATTACCAGCAATAAAAATCTTGTCGGCATTAAATAACCCAGGTTGATATGCCGTAAAACAAAACAACATAAACCAAATCTCTCGTAAGTATCAGGTCATCCCATAAGTTCTGTCCGAATTTTGAAAACAAGTGACCAAATGTTACATTTAATTACAGATTCAATCAACAATGTATTTTCCCTGATTATCTATGACTTCCTTCCATCAAGCTTACTAATTCCATTACTGTAAAATTCTTTTGGCTTTGATTCGAAGAACTCACATATGTCAGTTTTAATCTCTTCCTGTGTTACAAAAGCTGTTTCTTCCAAATGATTCTGTAAGCTACGAAACAAATGGTAGTCTGAAGGAGCAAGATCGGGAGAATAAGGTGGATGAAGAATTTTCTCCCAACCAAGTTCTTCGATCTTTTGTGACGTGATTCTTGCTGTGTGGGGTCGCCCATTGTCCTGTCCTATTTTCGATTCACGAGAGCAGGTCTTTTTTTCCTCAAGGCTTGGTTCAAACGCTCTAATTGCTGACAGTATATTTGAGCATTAATTGTTGCATTAGGTGGTAAGAATTCAAAGTGGATTATTCTTTGGCGATCCCACCAGATTGAAAGAAGAACATTTTGCCCATGAAGTTCCCTTCTCGGCTGTGGCTGGGGTCCTTCCCCTTTACCAAGACACGGCGCTTAACATTTCGATAAAAGATCCATTTTTCGTCGCCAGTCACAAGTCTATCCAAAAAAGGTGAAACAAGTTGGCGAGAATGGAGAGAAGAGCAGATGTCAACTCAGGAGTTGAGGTTGTTTTCAGACAATTCATGAGGCACCCATTTTCCAAGTTTAGGAACTTTTCCAAGTTGTTGAAGATGACGAGGAACAGTTTTATGGTTCGAACTGAGAACCACTGCCAATTTCTCAACTGATAAAGCAGGATTTTCTTCAAGGGTTGCTTCAAGAAGCTTTTCATCAAACTCAACTGGACGTCCGGTTCGATCTTCATCTTCAAGGGTGAAATCTCCACCTTTGTATTTTGCAAACCATCTTCTGCAAGTTCTTTCAATCACACATTCCTCTCCATAAACTGAGTGAATGTTTCTAGCCACTTCGGCTGCTGAGTTTCCTTTTTTGACCTCATAAAGCATTATGTGCCTCAAATGATTCTTGGGTACTTCCATGTTAGCAGAATTTTAATCAAACAAAATTTAATTTTATTGTTCTCTGAAATAAAATTTGATCAGTTTAAATGCATCTAAACATAAAAATAATGTTCAGCTCCATTAGACATTATAAAATACTCTTTAAATTTCGTTCATTTTAAAAAAAGGTAAAATTCGGACAGAACTTATGGGATGACCTGATAGTTGAACAATTCCCCACATGCAACATTTTGAATTTTTTATAAATATGTCATGGATTTTGTTAATGTTCTTGTCTGTATCCCTTTTTATCGTAACTTGGCCTGTAATTATTTAAGGTATAACGGTGGTTTTTAGGTACTACATTTTTCAATTTCAAGGAGTTTACATTAACTTAATTTAACTTTTTTTTTATATTAACTTTATCATATATTTTCATTGGATGGCACTGCCATATATATTAAAGTAATTTTGCATTTGAAGTAATAAATAATAACATCTGGTCTATTATCGTTTAAATGTCAATGTTTATTATTATTATTATTATTATTATTATTATTATTATTATCTTCATCATTATTTTCCTTTGATTTCTATTGTATAAATAATTTCTTCCGGGTCCCAAACAGAGATCTAAGATCAAAAATGGTTTCATTACACATTTTCAACTGAACATTTTTAGAAGAATAAAAAGAAAAAGAACCTAAGTCACACACATTTTACATAGATAACGCCTTTCTTTAAAGTATTTGCTACCAGAAGACTATAAGAACGTTTACCAATCAGTCTTTGGGCTTCAACTACAACTCGAATTATTCATGTCCGCATGCGCCACATATTTGTAGATTTCCACTTCAAGATCCTTGTATTTTGATAGTTTTATGAAGATCTTCGAAGATACATTACAATCTGGAGGCACTGCCATTTCAGTAAGAAAGCATATTCTGTTTTTGTGGCCTTTGATCACGTCGTCTGACCGATTATTATTATTATTATTATTATTATTATTATTTATTAATTAATTAATTAATTAATTAATTTAATTTGATTTTTGTTATATGTTATTTAATTCCGGGTCCCAACCAGAGATCTAAGATTAGACATTGTATCATGACATTTTTCACTTAACAATTTTTGTAAAAAATTAAAATAAAAATAAAACAACATAAAATCATACATATGGATTGTTTTCTTTGTCTCTGGCTCAAGGTGATGAACTCAACACTCATCAGGGTTAGAAAACATTCAAGAAACCCAGCTGGATCTGCCTCAAACAATGTCAAACTTTATTGTGATGTGATCACACTAGTGCGCTTTTTTTGGCCATGTGTCAGAAGATGTGGCATCCACTGTGCAGAAACGTTCATCACGCGAATCTCATTGTACAGAATATTCGCAAAACCTTCACGGAATATGCTAATAGCATTGGCTATTTCCTTTCTACTCAATCGCCTGTCATCCATCACCATGTCGTGAATACGCACAATGATTTCTTCGATGGTGACAGTTGCAGAACATTCAGACTTTGGGTCATCTTCAAGACTCTCCCTCTGCGGTGAGGCATGGTAATATTTTGGTGACGCATGCGTAGTGTGTGCACCGTTCGTGAGCGCTCAAATTTCATTTTGCATTATTATTTCATAATTAAAATGATCATAATTAAACTTTATTACAGAATAAACTTTCATTCAAATATTTTATATTTCTGCCTTTCAGTTCTCTATTATATGTTTTGAAACTATGTATATTTAACTATCATTTGTTTTGTTTTGTTTTAATTTAACTCTTTCATGACGTCATGGTCTTTGGAGGCTTATTTAGAGACGAAGTTAATGGCACTATTTACATTGTTCGGGCTATCATCCTCATCTTTGTTGCCATATTTATCACAACGTTTCAGCCTTCTTCAGGTGGTTGGAATGTTGAACTGAACCCTTTATTTCGCTCGCTGGAGTAAACTGTTCTAGTTCCACGTGCCATGTCTAATGTATGTCCTTCTCCAAGTTCTCCACCGTCTTAACCAGGTATTGAACTCACACTCTTTGGATCCTGTCACTTGGATCTAACTAACGCCTTTATCCACAGTGCCATGTGTCCTTGAGGACATCTGTGTATGAATTTCTGGGTATGGCACAGTGGATAACGGCGTTGGTTATATCCCAGTGACAGGACCCAAAGAGTGTGAGTTTAATACCTGGTTAAGGCAATGGAGAACTTGGAGAGGGGAATTAACAGGAGATAACTGATAACTGACATCCATTAAACATGGCACGTGGAACTAGAACAGTCTACCCCAGTGAGCGAAATAAAGGGTTCAGTTCGACATTCCAACCACCCGAAGAAGGCCGGAGCATACAACGGTCCTAAACGTTGTAATAAATATGGCGGCAAAGATGAGGACAATAATCCGAATAATGTAATTAATGTACATAATACCTCATCTCAGAAATATAGACAGATACTGAACTAGAAAAATTGAGAATAAAGACAATGTATCTAAATGCAAATTAGAGACATGTCATAATAGATCATTCCATCTTAAATAAATGTCTTGCGGTAATTTTTAACATCAATTTGAGATTTTTCTTATTGAAAATTTAAATAATTTTAATTTTTGGCATATTCGACATTATGGATAAAAATAGTGATTTTTTTCTTTTTAGATATAGTGTATGAAAAAAATCTCTATAGCATGACTCAGCATCGGCAAAAGAAATTCACGGGTTCGAACGAAAAATAAAAAAGATGCCAGAATGATGTCAAAATCGGCGAAAAATGTTTGATCTTTTAATACAGTGTAACCCGGATGTAAGAGAGTTGTCGGGACCGGAGAAGAAGTCTCTTATATCCGGGTTTCTCTTATATCCGGGTTTGGTCTATTTTGTTTAGGTAAGTATGGGAACACTTTGGGATCAGAGAAAATCTCTCATATCCGGGTTTCTCTTATATCCGGGTCCCTTATATCCGGGTTACACTGTAGTTAGTTGTGCTTACTTTAACTTGTAACGTATATAAATGTAGATAGAAAAGAACAAATTTTGATAAGATAGTGAGGGTCAGAATGCACTCAATCAGTTTGGGACCCCACCACCCGGTCCAGGGTGGGTTGTACGCGCCGGCACTGTTTGCTAGGTTTAGGTTGATGGTATATTTCGTAAGTCATATTACTATAGTTTATATAGTCTTCGATACTGATGAGCCCTAATTGCATTTTTTTTTAATTTTGTTTTTTTTTATGCCTGTTTCTTAGCCGATGCGTTAAGGAGCGGGGGGGGGCATTAAGGATTTTGTACTTTTTGTTTGACTCATTTATTTATTCTTTTTTTTTTTTTTTTTTTGTTGGTTGTGGTTGGTTTGTTCCTTGCTCTGTAAAATTGGCCCCCACTGTTTCTAGCGATGCCTTTAAGGCAGACACCCAGCCAGCCAGTCTGTCGGTTGTAAAGAACCCTCAGAAGGAATGGCCGGTCCCGTCACTACCACCACCATTATCCTTCGCGACGACCCCAGCCATCCACCCACCCAGCAGCTCCCATTAAAGTTATCATGCCAACGTCAAAACAGGTTTTTGCAGGAGGGACACAACACGTATTTGACTCACAAGTGTTTTCGTTTTTTTGTTTTTGTTTGTTTGTTTTTTTTTTGTTATTTTTTTTTATCTTATTTTGTTGTTTTTTTTTTGTTTTTTTTTTTTTTTTGAGAGACCAAAAACGAAATAAGCTAAGAAAAATAGGGTAGGTGTCGTTCTGAGCTTATTATTGGCTGTTATAATCTGGGGCGGGTGGTTAAATAATGGGTAGGTAACGGGTAGGCCGGGAATAATAAAGAAAAAGAAAAGCGCCTCAAAAACGAAAGATGAAAATAAATAAAAAAAAATTCAAAGAAAGAAAAAATAAAAACACTTTGAAAGAGAGAAAGAAAAAAAGGAACAAAGTCAGTCAATTTAGAAAATGAACAAATACAGAGACAATTCAATTTGGAAATAAAATCAAAAAGAAAGAAAGAAAGAAAGAAAGAAAGAAAACGAGTCAATTCAATTTAGAAAGAAAATGAACAAGAAAGAAAAAGAAAACGAGTCAATTCAATTTAGAAAGAAAATGAACAAGAAAGAAAGAAAGAAAGAAACTGGGAAAAAGAAAGAAAGAAACTGAGAAAAAGAAAGTGACAATTCAATTTAGAAAGAAAATGAACAAAAAAGAAAGAAAGAAAGAAACTGGGAAAAAGAAAAAGTGACAATTCAATTTAGAAAGAAAAGGAATAAGAAAGAAAGAGAATAAAAGAAAAAAATTGTCACTCAGATTAGACAGAAAATGAACAAAAAAGAAAGGAAGGAAGGAAGCAGGAAAGAGATAAAAAGACCAAAAACAATTCAGTTTAGAAAGAAAATGAACTAGAAAGAAAGAAAGAAACAAACAAACAACCAATCAATCAAACAAAGAAAGAAAAAAGAAAAAAATGACAATCAATTGAGAAAGAAAATAAATAAGAAAGAAAGAGAAAAAAAGAATCAATTCAGTTTAGAAAAAAAAATGAAGAAAGAAAGAAAGAGTTAAAAAGACAAAAACAATTCGTTTTAGAAAGAAAAATGAACTAAAAAGAAAGAAAGTAGAAAAAAGAGAGAAAAAGAAGAATTAATTCAATTCAATTTTGAAAGAAAATGAACCACAAAGAAAGTCAACAAATTTAGAAAATGAACAAAAACAAGTCAATTCTATTTAAAAAGAAAGAAAGAAAGAAAGAAAGAAAGAAAGGTAATATTTTAACTTTATGTGTCGAATTCCAATTTGTCTTCTTTTCCCTGACATGCTTTAAAATTCACTGGAAAGAAAATCGGCAAAATGTGATGAAAAGCTTCTTAAACCAGTAAGAATTAGTGATAAAAGAAATCTCCATTCTTCTATGTACAAAGAAATACACAAGCATATGCGCTGATATTGACACCTCCACACATATATGCATATGAGTGCCTCGCTCGTAGACCGCACTATTATATATTGACTTTGATGCTTACCGGGTGCCTTACGCTTGTAGTTTTAAGCTAAGAAGAAAGAAACTTTAATAAATATAATTACGTATAGACATATAACTCAAGCATACTGTAGCCTGGATATGAACACCCTCCCCAACCCAAGCCTAAAAAAATGAGTCTATAATTATAAACGTTAATATTGTTAAATGAAAATGTCATTAAATTATCTTGGAAAATTTCCAAGAATGGTAAAGCTTGGGCTATTGCTTTGGACATCCAGAAAGCGTCCGACAGGATCTATCATACGGGTCTTTTTCAAAAGTTATAGTACCTCCGAACCAATTTTGACTTGATCCATTCTTTCTTATCAACTCGTAAAATGAAAGTTATTCTGAACGGCCACTCTTCTATATCTTTTTGTACTAATGCAATTGTCCCTAAGGGCTCTATCCTTGCTTCTATTTTATTCTTAATTCTCATTAAAGGCCTTCCTGATGGCATCAGCTCTCAACTTCGTATCTATGCTAATGACACAACCATTTACTCCTGTCTGGACAGTAAATCTGATCAGTTCGATAAGGCTGGTGACATTTATTGTGTTGTTAATGGGAAAAAGAATGGCTTGTTAATTTTAACGCCCCTAAAACAAAACTGCTCTCTACTACTCATCTGAGAAACCACTTTCTGCCTTTCATCGGCATGGCTAATGCTAACCCCCAAGATAGTGACTCGTTGTGTCTTCTCCGTCAAACATTCTGGGCTAACATGTAATGGAAAGACTATATTAAATTCACTGCTAGGTCTGCTGATTAGAAAGCTGGCCCCCTGTTTCGTGCTAAACAATTCGTTGCGCCAGAATCTATGTTACATATCTTATATATCTATAAGTCTACTATTCGTCCATGTCTCGCATATTGCTGCCACATATGGTCCCGTGTTCCTGCTATATATTTAGATATTCTTGATAAAATCCAAAGAAGAATATGCAATATTATTGGTCCTGGCTTGGCATCTCGGCATCAGTCACTTTCCCACCGCTTCTCTGTGCCTTTTTCTATAAATATTTCCACGGTAATTATTCGAATGAACTCTTCGCTATTGTACCTAAACTTTATGAATTTAAGCGCGGTACAGGCACGGTGGAGTAATGGATTGAGGAATCGAAGAGCCGAGTTCAAATTCCAGTCGTGCTAACACCCTTAGGAAAGGTATTAATCTTCTCCTCCCGCCAAGCTATGGGTAAATAGTAGGACAGACCGGGTTCTAAAGCCTTTGATGGCAACTGGTCTACCGCAGAAAGAAATGACAACCTACTGCGGAAAAAATCTGCCTCGTCAGTCATGTATCGAAAGAAACATGATCACCTAAGCGTGTATCACGCATGACTAGATTGACAACGAGGTCTCATCAATTTACAGTTGAATTGGTTAGATGTAACGTAAAAGTTCTATGCTAACAGTTTATTTTCTCGTTTGAGGAACTTTCTTCCGGCTCCATATTTTCTAGACAACATTGATCTTCAAAAATTTAGCTGTCAATGTCAATCGTTATCTACTGTATATTGTTTTTTTTTTATTCAGGTTTAATATTGTTTAATATTTCGTTTGTGTTGATTAAATCTCTTATTGTTTTTTCAATAGTTACAATAAATTTTATATCAATTTGATATAAAGTTTAGATAAATTATTTCCAGTTGTATCAGTTATGGAGTTGGTAGGTATGCGCATACGCATGCGTCACACAAATGAATACAAAATAATGTCAATTTAATGTTTGCTAAACTCTTTTATATTGCACAAAAGTTGATTCGGAAGACGAAGTTCCTCTAATTTTCCAAATGGAGGAATACTTGCTTGTCAAGAAATCAAACTACGAAATTATGTCTTTATACAGATCTTCAACACTAGCCTATTTAATTGGTAGGAAATATATAACCGGCTAACCTTCAAAAACCATACACACTTAATCAATGTAGATAAATTTACGCATTAATATTTAACCATTGTTGTATGGGAGTAACTGTCATGAATCTTTTTTTCTTCTTGAATGCTCTCCACAACTTTGTACCTCGAAGTTATTTATTTCTTTACTGTACCCAGCACAAGTTCGTTAGGTAGGTTACACGATGTTTCCGTCTAACGCTTCAGTATGTCCTGTGAGTGTCAAATTCTCCAAGGTCACTTTCCTCATTATGTTTCTCATAAATTTTAATCGTCTCTTTCTGGTTCTAAGTGTCCTTTTTCCTTTGTGTTTTACTTTCAAATCATTCTGAATAATTGGATAAGGATTTACTTTATATCCCATGCAGAAAAGCTGCGGAAATATTAAAGAGAAATTTCGACGAAACAGGGAAGTTGAAAAGAAGAGAAACAGCATAAATTAAAATAGCGGCTTTCCTACAAAAATCACAGAATTTTGTTCTTTCAATCCGAAGGAGGGACGCTAGCTTTTCGGGGGAGTATTAACGATTTAATATTGAGGCACACACAACATATATTTCTGCCATGTCGATCCGAGGAAGCCGATATAATGATGGCGAATGACGTAATCAAGTCAGTAAAACGGTTTTCAAATTATCAAATTTATCAAACTTTTAACAGAATTTTATATCCTATTCACACACACAAAACACACACATACACATTCATACAGACACACACACACACACACACACACACACATATATATATATATATATATATATATATATATATATATATATATATATATATATATATCCAAGTATAGGATTGGTGTATACGGAATAAATTCCAATAACCAACAAATACTATTCTGAAAAGGGTGCTCAATACAGAGTAGAGCAAATATAATTATTTTTTCGAAAATTATAAAATAAAAATGTTATAAAATCACTACAAAAGTAATCATTTTGTTTCAACACTTTTGGTGTCTTCTCAAGTGATTCAATCGCACCACTTGAGAAGTCACCAGAAGTGTTGAAACAAAATGACTA
Source organism: Acanthosepion pharaonis (assembly GCA_903632075.3). Taxonomy (NCBI): domain Eukaryota; kingdom Metazoa; phylum Mollusca; class Cephalopoda; order Sepiida; family Sepiidae; genus Acanthosepion; species Acanthosepion pharaonis. The sequence continues at coordinate 264,797 of CAHIKZ030000759.1, forward strand.
TTTTGTAGTGATTTTATAACATTTTTAAGTTATAATTTTCGAATAAATATTATATATATATATATATATATATATATATATATATATATATATATATATATAGGGCGCTTTAACAACGGCTAACAATTTATAAAAGGTTCTATTAGCAATTAATCACCTCCATCACGCGTTATTAACATTTCAACCGATAATTAATTCATTAGCGCACACACACACACACACACACACACACACACACACACACATATATATATATATATATATATATATATATATATAATGATTAGAGGTTTTTTTCTTGTCTCGTTCTCACGGGCGTGTCCGAATATTCCGACTTCAAAATCTTTCTCTTCATTTAGTTTAAAATAACCTCATTTAGATAAATGAAGCAATTTAATTATAAAAATCCGTCCATAAAACAATCGCTTTATAAATATCACAATAAATATTTATTCTCTGCAAAACTTTTTTTTAAAAAATGAATGTGTAAATTTGTTGTTTCAACTAATAAAGTACCGCTGAATTTGGCAAAATGTAATACATACACTGCTAGATACAATGTTTTTATCATTTCACACCAAGCAAGGCGATAATGTCACTATGACGCAGGGGTTTACTGGGAGTGGAAGAGAATGAGAACACCTTAGTAAGAAGAAAGGACAATAAAAGAACAGATTTCAAGGAAGACAGAAGATGGCGATTGACATTGCATTTAAATTTTGATGATTGTAATTGGCAGGAAATGCAAGAAACCGGAAGGGAGTTCCGCAGGCAAGAAGTGTGAGAAAAAACTATTAGAATAGAACTTTCGGTTGTATGTAGCTATTTCAACAGTAAAAAAAATGACATCTAGTTGTTAATGGGGAAAAGACCAGCATGCTAAACCCTGTGAAATAACTTCCAGATATCCAAAGCAACAACCCGAGCTTCACCATTTCAACGGGTTATACCCATTCAGCAGAAACCGTTAACCCATCAGCAGTCTACCTAGAGTAGCGAAATCTAAAATGGTAGCCGGAAAGAAGACATTGCTAGATAAGGTGCTAAACCAATTGAGAGTTGAACAGAGCCTCTCTTATTTTGCCAAAGAAGCCTAATAGACTGGTAGTTAGAAGGATCAGATGCTTCTTAAAGACAGGAACTACAGAAGAGGATTTCCCAGAAGCAGGAAAGCAAGAAGCAGCAATGTATTTATTGTAGTTTAGAGAGGACAAGAGTCAGTTTAGGAGCAACATTACTTACGCATTATTGTAGGGATACCATCAAGTTCACATGCTTTGTGGAGATCAAATTTAGAGATAATAACAGAAGCTAAGGATGGAGTCATATGTATATCTCACACCAGAGACTCGGTTCTAAATGGAAAGTCAGGCAAAGATACACCAGATTAGTTAAGAGTCGAATTGGAAAAGAATTTACGAGCAAAACATTCTGCTTTATCAGCAGACGTTAAAAGAGGAAATGTAAATGATTTACTTTTATTTCACACACTATTACAGAGTCACCAGTTTTCGCGAGAAGTAAACTTGTTAGAGGATATATAGTGCCTCATTCTACCCAGTAAACGAAGTCTTTGCCTCTTTCAGGATCCTTTTGCAATTATTACGAGCCGACACAGAGAAGTGCCTATTGTGATCGGAACTATCACGATACTGCAGTCGGGAAAATGATTGCTGTGAGCTGCGGGCTGTAGCGGCTAAATAGGCAAGTGTGAACTAAAAAGAAGATTATGGTTTTTCACCTGATATTTCCGATGAATTTGCGTTATTTATTTTTGGAATATTATTCTCATTTTTGGTGTTATTTTCAACACTTTTTGGTTGTGGTGCCTTCTGCACTTTTCCCCTAAAATCTGAACAATACAAAACAAAAATTAACAGAAGATATGGACAGTGGAACACAAAAATCTAGCCCATTTATTAAAGGGTTCAGTTCAAAATTCGAAGAAGGTGACCTCGATCGGCAGGCAGCTGAACAAGACCTGAAAGCACACCAAGGAAATTTTGTAATATGAACAATATACCGGATGTAACAGCAAAATTATCCAAATCATGTAACAGCAAAATTGTCTATTTCTTCAATTAAACTTTGAACCGTTGTATCTTAGAAATGATTAAAGATATCTTACTGGAATTCTCCGAGGATGTTATAACACTATTGGACTCTACTTTGAGCAATAAGAATGTATAATTACTCTCCAAGCTTAATAGAACTGCGATGAAATCGATCATAAACGAAAATGACATATTCATCACTAATTAACCATGGCTAAAATCGTTAAGCTCATGAAGGATTGAAATACAGTTGAAATATATATATATATATTATTCCAGGATCATTTTACAGCTTATTCAAGATGATCCTCGTACTCTCTAACTTTCTGTTCTGGAGTAACCGGGTGCCTCACACGTTTCACGTACGGGTTTTTTTCTTTCACTGCTCTTTGGATTATCATAGCAGAAACTCCTCTCTTGAATTGAATTGGATTTTTCAACTCTTTGGATCAAGTCACTGGATCCAACCAACGTTTTATCCTTGAGAACATATGGCCCAGTGGATAAAAGCGTTGGTTGGATCTAGTGACTTGACCCAAAGAGTTGGGAGTTCAATACCAGGCTACTGCAGTGGTGAGCAAAATCTTGTAGAGTTCAGTTAACTGAAGTTAACTAAGTCACCTGGACGAGACATGCGAAACTAGAACAATCTAGCCAAGTGGACGAAATAAAGGGTTCAATTCGAAATTCCAATCACCTGAAGAAGGCCGGAGCGTACAACGGCAATAAATGTCAATAAATATGAGAAGTCCGAACAATGTAAATAATTACAACACCTCATCTCAGAAATACAGACTTATACACACACACACACATATATATATATATATATATATATATACATACATACACACATATATATATATATTATAAGATTATATATATATATATATATATATATGTTTAAGTATGCTATATTTATGGGTAAAAGTGGTCAATATTAGGTATAAAGCGTATGTAAATACAAAAGTGGACACTGAGATCTTTGAGTCTCAAGATTGCGGTCAAGTATGAAATCAAAACAAACTGTCGTTGCACGGTGTTGAACTCAGTGTCCACGTTTATATATATATATATATATATACCGGATATACTCACGTATCATGCCAATTTTAAAGACCTAATTTTGAAGATAATTTTAAGAGGGTCACATCATACACGAAATTTAAAATTAGCGTATGTACTGCTGGCCCTGGCTACGCCGTTGACCAAAATATATATCCATGTACTGCAGTCAAGTTCGCTTTAAAATTAGGTCTTAAAACGTCGCACGATACACACATATATATATATATATATATATGTCTATGTGTGTGTGTGTGTGTGTGTGTGTGTGATCGTAGGTTGTGTACTAAAGGCTATAGTTTTTTCAGCTAAGAAACTGCGAAGAGTTACGGCGAACATTCGTCCAAATATATGCATGCGTCTTATAAGCCAACGAAAACGTCATCTCCAGCTGCCAACGAAGCCATCAACATAGGTACACATGTACGCATTTGTCAGTCTAGCAAGTTGGTTGAATGACAGGGTGGGAGGAAGACATAAAAAATGTTTTGTTTTTTTTTGTTTTTTTTCTCGGTTAGAGAAATATGTGGAGACAAAAAGAAAATTAAAAAGAAAGGGAGCAGAGACAAAGTCAAAAGAGTTTGAGAAAGATGAAAAAAAGATGAGAGGATAGTGATGAACAATGCTAATAGAGAAAGAGAAGGAAGCGAAAGGCAAAGATAAAAAAAAAAGGGAGTTGCAGAAAAGGGTGGTGGTAGGAGATAAAGGGAACAGAGGGGTGGGTGGACAAATGAAATAAAAGGTGAAGGAGAGTTGGTCAAGAAAAAGCGAGGGAGGAAATGCAACAAAAGAAAGAGGTGAAGAAAAATGTGGGAGGTTGTAAAGGTAAAGAGAGAGGGAAGGGAAGAAAATAGAGGGAAGAAGTAGGAAGAGAAAAGAGAAGATATGGGAGGGGATGGAGAATTAGCAGAAGGGAGAGGAAGTCAGGGGAAAAGTGATCTACAAAAGGAGGAGATGAAAGGGCAAGAAAAAAAAGGGAGAGGGTGGAGGAAGGTAAGACGGAAAAAATAAGGAGAAAGGGGGAGGAGAGCGTGTCTTTTTTTTTTCTTTTTTTTAAGTGGGTGAGCTGGCTTGTTGCTTTGGCCTATGTTTGCAGCCAGGATTTATTATGCGCTGCCAGGTTGTTGCCTTTGGGGGGGGTGGGGACTCATGTGAAATATGGGGGTGGGGATACCCTAAAATAGCTTTCATTTTCTCACAAGGATTTTTCATTTCTTGTTAATCTCTCTCTCTCCCCCTCGTTCCCTATCTTTCTTTCTCCTACGTTTTTATATAATTGAGTACACATGCACGCAACCACACACACACACACACGTTTGTATGTATGTATGTTTGTAAGTGTGTGCGCCCGCATGTGTGTCTGTGTGTGGGTGTGTGTGTGTATTCAAACTGCTGAAATTCATCTCTTTCAAATTCACCCAAACTGATTTGTTCCGAGTGTGCCTGTCTGCTAGAGTAGCTAGCTAATCCCTGCCGCAGACGCCTGGTCAGACGCATTTTGTTCTTGTTCAGCGCCCACAGAGCCATCCAGTGGTTTATACTGCGACATTGCTGAGTGAAAGAGAGAGAGAGAGAGAGAGAGACAGAGAGCTTGCATAATCTGATGTGGTCAGTCGTTGAGCAACGCCTGTACGCTCGAACCCTCGGCCAAGATGACTTATTACCTCATGCCAACATAACTATTGACGGTTTTTGAACACGACAATCTACTAATTTCACTCACAAGGATTGCATTTTCAGGCACTTTGCATTATCAAGACATCACCTCTCTGAAGTATCGACCATGGTGAGAACTGACACGGATTGCACCCACTGTAAAACAACGTCTGTGTGTGTGTGTGTGTGTGTGTGTGTGTGTGTGTGTGTGTGTGAAATCCTGCTAGAGACAGCAATTTTTCTTTAATAAGATTTCTCGAATATTTAGGCCGGTAGACGAAAATAACTATACTGTTTAATAAATAAATGGGGCGTCTACTCAAATACGAGCATCCAATAAAAATAACGTTTAAAATGATAAAAATCTGTCGGATTAATAAAAATTCCATTCTAAAAATTCTCTTTTAGATACTAAACTCTCGTTTGGATAAGAAAGTGTGTAGATATGAGCAACTTTGAGATAATCTGTGATTGGAGGGTTTCACTAAATTAGGCCTAGCCCGACCGACTCCTCTTCGTGACCAAGTTGATAAGGCGTGCTGGGTTTAACGGTGGGTGCCTCTGCCCTGAGGTACGCAGATTCAAATCCTGCCGGAGAGGGCAAATTTTTCTTCAGTCAGATTTCTCGAACATTCAGGCCGGTAAACAAAAGTAAATATACTGTTTAATAAAATATACATAGTGTCTACTCAAATACGAGTATCTACTAAAAATAACGTTTAAAGTGATTATATCTATGTCTATCTATCTATCTATATATATATATATATATATATATATATATATATATATATATATATATATATAAAGAGTGTTCCAATAAATCCGATTTTAAATGTGAATTAATTTTCAGCGTCTAATGACTTCTTTGTTTCAGATTTAACAACTTAAATCTTTGGCAATTTCAATCATGGAAAGATTAACAATCAAACAGTGTTAAAGTTATCGAAGCCTATTACAAAAATAGACTTTCAAACAGAAAAGCAATGAAAAGTTCCCAGGTCGGATCATCTCTCGAAACAGCGAAGTCAATTGGCCTTTAGATTTCTTCCTTTGCAGTCATCTCAAAGGTAAGGCCCGTGCCAACAAGCTAACAACAATTCAACAGCTGAGGGATGAGATAATAAGACATATTGGTGGGATTGAGGAGCAACTATGCAAGAGACGTCATCAAAAATTTTGATCATCGAGTGGAGGTGTGCCGCCGAAGCTTTGGCGGACATTTGGGCAATATTATTTTTCACGCATAATTGCCATGACTTTAATAACATGATCCAATAGAGAAATAAATACATTTTCACCAATAACACTGATTTATTTAAGGATGACTTTGATCCGTCTTAATGAAACATCTTTTATAGTTTATTTGTTTAAATGTTATTTTAAATGGAGACTCATATATGAGTAGATGCTCTGTTTTTATTTATTTATTAAACAGCATATTTATTTACTTATATATACCGGCCTGAATATTCGGAAAATCTATTAGAATAATATTGATTGATCAAGAGGTCCTACGTGGCCGAGTTAGTTAGTCTAAGGCAATTTAGATCAAATGAGAGTTTCCCTTACAGGACGCAGGTTCTCATCTTGCTGGAGGGCATATATTTTTATAACAAGATTTCTCGAATATTCAGACCGGTAGATGTAAATAGATAAATATACTGTTTAATAAATAAAAACAGAGCATCTAATCAAATATGAGTATCCATTTAAAATAACATTTAAACAAATAAATTAATAATACACACACACATAAATGTATATATATGTATGTGTGTGTGTGCGTTCTGTGTATATTTTGGCATCATGTTTTCACTGAAATATGTTTCATTGAATAATTTAGACAAGTTTTGTCTTCTTGGACAATTGTATCCTCTCATATTCACGACCAACCTTGTTGGTGTCATTATTAAAGGAAGAGAGAAAATTGCCGTGTTGATAAATATTATTTATTCCGAGTACTTTCGACATTAGCACAATGTCATCATCAAGGTGTTGTTTATTTCAAGACAAATATTGTAATTTTCATCATTTTCAATGACAAAATTACTGTATTCATCTGAAAGTAAAAAAAAAATTACATGTGAAGTAAAGAACGCCGAATTGGGTGCTTTGCGATTGGCTTAAGTAACGCTTCAGTGGCTGCAACTGAGTTATGGGGTTTGTCGAGAATATTTTTAAGAAATAAGTATTAAAACTATTAGTACAAATCATGATATTTTTTTAAAATATCTACTGTAAACGTTTTAAATAATTTGTGCAGCATTTATAATTAATTTTATTAAGGTTTGGTTTTAGTTTTTTAATATAGATTGCTTCAAGAATTTCTTGTTTATGCTTATTATTTTCATGAAGAAGTATAGATGTATTTTCAACAAGAATTCTTCTGAATTGCTAATGTGGACAGGTATGCTGTTGTAAACGTTCATAAATGTTGGACGCATCATTCAAATGAAAACTCATCCGCCGAAACAACGTAGTAGTAGTGTAATACATAACATATAGAAAACACGCACACACATATATATATATATATATATATGTGTGTGTGTGTGTGTGTGTGTGTGTGTGTGTGTGTGTGTGTGTGTGTGTGTGCTTCATTGAATGTGAAGAACAAGCGAAATTTTGTAAACATTTTCTTCAGATTTTCTTTCATGAGGGCTAAGATTCTTTATAGTTATTATTGTCCCAAGCGCTTTTGGATAATACTCTACCTTTTTTTTTTTTTTTTTTTTTTCAAAATGACCTGTCGTTTGTATATTTTTGTGCCTATATTCTAGACCCAGAAGGAAAATTACAATTCCTCCTTGACAAGGTAGTAAAGAAAAGCGAGAACCAAACGATTAACTATCATCTGTAAGAGCACAGAATGTATGGTAGTCCAGCAAGAGACATAGCCCAAGATACAAACTACGAATTTGAGATTTCAACATCAAACAAGCTTAAATGCATTGCATTAACGAAAGATACACTCCAAAAGCTAAGGAAACTACTAAGATACAGGAAAAATTTAATTAGAAACAAAGAAAAAATTGCTGGACTGTTATGTAATCTCAATCCTCCTGTATTGCAGTGAATGTTGGACAATATCTTCACATTTTAAGAGAAAACTGGTGGGAAAAGAAATGTGGTCTACAGAATGATACTGAGAATACTGTGGACGGAGCTCGTATGCAACCAATAGGACTTAAAGAAAATTGAAACGAACCAAAAGAACACTTATAGCCAGCATTAGAAAGTGACTAGTGAATTTTCTTAGACACATAAAAAAGATGGGTTTGAAGAATTTGACACTCCCAGGACATATCGAAAGTAAGAGGGTCAAGCCAGGGGACCACCTACCCGATAAGCTTGTGTGAATGGATGGCAGAATGAGCTTGAGGCCTTGGCATAGAGACTAACATTATTGCGAGCAACGAATGATAGGAGTTTGTTTCTGTGAGTATGTATATGTGTTTCTGTGAATTAAATTCACAGAAGCCCATATACATACTCTCAGACAACTTAACCCCCTGAAGATGGTCTCAGATGAGATTGAAAGTACTTGAGAAAAGAAAAGCTATTCGAAAGAAAATTTTGGTATTTTTCTTATTCAGTTTTCTAAGTATACTAAAAAAAAATTAATCCGCGAATTTGAAAGGATCACAACGAAAACTAATCGACATGATACGTCTAAATTATTTAACCAAACCTGTTTGAATATATATATATATATATATATATATATATTATTTGTGTGAGTTGATGTAGTAGGAAAGAACAGTTAAATTAATGATCCAAAGTTCTTTAGTATTTGTTTTTATTTTTTAAAAATAGTTCTAGATACAGAAGTAGAGCTTAAATTATAATTATTTTTTAAAGAAATATAATGAAGATAATTTGTTCTCCGGCAGGGGCCGAAGCTGCACTCCCCATTTTTAGGGGGAGTCACTGTCTCTCCCAGCGTGCTTTACCGCTCGGCCACGTCACGGTTAAGCAATGCTCTATTTCCCTTTTTAAGGAGAGCACATTCTTTTCATCCAGATTATTTTTCTCGGTAGTTTGCATCTACTCAGTTTTGTATCCGAAACGTAAACAAAGCAATTTCTAAAGAATCAATGGATTTCTTTTAATCCGATATTTCTTATCCCTTCAAACGTTATTATAGTAACTTTGTATTACAATGTATATTACATCTATCGGCCGCAATAATAATAATAATAATAATAATAACTACAGCACAATACACCGGCTGAAACTGCAAAATACCTAAAAAAGACAGCAAAGACGAATGCAACCGACCAGCTACAGAAGCGATGGCAAGATAAACCGCTTCATGGCCAATACTCTGCCCGTACCAAACAAGCTGACGTAGACAAAACCCGTACCCATCAGTGGCTACGTAGTGCAGGGTTGAAAGCGGAAACTGAAGGTTTTTATCCTTGTTGCAGAGGACCAATGCTTGCTAACTAGGAATTATCAAGCACATATACTAAAATATTGCGTCAGCCCAAAATGCAGATTCTGTGATAAATATCCAGAAACGATTGATCATCTTGTATCAGGTTGCACGGTGTTGGCACCCACTGAATATAAAACCCGACATGACAGAGTGGGCCAATATCTGCACTGAAAAATTTGCAGCTTCTACGGGAAGGAAACTCAAAGAAACTGGTATGAACACCACCCAGATCCGGTTACGGAGATAGGACCTGTTACAATTCTATGGGATTACACAATACACACTGACAGAACAATCAAGGCCAACCGGCCAGATATTGTTATTAAAGACCACAAACAAAAACGATGCCTCCTTATTGATATGACAGTCCCTGCTGACTGCAATGTATCTTTGAAGATATTCAAAAAGTTGTCAAAGTACAAGGACCTTGAAATAGAAATCTCGAAAATGTGGCATATGGGAACATCAACAATCCCTGTTGTAGTTGGAGCCTGAGGACTGGTTGGAAATGATTGCAGTAGACTAATTGAAGGGATTCCTGGAAGTCCATGCCTCAAGGAGATACAAAAAATTTTTTCTGACAAGTACAGCCCACACCTTACGAAGGGCTTTATTTATGTAATTTAATTTTTTTTTCTGTCAGTGGAAAATGTCATGACGCCATTTCTAACCTTAGGTCCCTGTGCGGGACCCGGAAAGAAATGTGTAAACGCCAGAAATCAAAGAAAATAAAAATAATAATAATCAACGGAGCTTACAGAACATTTTATTACAAACAACTGTAATTTCGACAAGCATCTTAAGGTGCACATTCTGAAAAAATAGAGCATTGCTTAAGTCCATCGTGACAGAGCTGTAAGGGACGCTGGATCAATCAGTTGTTGATCTATTAAAAATATCGAATTAAAAATAAATCCATTAATTCTTGAGAAATTAATATTCATGTTTCACTTTACGAATTTAAATGCAGTACTGGATTGGCAGCTAGGTCTCGTGATATTACAGTGGAAATGGCTAGCTGTAACCGTAGGTTCTATGCTAACAGTTTCTTCTCTATCACTTGCACAGCTTGTGGAACTCTCTTTCGACCTATTTCTTTCCAGTCAACTTTGATCCTTAAAAATTTAAATTCACTGTTAATCGGTCATATACTACTGAATAATAAATGTTTTCTCAAACTCTTTCACTCTCAGTAACCCCTTGCATCTTTCTGCTTAATAAATATCTAAAAATAAAAGAAAATATTTAAAAAAAATTGTTCTTTTGTTTGCCTGTCAGGTAAAAATTCCTGCTGGTAAGTACATTCAAGCAAAATGGACAAGATCAATTATTAACTAGTCAGCAATTAATATTCATACACATGCACACATATTACCGGGTTTATTTTGTACTCATTCAACCTTCCTTCTTGCGTAATGTCATTTCAAACGATATTAAACATCGTTTCTAACTTACATCTACGAAGGTCGTTCAAAAAGTTCTAAGCGTCACCCAGGATTAGTTGGAGAAACAAGATTGTCACTATTTTTCAGTATAGTCCCACCCCAATGACATCAATGCACTTGGTCCAACGATATTTATTCATTGCAATCATATCATGGAAGAAAATGGCGTCCAGTTCCTCCCAAAACTCCACCACAGCACATATGATCTCATCATTGTTTCCAAAATGGCGACCATACAGATGGGATTTGAGTTTAGGAAACAGGAGGAAGTTAGATGGAACTAAGTCTGCGCGTTATCCTGAAGCAAAAGCACATCTACCCTCAGCTTTTCCCTGCGTTTAGACTTGACTGCTTCCTTCAGTTGTCTTAATTCTGATGCATAGTAATGCCCATTAATAGTTTTTTTCCCCTTTTCCAGGAAGTCTATCATAATTATGCCTTCAGAATCCCAGACAGCAGAAGCCATCACCTTGCCAACAGACGCTGCTTGCTTGAGAGTAAAGAACTAGACTGTTTCCACTGTTGGCTTTGATTCAGGTTCGAAGTGTTGAACACAGGTTTCATTTTGAGTTACTTATCTGCAGTGGAAATTCCCAGGGTCAGCCTGGAAGTGAGTCAAGAGTTTCCTGGAAATGTTAACCCTTTTTCAGCTACTGTTCTGGTGTCAGCATTCTTGGGATCCATCTTGCAGACAGCTTGCTCAATCCAGAGATCTCAGTTAAAACAATATGGACCGAACCAGAACTAATGCCTATGGACTTAGCTGTCTACTGGACCGTAAGATGTTTACCATCCAAAACCATACAGTGAATGGCACCAACTTGTTCATCAGTAGTTAAGGTTTTTGAACGACCTGGCCAAGGGTTATACTCTGTGCTTTCCCTGACCCGCTTGATTTCCGCAGCCCACTTCTTCACTGTTGCATAAGAAAGGGAGTCCTCAGCAGGTTCCTGTACCATATTCTCATGGATTTCCTTGAGTGTCATACCCTTTCTTTTACAGATACTTTAAGACTGCTCGGGCCTCTGTTGTTCCCAGCCCGTTTCCCGGCATTCTCTTTTGTTATGGCCCATGTTGCAATTCCCAACCTCCCCTGTTTGTTTTTTTCCCCCATTATTCATCTCGACTGGGTCAGCCTTTTATTTTTCCCCATTCCGCCATTTATTTTTATTCTTCCCATTCCATTAGTGAGACTGCTTCTTGATTCGGTCCATCTACAGAATACAGAAGCCTTTCCTATTATTTTGAGGGGTGGACGTTTCTTACTAACATTGTTTTTGTTTTAGTTTTATCTTTGGTTTACATATTGACTTTGTTTTCTGGGTTCATCTCCCCCTCCCCCATCATTTCATAAATCATAATTTTTTTTATGTCATAGGGTGTTTTGTAGGGGTCCCCTGTGAATATGCGGTATTGTGGTATATGTCGGATTGAGAGTTGATGAATGAGCTCTTGCGGTGAATGAATAAATTGTTATGAATGATATATATATATATACCCAAGTATAGGATTAGTGTATACGGAATAAATCCCAATAACCAAAAAATACTATTTTAAAAGGATGATCAATACAGAGTAGAGCAAATATAATTATTTATTCGAAAATTATAACATAAATATGTTATAAAATCACTACAAAAATAGCACTATAGGGCTATTTTTGCAGTGATTTTATAACATATTTATGTCATAATTTTCGAATATATATATATATATATATATATATATATATATATTGATATATATATATATTGATATATATATTTTGAATATATATATATATATATATATATATATATATATATTGATATATATATCAAATGAAAATGAGTAAAACATTTCTTTAGTTAGTTATTCTAAACATCGCTTGAGAATGGAACTCTACTCTAAATTTTAAGCTTAATATTGAAAATAAACTTTAGAACTATGACTAGGTATCTAATGAAGGCCGTCCCTTTCCCATTCCCCCTTGGCATTGTGCCACAATTTTGTATTGTTCAGAATAAGTACTCTCTGTTTTATCCATTTTTCCACTCACCTCTCAACTTTATATGGGCCCCACCTGCGCAGAAATCAAGACAGAAAACTTAATTGGTTTTTCTAGTTTTATCAAAAGTGGTAGTTTGTTGCCACAACAAAAATGTTCTTTCTGGGTGAGGCTTATAACTTTTTGAATGACCCTTGTATAACAAAATGCATATTTCTAAATTATTTTAGAATCTATAACCACTTAATTTTGGATCTTGCTATGTGATTGAGATAGTTGCATATTTCTCACCAGTGTTAGAGATTAGCATTCTAACCCTGGTAAAAAATAATATTTCAAATACTGATTTTCAAGGCATGTAGATCTTCATAACTTTAGAGATTGGAACAACACAATCTTCCTACAATTATTTCTCCCATTTGGTTTTGTATCAAACTAAACAAAACTTATTAAATATATAGCTTACTTTGTGACCAAGATAATTAAATAATTCCTACTGATACATTGTTCACATTCAGTTACAAGTATGGATTTGGCATATTGGTTTTTCTAGGCAGGTAGGCTCTATACACTTGAAGGATTAGTATCACACAATTTTCCTACCCACAATATTATATCCAGTTTAACTTTCTGTTTAGTAAATATCGAAAACACCAATTTTGTTCTGTTGTTTGTCAATCAGGTAAAAATTCTGGTTGGTAAGTACACCTTTGTGTAAATTAATTGAAACAACCGTTTTAGTTTCCTTTCTTTCACCATACGGTCCGTTTTAGACCTACTGGAGTGACAGGGCATAATCGATTTCTATTTTTACTCAGATTTGGCCATTTGCGGTGGTGTGCAGTAATATGAATCTATTTTCGGGGTTTATGATGAAGTTTATTTGGCCTTAAAATTATTGTATCATCCGTGATTGCATCAGATTTTTATAACGCCTTGACACTATTGTCTCAACTGTCGATTAGTTGTCTTACAGAATTGTCTGCGATGGACGTTACCCCAAGGAAGCGTACGAAAATGGTAACGCTGCACGAACAGCCTTACCAGTGAGCAAATCAAAGTACTATAGTCTGGTTCGGAAACTCCTGATTCAAATCCAATCGAGAATCTATGATCGATCTGCAATGAAGGACTTCGTGGAATGGACTTACGAATTGTAACATATGCACTGGATCATGTTTCATTGGAAAAATGAGAAAAAGTAAATAATTATTCGTTTTTCTTTAATTAATTTGCACAGGGGTGTATATTCAAGCGACACTGACAAGATAGCAAACATTATTCAAATAATAAAAAAATATTTTTTATTTATTATTGACTAGTCAGAAATTAATAACGACTAAGAATTTGAGACAAGGATTTGTTTGTTTTTTCTTTCTTTAAATCACATGCTTGATTGATTGATTATTTTGTTTCTTTACGACTTATCAACCTGCTGCAGGTTATTTAAAGCCAGATAATATTTTGAGAATGTAAGAATTTTTTTAAGATAATAATGATTTACTGATACAAGTCTTATTAATCAACCCAGAACGATATTCAGTCACCCCCCCACGAGGGTGTCATGGCACAAGGCCTTTTAACGTGGGCATTCCTGAGTCATTAGGCTCTGCCAAAAATAGCCCATTTGAACCCGTATAAACGGGTTCAGGGCCCGAGTTTTACCCCCGAAGGAGACTCCGCCCTTCGGCGTAGCCTTCGGGTTCGGGTTCCTCCCCGCCCGAAGGCAAATCAACCCATAACTGGGGGCACATGATGTGTGGATTCATGCCTTTCCCAATGGTTATCTGTGCATAAGTGAATAGAACGAACCCAACTGAAATTGGAACTCGCCTCTCCGATTAACAATTCCGAGCCTTTATCCATTAGACAACCCGCACATCTAAGTTTACAGCATCTGGTATTCCTAAGCGGTCACCCATTTAGGCAGTGAGCAGGATCGACGCTGCTTAACGGTGATCGTCTGAAAACCGGTAATCAATGTAGTATAGCCGTACGCCCATGGTTTTATTTTATATTCACTAAAATGCATTTCAATCAAGAAAACGCTAAAACTTCCCTTTTTCTCTGCCGTTCGCCGACGGCTTAAGGGTAGGATCTCTGACTGGTGCCAAATCAGTTGAATTACGGACCCGGCTTGAAGCAATCGGACGTCTAGCCATACTGAAGAGCTGTGATACAGCGAAACAGTCTGTCTGTGGATGACTATATATATATATATATATATATATATATATATATATATATATATATATATATATATATATATATATATATATATATATAGGTAAATTCCACAGATTCAGGATACCTAATGTAAAAATGCATTTTTAAAAATGAAAAATCTTTCTTGAAGCTTTTATTTTAGTTTTTAATTTCAAGCTAATGGATTAAATTTAATATTTTCAATAAGTGAAATATTTTGCTGTATTTCAAAACCAATTTAAATTGACTGAAAAGAGTTTTCGTCTTGAAATCAATAACTTCGCCATTTTTAGCTATCTGTCATCACAATGTAATTTTCTCTATTAAGAAATCTTTCAAAAATAAAATATACTTTTTTGAAAATTTATATGAGGAACGTTAGCTGATTTAAAGTTTGAATTTGAAACAAATATTACTTAATTAAAGTGTAAAACATCGCAGAAATGCATTTATTTAACACAGCGGAAGCTGTTTATTTTAGGGGTCGACAGCTTGAATGACAGACAACTTTATCGAATATTTATCTCATGTGACGAACTCACTTATAATGTTCCATATATGAGGATCCAACAGTTCAGGTACTGAAACTGAACAGGCAATCTACCACACACATTTGATTTAGTTAAAGGAGTGAAAAGAATCACACTTTTTGGAAGAAGTGATTACAAAAAACTTGGGAACATAGCGAGCCACGAGATCGACAAAATAATGGGAATTCTAATTTTGAATTCAGAGTTGAACTTCTGGTTTGTTTGCCAACCAAGACTTTAACTTTATAGTACAGCCTACTCTGTTATTTAGTCCATAGCTCTGAGTGGGGAGGCGGTGAATATGCATTACATCACCCGCTTATCCATCACATATATATATATATATATATATATATATATATAGTAACCCGGATATAAGAGAGTTGTCGGGACCGGAGAAGAAGTCTCTTATATCCGGGTTTATCTTATATCCGGGTTTGGTCTATTTTATATACACTAACACAGGCTCTAATTTGGGACCAGAGAAAATCTCTTTTATATCCGGGTTTCTCTTGTATCCGGATCTCTTATATCCGGGTTACACTGTATATACAGGGTGTTCCAAAAGTTTTGGACACATTTTGACATTGAATATCTCGAAAGCTATTAAGGATGTAAAAACGCGCCTGACATATTCTGAAAGAATTTAATCTCAAGTTTTACATGGAATGTTCAAAGATGTTCAACGAGAGCACCGTTGGTCACACGGCACACATCAAATCTGTCATCTTGCAACTTCTCTTGCATTGCAATGCAAAAGTCACGATGAACTGGTTTGTCAGTGTCCTGCAACTGTTGGGTTAACTGTAGCTTTTAAGTTGTCATGTGCAGTCGGCTTTTTAAGACATGCCAAACAGTTGTGGTAGAAACCTCAAGTTCCTTACTGACTCTTCTGATCGATTTACGGGGGCTCCGTTCGAAGGCAGTTCGAACTCGCTCAACCGTATCATCTGAAGTTGATGGGCGTCTCGTTCTCTTAGCTGGACACAAACACCCATCCTTCATAAATTTACCGTACCATCACAATATGGACTTCTTTTTCTGGTGCCTCTTTTCGAAATTCTGTGCGAAATGCACGTTGAACAAGTGTCCATGATTCAGTTTTTACAAATTCAAAGACGCAAAACGCGTTTTCTTGTTGAGTGAACGCCATTACTGGATTTGAAAAAATATGAAAAAATCATTAGCATTACAAAAAATTTAATGAATGTATCTTTAAAATGGTACGAGTTTCATCATACCACAATTCATAGTTCAGCAGATATGAGAACTTGAAATGTGCTAAGGACTTCTAGAATACCCTTAAGGATATAACCAATACTTAGTTATGCGTATAGCAACAATGTTTTTAAAATGTTTATAAAAGCTGGGATAAAATAAAATGTGAGGAGAATTTTACTAATTTGAGTCTCTCTCTGGATCAGCACCGCCTCGCCTGTCTACTATCTGCTTCACAACCGAGTAGTGGCGCCTGAATCAACGCAGTGCCCTCTTCATCTACCAGTACCCTTGTTGGTTATCAGTGCAATCGGCTCGAAGTTGCGATCTGTGTTAGGCTCAAATTATGTGAGCGTCACAGATGTAGATGTGGAGCTTCCATTGATGAGTTTGATTTGCATCCTCTCTCCTGTCGTCGTAGTGCAGGCCGCTTTCCAAGGCATATGCAGCAATAAACGACATCATCAGAAGAGGTTTGGATGCAGCTGGGTTCCCTTCCCAAATCGAACCCGTGGTGATGAAAAGCGGCCGGATGCGATTACCATTTTCCCTTTTAAAATGGAGAAGTCGTTGATTTGGAATACGACTTGTGCTGATACATTTTCGACCGATAATTTGATCAGTTCCGTGGTTGAACCGGTGTTTGTCGCCCGGGACGAAGAGATAAAAAAATATTTAAATATTCTTCTCTTGCTGATAGATTTTTTTTTACTCCTGTGGCAGTGGAGATTATTAGGGTTATTGACCCTCGTTCGATGGCGTTCCTTCGGAGGGTTGGTGGGATGGCGTCTCGATTAAGGAACGAGCCTCGCGAAACCTAGTGGCTCTTGCAGCTTGTCTCACTGGCGATGGTGTGAGGTAATGCTTTCTACATCATTGCGGCTGGCAGAGGATAGCAAAAAAAAACATTTTGTTTATAGTTACTTTGTTCAAACTTTTTTCAATAAATTTTTGTTTCAATAATTCAATACATTCATTTCATCGGACTGAGCTTTGATGACGTTGCCACGTCTGCACATGCGCACGAAAAAAGAGACGCAGTTAGTTTCAAAATCTTTTGAAAGAGTATTTTTTGAAAGTTTTCTTTTTATCACTCTAGCCCGATTCATCTGTATACTTTTTCTTTTACTCCCCATCACTTTTGTTCCTGATTATCCCACACTGACAATATAAAATCTACCAAGAATAGTGATATATTGTAAGATCCTGAACGCAAATTTACCATGGCTGAACTAGCGATAAAGGCACTTTCCAGGCATTTTCGTCTCAGTGGATTTTTTTTTCTTTTTTAATCAAAGTAGCATTCCCTATGTCATAATTGTGGTCCGTTTTGTTATGGTGAACAACCAATGCGTTTTGTATGTTGTTATTTAAAATATCCCTTTTGTGTTCATATAGTCTTTTGTTTAAACCTCTTGAGGTTTCTTTAATGTATTTATTCTGGCAATTCATGCATTTGATAGAGTAAATTCCGTTATTGATTAAATCTTTGCTTGTTTTAGATATAGTTGTGACAAATTTAATGTTGAGTTTAGACAAATTCTTTTCGGTTGTAGCTGTAATAGAGTTAGCGGGTAGAATAATATTTTTTTTTTTTGATTCGTTAGGTTTGTCAGGAAGAATATCTCTTCTATTTTGGAATATTTTATGTCTTTTTCATTGAATCTGAAATAGTTAGGCTACTGAGGTTTTTTGAATGTATTTTCAATATATTTCTCCTCTTCTTGTAAATATTGAGGGCTTCAAATTCAAAGTGCACTTAAACAAAATCCAATGATCATTCTGGATTTTATTTTGGTGTTATGATGGGAATAGAAGTTTATGAAATCATTTTGTTGGTTTATTTTTTATTTTTTTCTAAAGGGCTGTTTTTTACATAAACGTGCCGTACTGAACTACAATTTGTTTTTTGACGACTTCATAAAGGGTTTTTCTATCTTGTGATTGGGTTAAGCTTTTAAACCTTTTATTAGACTGTGAAGTTTTTTTTATGCTAATTATTTAATGCGAAAATTTGTTGATGTCGGCAAAAAACCATTAACTCATGTCTATGGTTTAAACCATAGACATAGAGTTAATGTTGGATGAAAATTTCGGAGCAAAGCATCTCCCCAAGCAAGAGAGTGTAAGAGAAAAAAACTGGGTATGGGGAGGGGGATTAAGAAAAGTATAAAAAGAAAGAACGGGGATCAAGGCAACAGAAGATATCGATTGACATTACATTTAAATTTTCAAACATCATAGTTTTCAGGGAAGCAAGTAAGAAAAACGGAGTTCCACAGTTGAGAAGTGTGAGAGAAGATATCGGAGTAGAAGGGGCGGTTACATTTAATTGTTTCGACAGTAAAAAGGTGGGACCGAGATGCCAACCCAGTTGAACACTTAAATTAATGCAGTCGGGGCACCAGTGAAAATAGCTCGGCAGAGCAGATGCCATAAAATATTTATAGAAAACACAGAGGGAAGCCACATTACGTCAGTGGGAAAGTGACTTGAGTCGAGACCCCAAGTCTTGACTGATCACATTACATATCCATCTTTGGATTTTGTCGAGAAACTCGTGATGAACAGCGGGGGCACCAGACCATATATGGCAACAGTATTTCATGCATGGACGAATGGTAGATTTGTGGATGTGAAGGATGGAGTGAGACGAGAAAAACCTCCTGACGCGACACAGAAAAACTTCCTTACGTTAGATGCAGCTATTGATTCACTGTCGCTGTCCCACCACAGGTCAGTGAAGAACGTGAGACCAAGAAGGCGGTCTCGTGGAGTTGAGCCTCAACCATGCTGATAGGAGGCAGGGGCGTTTCTCTATGGTGAGTAAATGACAGCAGTTTCGTTTTGGGTGCATTAAAATTCACAAGCCATTTCCTGTCCAAGTCAACCATAGATTGGAGGTCGTTTACAAGACCAACGGCCAGATTAACTTTGTCAGTAATGTCGGATTTACTATTGAGACAAGAGTCAATGGTATTGTCGCCTGCGTAGATAATTACTTGAGAACTGATGATGTCAGGAAAATCATTGATGAAAATCAGAAAGAGTGTAGGATCAAGGATAGAGCCTTAAGAAAGACCAGCGTTCGTATGGAAGAAATTGGAGGAGAACGCGTTCAGGACAACCTCCATTTCACGGTTAGACTGGAATGAGTGGATTAAATCGAATAATCGTCTTGTAATACTGTATCCGTTAAGTACTTACGTAGAAGGCCAGCATGCCAAACCCTATCAAATGTCTTCGATATATCTAGAGCAACAGCTCGAGCTTCGCTATTATTATCAAGAGCTTGGTATACATATTTAGTTATGGCCGTAAGCACATCAGCTGTAGACCGGGTATTGCAGAAACCATATTGTTTGCTAGAGAGCAGATCGTGAGAAGTGAGTTGATTAACTACTTCTGTATTAATTAAAAACTCGGAGACTTTGTCGAAGAGTGGTAAGAGATAGATAGGACAGTAGTTAGATGGGTCAGAAGGGTCTCCAGAGTTCTTAAAAACCGGGACGATAGAGGAGAACTTCCAACAGGCTGGAAAGCGAGAATCGGCGAGGCATCAGTTGTATAGTTTGGAGAGAATGGATCCAGCTGAGAGGCGCATTTCTTTAGGACTACGGATGGTATCCCGTAAACACCACTTGCTTTATCAGAGTCTAATTTAGAGATAATGTATAATACCTTCGACGGGGTTATGCACATCTCTCTCAGTATAGCCTCTTTTCTTGAGAGAAAATCAGGTGTGGGTACCCCAGATGAATCGTGTGTTAAGTTGGATGAGAATTTCGGAGCAAAGCATTCAGCCTTATCAGCTGAGGATGTTAGAACTCCGAATTGATTGAATAGGCGAGGGACTGAGAATTTGTTGTACTTCGGCACACTCTTGCAGAGCCGCCAATAATCAATAGAACGAAAAATGCGAGATGCAATACGTTGTTTCATTCTATCAGTAAACAGTAACTTTGCTTCGTTGAGGACACCCTTGCACTCATTACGAGCAGAGACAAAGAGACATCTGTTGCAATCAGGCATGTCGCTCCGGTACGGACGGAAGAAGTAATTCCTATGGGCTATAGCAGGTGAGCGCGATTTACCTTGTTTACTGGGATGAAAGCTTCGATGCCGGTTTTTACCCAGGAGGAGACTTCAGACGCATATTTTTGTACGGGATGATTAAAAAAAAACAAACACATTTCAAGGGGGGGTTGCGAAGAAAGTCACGGAACGAGTCCCAGTCTGCAAGTTGATAACAGTTAGTAGGACGTTCATGGTTGCAGGGGGTGGGAGGAGATGTTAACAGACACCACAGCGTGATCTGAGTTGCCAACAGGGCAGTGTTGCGTAGCGCGACAAGGGATGGATGTAAAGCAGAGATCGAGAAGGGAAGCGTTACCGTCTGGGTTTCCGGGTTACTGGTGAAACGCGTAGGAACGGCAACCACTTGCGCGAGGGATTGAGTGATTGAAAAGTTAAGGGTTTGGATACCAGTGAGGTCAGTTACAGAGTGTTTAAGCCATATGGTAGGGTGGCCGTTAAAGTCACTGAACACGAATGTTTGCAAACGGATGTAGTTTTGTCTATATTATAAGAAATGCTAGTACACAACTGTCTTTAGAGGAGGGGGGACGGAAGAGAAAGAAGAGATAGCTTACTAAATTGAAAAAGGATAGACGGCGACACATATACGAATGATCTGGAGATTCTAATGAGAGTTCTCTAGGCAGCGGGAGATGATCGCGGACATAAAGTCCCAGGCCATGCATATGGGTTTTAAAGACCTTTTTATGGAGAGGTAGATAGCCAGGAATCAGAGCAAGGGATTGGAGAGTTATGGTTCGTCTCGCAGAGAGCTAGTATATTAGGAGACTTAAGAGGAACGATTCCACACTGTAAAAGTTGGTACGAATACCATAGATGTTGGAGAAGGAAATGTTAAAGGGTTTAGGCGATTGAAACAGCTTTGTTGAGATTGAAATGTAGGAGAATAAAGCGAAGTAGACAAGCGATTGATTCTATTAGTGGAAAGAAAACGAGAATATGTAAAATAAAGAGTAAAATAAAGTGTAAAAATAAAAGCTGATTTTAACGGAATTCTAAATCGAGTGTCTACTTGATTCGCACAATATGATGAGCCTCAGGGAAGAACGGATCGGTGTGGTGGGGCGGAGTGTTAAATGAGTTAATTGTATGTTTGGTATGGTTATTTCAAAAAAAAAGAAGGAAGGAAAAGAATAGTGCACCTAGAACGGAAAGAAAGAAAGAAAGAAAGAAAGAAAAAGAGAAATTACATAAAAAAGAAATGATATAAGAAAAAAAGAAAAAAATATCCAGTAAACGAACGGAAGAAAGAAAGAAAGAAAGAAAGAAAGAAAGAAAGAAAGAAAGAAAGAAATGATATAAAAAAAGAAAGAAAGAAAGAAAAAGAGAAATTACATAAAAAAAAAATGATATAAGAAAAAAAGAAAAAAATATCCAGTAAACGAACGGAAGAAAGAAAGAAAGAAAGAAAGAAAGAAAGAAAGAAAGAAAGAAAGAAATGATATAAAAAAAGAAAGAAAAAGAGAAATTACATAAAAAAGAAATGATATAAGAAAAAAAGTAACCAGTAAACGAACGGAAGAAAGAAAGAAAGAAAGAAAGAAAGAAAGAAAGAAAGAAAGAAAGAAAGAAAGAAAGAAATTACATAAAAAAGAAATGATATAAGAAAAAAAGAAAAAAGTATCCAGTAAGCGAACGGAAGAAAGAAAGAAAGAAAGAAAGAAAGAAAGAAAGAAAGAAAGAAAGAAATGATATAAAAAAGAAAGAAAGAAAGAAAAAGAGAAATTACATAAAAAAGAAATGATATAAGAAAAAAAGTAACCAGTAAACGAACGAAAGAAAGAAAGAAAGAAAGAAAGAAAGAAAAAAGTATCCAGTAAGCGAACGGAAGAAAGAAAGAAAGAAAGAAAGAAAGAAAGAAAGAAAGAAAGAAAGAAAGAAATGATATAAAAAAAGAAAGAAACAAAGAAAGAAAAAGAGAAATTACATAAAAAAAGAAATGATATAAGAAAAAAGGAAATAATGAAATAAAGAAATTATATAAAAAAGAAATGAGGAAAGAAAAAAAAAGAAATGATATAAAAAAGAAAGAAAGAAAGAAAGAAAGAAAGAAAACGTTACAGAACGAAAACGAAAGAAAGTGCCATTACAAGAGAGAAAAGTAACTGCTTAAAGCAAGGAAACAAGAGGGAAACAAACAAATATTTTCAAGAGAAACGTCTCATGAAAGAAAATTAAAGAAAAATTACGCATGAACCAATGAAATGTTAGCAGATCGGATGGAGAGAGATACAAAGATAAAAGATAAGAGAATAGGAAATAAAAATGGTGGCCATATGAATGGGTGAGAAAGAAAGGTAGACAATACGAGAAAGCGGAAATCGAAATGGATAAAAATAAAGAGTGGGAGAAATGGAGAAAGAGAGAAAAAAAAATCGTGGAAGATCGAGGCTGTGTCAATGTGACATAAAAACCCTGTATTTATTGTCTGCCACCGGATTTCCTTCTTGTCTGCTCACTTGCTCAGACACACAGACACAGTGGTCTACAAAATCCCCCCCCAAAGGGTAACTGCTTTTTCAATTATCACTGGACTTTGTAACATGGCTCCATTAAAAGGAAAAGAAGAAAAAATTGGCATCTCCACTTTTAGCCCCACCATTTATTTTGCTGTCAAAACGAACCAGTTTTGTTATTAAATATCCGAGCAATATTACAAGCATTGCAATTTCCCGAGGTTTTGTTTTCAACCTGAGACAATGTTTCCCCGAGTCATTTCTGGCTAACCTCTAACTTCTACGGAGTTCTTCTATGTGTCGTGTTCCTTCAAGATGTTGACAATCATAACTCTCCAGAACTCTCTATCTTTACACAAACCCTCCCCCATCCCGTTATGCCTTCCATTAAGTAGGTTATTTGCTGTTTCCCGCTTGACTTCAGTAGGTCCACTGAGTGTCAAATTCTCCAATCCCACTTTCTTCATTATGTGTCTAAGAAGTTTTAGCTGTCTCTTACTGATTCTAAATATAAGAATCCTTCTTTTTTTTCTATATTCCTTAACACGTCCTCGTTACTCACATGTCCATGTTATGTTATGTCGACTCGAGTCTCCTCTTCTTCCGTGAAAAGCTTGTCCAGTATCCACTGGATGATTGATATCACATATAGCAGTTCAAAACCTTTCAGCGTTTCTAAATAAATTTTCTTGTTTCTTAATACTTTGCTTAGGTTTTGGAAGGCAATTTTTGCTCTTTCAATGCGTCTTTTCATTTTTTGTCCTCTGTTAAAAACACTTGCCAGATTTTAAAATTTCCTTACTTACCTGATTTAGCATCTCCACTTTAAATAAACAAATAATAAAAAATTGAGAATATTAAAGAAAATGGATTGACAGTAGATATTTGTCTTGCATTTTTTTCTCGCTTCTTATATGTATTTACTGATGAAAGTTTCATACTCGAAAATTTACCGTAATTCCCTATGTATAATACGCTTTCATCCATAATACGCACCCCTAAAATTGTGCTGAAAGTGTAGGAAAATGCTTCTACTTACGCATAATACGCACCCCTTGTCTAGTAATCAAACCCTATAAATTGTACCTCTCCAATTTCACTACGGCCAACGTTTCTTACTCTTTCTTAAACACGCACACACACACACACACACATATATATATATATATATATATATATATATATATATTGACCACTAATATTATCTATCTATCTATCTATCTATATATATATATATATATATATATATATATATATATATATATACTGGGTGTAACTACAAAATTGTTCAAATCGTGTAACACCAAAATAGATCAATTGTTTGATTAAACTCTCAACTGATGTATCTTAGAAATGATTAAAGATATCTTACTGGAATTCTTTGAGGTTTTTATAACACTGTTCGACTCTACTTAGGCTATTCCCCATATGAGGTAATTTTGGATTTTTTATTTAAAAATGGTTTTAAACATAGAATAATATTATTCTAATTTAGTTTTATGATAATTCTTATTTTATTTTACATTTGTAAGTATTCTTAGGTATATGATTGTATTTGACATCTGTATGGGGTCGCAATCGCCGAATGTTAGTGTCAAATTGTCGTATGTTTGTGGTGAGTAGTCACCACAAACATACAACTGAAATCGACCTATGAAACGGCAATTTTAAAAGATTTTTTTAACTGTGCATAATACGCACCCCTAATTTTGCTTATTATATTTTAGAAAAAATGCGTATTATATATGGAAAATTATGGCAATTGTTTTTGTTTTTTTTAATACTTTATGCAATGAAAATTGTCTTCAGTTTTTTTAAATCGTTCATTGCTCCCATCCAACCAAACTGACCTGGAGAGGGTGGGGGTGGACCCATTTGGCCGTGATAAAAAAAAATGGCCGTAAACACACAATTATACCACCGAAAAAAAAACAGAATTAGATTGCCGGTCTGTCTAAAAAGTGCTCAATGACACACGGAAAAATGTGGCCACGGTAGGGGTGGTCAACAAAACCGATCCTCTAAAGTCACCCATGGCAGAGCTTTTCTAATAATAAGAATATATATATATATATATATATATATATATATATATATATATATATATATATATATATATATATATATAACAGACTGCGTCCACGATACAACTTCTTTTCATACAGATGAGACGATGTTGTGCTTTCTCTACTCTCACGCATTTTCATGGCAGATGTCCAGACTAGCTTTGCCAGCTCAGATCTTCACATCTCAGATCCGCCACGTACACAGGGTCGACTCATCTTCATTCCCTTCGTAAGAAGGAAGGAAGAGTCAGAACTGTTACTTTGTGAAACAGGTTCATGAGAGGATGCTTCCCTCATCATTATGATCTTAGCCTCTTCAATTGTGGGGTCAATCGTTATCTATCCTACATATCCTCATAACATCTTTTTATTTTTTTCCTTTTAAGCTTGTTCATTAACGCTCTGCCTTCGGTGGCTCTTGGGCCTTGCATTTGGTGAACAATAGTATAAAATGCTTCTTTTTCTCTTCATCACCTTCTCATTGAATATTCCACTCAGGTTCGAAGTCATTAAGAATAACTTTTGATTCAATTATGCAATTGCCCTCATCACCCAACAGACTATAGAGCGATTTACTAAGCTGAGATGTGGTACAAGACTGAAATTATGGAGCGCCCAGGGAGGATCAAAATCTCAACTCGCGAACAGTTACACCAGGTTGAGGCGACCACCAACGGATTATATACAGTGATACGCAAAAGCACTAAAAGTTCAAGAAAAATAATAATAGTTTTCTATTAATTGGAACAAATTCGAGTGAAATTTCAATGTGCGCGTTACATAGCGCTTTTCAATGTTTAAAGTGGGATTGGAGTATCGAGTTCAGATTTCTTTTGAGGCTGTTGCGTTCGATTTCTCACAGATATCTTTGGAAAGGTATGAATTCATTTCTTTTGAGATCGTCGGGTTCGATTTCACGTAAATACCCTAAGAAAGAAAACGCCTATCAGTTCTAGAAAGAGCGATAGAAGTTGATCGAAAAGTTTCTTACTGAAAAACTGTTTTTTGTTGAATTTTTACAAATTTCAACAGATAATAATGCTAAGTATTCGACCAATGAATCCCAAGTGTTTCTTTATAAGGAAACGGCGAATTTCGCTATATATAAGGAGAAATAAGTATTGACAAATACAAGAGAAAATAATACGATAACACTTTGGACGTATTCGGAAAATACAGATAAATCAAATTTTAGTTTATTTAAAAGGGAAAGTAGATGACTTAGGCAAAGAGGTATAAACTGTACACTGATTACTGCAGTAAATTTACATCCAGGTTCTTACAATATTCAATCTATCTTAACAAGACTTTTATTGTCGCTAGTACTAGTTATAACGATAAACTATATGCGACAGCAAGGCCTCTGATAATATTTAACAGCCCCCCACACACACACACGGGGGGGTATGTATGTGGCACAAGGCCGAGTTTACCGTGGGTTCTCCGGGCCCGTAGGTTCGGCCAAAAATATTCCCTTAGAACCCACATAAACGGATTCAGGGACTGTCTACCTCCCCGGACGAAACTTTACCCTTCGGCAAAGCCTCGTCCAGGTTCCTCTCTGCCGCGTCAGAGAGTTTAACAGTGAACAGTCTGGTCGACTGATCCCTCTGATCGGAAGATTGGACGTTTTGAGGAGCGTACAACCACCTCTGAACTGCTCTTGTTTCCAGGTACACCTTGACCAGGATCTCAGCCATGGGTCAATAATGAACCCTCCTAAGAAAACATCAAAACATTAGGCAAGTATAAAAACATATTTTTATAGTATTGGGTTGGTGCATAATTATCAGGCGTTTTTTTAAATAATATTTAATATGAAAAGAAATGTATAACAAATCAACAATAACATTTTTAAACGAGTATGATAATCGACACGCATTCTTATAACCTGAAAATAAAATAATATTTTTAGTAAAAAAAAAGTAAACAAAACAGTCATTTTTATTAACAAATAACTCGCCTACAAAAAACGCCTGATAATTATGCACCAACCCAATAAAAATACCAGCAATAAATTTTTATTAAAAAATTACCAACAATACATTTTTAATAAAATTACCAACAGTACATTTTTATAGTAAAATTACCATCATTACACTTATATAGTAAAATTACCAACAATATATTTTCTAGCAAAAAGACCACTACTACACTAAAAAAAAGACCAATACTACACTAAAAAGTATAAAAAGTACTTTATAGTAAAATTACCAGCAATAAATTTTCGATAAAAAAATGCCAACAATAATTATTTGTAGTTAAATTACTAGTAATACATATTTTTTTTTAAATTATCAATACATTATATCATCTACAGATTATGTATCTAAAAAAAAAACATACGTTTGCCCTGGAAGTATAAAATTATATACAAAATATTTGTAGTTGAAGGAATAAATTTGCATTCAAAATATTTATATTTCGGCATTAAATAACCCATAGAGGTGTTGATATGCCGCTAAAGAAAAACAACCAAACGCAACATTCTCATGATGCTAAAGGGGATATTTAAATGCAACAGTGATAAAAACAAAAAATAAAAGCGCTGGTAAGCAGAATGAAATCGGCTAAGCTGGACGTCTAGACACGTCGGACGCCAAAAATATTAAAATTTAACCTCCATACATCTTCACCCTCCCCACGAGTGAACATTTACATTTATATTCCCCTCTCCCCCGACATATATATAATTCCATTAGTAAGAACATTATTTGAGTCTGATGAAGTTATTTTAGTGGGCGAAACACGTTGCATGGAGTTATTTTGTCATTAAATTACCCAGATAAAACAAATTAAAATTTGCAGTTTCAGGTTGAATTCTATCCAAATTATTAATTCACATATTTCCGCCGAGCAATCAGAGCATGCTACGCTCCATGGCCGACAAATTAAAGCATCTTGGCTCAATGAGGTCTTAGCTGGCACATGGGAACGTTTTCAAAATGGCGACGGTATGGAAGTTCTTTCCAAAATTTCATGGAGTGATAATCGGAATGTTATATCGATAGATCTCAACCGAGCTGAAGATCCTTATCAATAAACTTAAAGATATCATTCGAAGATGGAAGTCCTTTGCAGTTTGTTTGTTTGTTTGTTTGTTTTTTTGTTTTTTTAGCGTTTCACCCCAAGCAAGGCGAGAAGCCACTAAGACGCAAGGGGTTACAGAAAATTTGGAGCAAGATCAGAAAGGAGTCATAGAAGAAAGGATGAGGAGAAGGCTAGTGGATAGATCAAGGCAACTGGAGATGTCGATTGACATTACATTTGAATAGTTGGAGATTATAGCTCTCAGGGAAACGGGAATAGGGAAGGGAGTTCCACAGTCGAGAGGTGAGAAACATGAAGCTATTGGAGTAGAAGAGACAGCTACATTTAGGAGTTTCGACAGTGAAAGGGTGAGAGCAGGATGCCAGCCTCGTAGGGCGCTTGAACTCATGAAGTCTGGGAACCAGCGAATGCAGCTCCTCTGAGGCGACAGCGCGTCTGTGAGAAAGTGACTGTAGACTGTAGACGGTCAATTATATTGCATATCCGCCACTGGAGCCTATCAAGAACCCCGAGGCAAACAGAAGGGGCTCCAGACAATATATGGCAGCAATACTCCATGCAAGGACGAATTGTTGATTTGTAGATCTGGAGGATCGATTCCGGGGAGAAAAATTTCCTGGCGCGGCACAGGGATCCAACTTTCCTTGCGGTGGACGAAGGAATTGATTCAATGTATTTGTTCCATCTCAGGTCAGGCGTTTAATCCATTTTTTGGAAAATAATGCTGCACAAACCGAATAATTTCACCTCAAGCAAGGCAATAAAGTCACTAAGACGCAAAGAGGTTACTGAGTGTGAAAAAATATGAGAAAGAAAAAACAATATTAAGGAAAGAGAACAAAAAAAAGCAGGAATTAAGAAGACGGAAGATAACGATTGACATTGCGTTTAAATTTTTGATGAATGGAATGCAAGAGGCCGGAAGAAAGCTCCACAAACGACAAGTGTGAGAGAAGAAACTGTTAGCCTAGAACTTACGGTTTCATCTTGACATTTCAATTGTAAAATGATGAAACCTTGTCGCTAATTTTGTATTGCGCTTAAATTCATAAAGTCCAGTTAACATAGAGAAAGGTTAATCGGAAAAATTACCATGAAAATGTTTATAGAAAAGTCACGGGGAAGCTATGTTATGGCGTTGAGAAACTGACTGAAGCCAAGATGCCAGATCAGGACCAATAGCATTGCAGATTCTTTCTATTTTATCAAGAATCTATCGATATATAACAGAAGCACTAAACCAGATGGAACTGCAATATTCAATAAATGAACGAATAGTAGACTTATATATATATATATACGTAAGATAGATTCTGGCGAGAAAAAACTGTTTGACACGATACAGAGAACTGATTTTCCTAGCCGCAGACCGAGCAGTTGATTCAATATAATCTTTCCACTTCATGCCAGCGGAAAAATGTTAGCCGGAAAAAGGCGCAATAGGTCAATCCCCTAGAGATTAGCATCAGCCATGATGATGGGAGACAAAAAAAAAGGTTCTCATAGACGATTAAAATAGAGCAGATTCGTCATTTCTTGCCCCAGTTAACAACTGATTGTAGATCATCTTTTAGATCCGCTGCCAATTTGACATTATCGCACCTATCAGACATACCATTAAGACAGGAGTAAATAGTTGTGTCATCAGCATAGATACCAAGTTAAGAACGGATGTCATAGACAAAATCATTGATGAAAATTAAGAACACGGTAGGTCCAAGGAGATAGCCCTGGTGGAGATCTGAATCAATGCAGATGATCTAGAAGAGTGGTCGTTCAAGACAACTTTCATTTCACCATTTGATTGAATCAGGTTAAAAATTCGTCAAGAAATACCATAACCTTTCAACTAATGAAGGATCCCAGCATATCAAATCTCTTTGAGATATCCAAAGAAAGAACCCGGGTTTCACCATTCTTATCTAAAACTTGTTAGACTCTTTCAATAACAACCGTTAACACATCAGTAATTGACCTAGAGAAGCGAAAGCCATATTACTTATCTGAAAGAAGACCCTGCTAGGTGAGATGCTTATCCAATTCAATGTTGATAGTACATTGCCAAAAAGAGGTAGATGGCTAATAGGTCGATAGAAGGATTAGCCCTGGGGACAGCTGCATAAGTACAAAAACGATCTAGACGAATGGCCGTTCAGGACAACTTTCATTTCGCAACTTGATAAGAAAGATTGAATCAGTTCCAAAATTCGTCCGGAAGTAGCATGAACTTTCGACCTGTGAAGCAGACCAGTATGCCAAACTTTGTCAAACGCTTTCGAGATATTCAAAGCAACAGCCCGAGCTTCACCATTCTTATCTAAAGCTTGATAGACTATTTCAACAATAATCGTTCGTACATCAGCAGTTGACCGACAGAAGCGACAATCATACTGCTTGTCTGAAAGGGCCTGCGCTGTGAGATGCTCAACCAATTCAGAGTTATTTAGAGCTTCTAGTAATTTGCCAAAAAGATGAAGAAGGCTAATAGGCCGATAGTTCAAACGGCCAAACTGTTCACCAGAGTTCATAAAGACTGGAACTAGAGAAGAGAATTTCCAGCAAATAGGAAGACAAGAAGCAGTAAGGCATTTATTCTAGAATTTAGAGAGAACGGGCCAGTTCAGGAGCACATTTCTTAAGGACTCTTGCAGGTATACAATTGTTCACTTGCCGTGTAAGGACCCAGTTTAGAAATGATAACAGAAACCATGGATAGATTTATATGAATATCACTGAATACAGACTCAGTTCTAAGTGGACAAAAGTCAAGCAAAGATACCCCAGATGAGTCAAGAATAGAATCTGAAGAGAATTTACGAGCGAAACATTTTACCTAATCAACATGAAGTTGTTAATATCTGTCTATATTTCTCAGATGAGGTATTATATATACTATTTACATTATTCGGACGATTCTCTTCATCTTTGTCGCCATAATTATTACAACGTTTCGGCCGTTGTACGCTTCGGCCTTCTTCAGGTTGTTGGAATGTCAACCCTTTATTTCGCTCACTGAGGTAGACTGTTCTAGTTCCACGTGCCATGTCTAATGGATGTCAAGGACACATGGCACGGTGAATAAAGGCGTTAGTTAGATCCAGTGACAGGACCCAAAGAGTGTGAGTTCAATACCTGGTTAAGTCGGTTGAGAACTTTGAGAGGGGAATTAACAGGAGATAACTGGCCTTCATTGGACATGGCACGTGGAACTAGAATAGTCTACCCCAGTGAAGGAAATAAAGGGTTCAGTTCGACATTTCAACAACCTGAAGAAGGCCGAAGCGTACAACGGCCGAAACGTTGTGACAAACATGGCGACAAAGATGAGGACAATAGTCCGAATAATGTAAATAGCACCGCAAACTAGCTGAAGAGAGAAGGCATAAAAGATTTATTCTTACTTAACACACTCTTACAGAGCCGCCAGTATTCATGGGAAATGAACTTGTCAGAGGCTGAACGGTACCCTATTCCGTCAGTAAACACAGACTTCTTTGAGAACACGTTTACAATTATTACGAGCAGACACAAAATGGTTTCTGTTGTGATTAGAACTATCACGCCGGTACAGCCGGAAAAAATTATTGCTGTGGGCTATAGCAGCAGAACAGGCAGGTGTGAACTAAAATGATTACGGCATTACTTCGCATTTTCAGAAAAGGTACAAAAATGATTTTTACCCAGTGGTAGAATTCTCAATAGGAACGTTAAAAATATACATCCAAGAGACGTCGAGAAGAAAGTCACAAAATGAATCCTAGTCATTATGCTGGTAAAAGAAAAAAAATCTTGTAAACAGGAGGTTCCTGTATAATTGACAACCCAGAAGAAATATCAACAGATACCACAGCATGATCCGAATTGTTAAGAGGACAGAGTTGCGTTGTTCGACAAGAGATAGTAGAGAAGATAAGGTACAAATCAAGTAAAAAAGCATGTTGATCAGAATTATTATTGAAGCGAGTAGGAAAATCCACTATTTAACAGAGAAACTGAGCAAAGTAAAAAAAAAAAATGAATGTCTGAATACCTTCAACATCAAGGACATTAGAATGATGAAGCCACTTGACGTGATGAGGATTAAAATCACCAATCACAAAAATATTCGCAGATGAATGTAGAGAAGGAACCATTTCTATACTGTCAGATATATGCTACAGAAAGAAGCAGTAAAGTAAAAAGATAGCTAACAGAATGCTATAAAGTAAGTCGAAAGCACATGAAATAATCAACCGGGGACTCGAGAGAATATTCTCTTGCTTTGTTTTTTTTCAGTACTTTGTGTTCCTAAGTGGTCAGCCATATAAGTAAAGACTAGGGTCGACACTGCTTAATTTCAGTAATCAAACTATTTCAACTTTTCGACCTTCAGTTAACGCTGTATTGAAAGACCAACTATTGTCTCTAGTTGTGACGTGTGTGTCTCCTCTAATAACCATTGGTCTACAACAGCATACCGAAAGCTTAACTCAGTCTGGCACGTGAACACAATAAATGATCTCCCATTCAGTATCATACGAACCGAATAAAAATGGTTCTATACAGTAAGAAACAGAACTTGTATTTGGTCATTAGTAATAAAACGTGTGAGTATATGAAGTTACAACCGGAAGTTTAATAGTAGAGAAAAATTATTTTTTCTAAGCAACAAATCTGTTTCCTTGTTAATGCACTTAATTATGATAAATATTAATCATTTTTATTAATTATAAAAGCATTGCAAACTCCAGATGAAAATTCAGTTCTATGTATCAGCTTACTGATCCAATTTATTATATTTGTTTTATTTATTCATTTTAAATTTAAAGTGTGTGTTAGCTGAGTGGGTTTCGATTGGTGGATTTTACGACATATCAGCACTTCGTGTTTTTTTTTTGGGGGGGGGGGTCCATATCGAAATCTGTTTTACTTATATTTATGCCTATTGATAAACATTAATCAGGTTTATACTTCAGTCTATAGGTAACTTTGGTTGGGGTTCAACTTGAGTTTATAGACATTAGTTGGGTATCCTTGAGTCTATATGTAACCATTTCTCAGATTTATAATTGAGTCTCTAGGTAAACATTGGTCAGGTGTCTATTTGTGCCTATAGATAAACATTGGTCGGGTTTATAATTGAGTCTATAAGTATATATTGGTCGGATTTATACTTTAGTATATAAATAACCCGGTGTTCGGTGTGGTGAACGGTGTGAATAACGGTTCGAAATGAGAACTTGGAGAACCGAGTTCAAATTCCAGTCCGGTTCACTACCTTCATTTACACGTAAAAACTTATGAATCTATCTCTCCTCTCTAAATCTATTGGTTGAATTGCATGACAGACTTGGTTCTATAACCTCGGTTGGCAACCAATCTACCGCGGTAAAATCTCATGCCTACTCAGTCATGAATCGAAACAGACATGATCGCCCAAGCGTGCATCACGTATGGCATTTAACTGATATAAATAATCATTAGTTTAGAACCCTTGAGTTTATAAGTCAAGATTGGACGGGCTTATAGTTGTGTTTATAGGTAAACATTGGTCGGATTTATACTTTAGTTTATAATTAAACATTAGTCTTGTATATATTTACACTATTTACAATGTTCGGTCAGTTATCCTCATCTTTGTTGCCATATTCACAACGTTTCAGCCGTTGTACGCTCCGGCCTTTTTCAGGTGATTATAATTTTGAACCAAAACCTTTATTTCGACCACCAGGGTAGACTCTTCTAGTTCCAAGTGCCATGCCTCTTCCGGATATATCAGTATCAGTTATTTACCTTTAAGTCAGCTTTCCGAGTTTTTGTTCACTTTCGCTCTAGCCAGATATTGAACTCACAACTGTTTGTGTTAAGTAATTGGATTACCAACGGTTTTATCCACATTTAGTGCCACAAATCCTTTGTACATAAATTATTAAATAAAAATTCCCGGATGATTGGTAAAAACAGAAATAAAAGTCAATAGATTTATTGTTCTAAAAACTTTATCTTCAATCATACTACACTCTAGTTATAAAAAAATATTTATTCATCGCTGTCAACTGATAAAAAATAAGATGTAAAATAATTTAAATATTATGAGGGAGTTAGAAATAGCTGAGTATGATCCTTAAAATTAAAGCTTTATTCTTATATGGATGTAGCAAAGTAGGCAAAATAAATTGATGCGAATGGTAAATGTTTGCTACTCTGAACTAGAAGCTGATTAAAAAAATATCTAATTTTTTGTCAATTTTTAGGAATTGGGTTAAGCCAAGAACTTTTCAGCATTCCTCTCATGTAGAATAATTGGGCATGGTTAAGTGTAAATGACAAAATTCTTAACAAGCAGAATTAACAAAGTTCTCAAACAATAACAGGAAGAACTTGACCATTGATCTCGAAAGGGACCTCCACTCTGCTGTTGACTGGGGCAAGAAATGGCTGGCTAATGCCTCAAAAACTAAACTGCTCTCTTTTACCCACCACAGAGAACCCTCTCTCCCTCCCATTAGAATGTCTGATGCTCAACTCCACAAGAGGACCTGTCTGCAACTGCTTGGTCTTACACTGTCTACTGACCTGAGATAGAACAAATACATTGAATCTATAGCTTCATCTACTACAAGTTTTTCTCGCTCAAGTCCATCTTTCAAATCTATAAATCAACCATTCATCTTTGCATGGAATACTGCTGCTGTATATGGTCTGGAGCCCCCGCGGTTTGTCTTAAGGTCCTCGACATCTCCAGATGCTTCGATCTATTCCCCGTTCTTCTCTTCATCCTTTCCTCTTTCACACCTTTTTACTCTTGCTCCTATTCTCTGTAGCCCCTTGTGTGCTAGTGGCATTCCTGCCTTGCTTGGGGTGAAATGCTTTAAAAAAAATTGGGAAAAATAATACTAAGCAAACAATATATATATAAATATATAGATATAAAGAGAGAGAGAGAGAAAATTAGAATTAATCTGGAGAAACTTGCTGCTTATCTGAGTGGTGTTATTTCAGTCATGCTGACTTCGAAGTTTCGTGAAAGCATTGTTGTAATTAGTTCACTCTTCAGGGCTATTGTTAAGCGACTAGTTTCTCCACAATAATTCTATTAACGCTCTATCATTACTTTAAGACAAAAACCTGCCTCCCTAAAACGCCTTTCCATCAGTAAAGTACGAAAAAAGAACCAGCAATTTTGGCACCTAACACTCAAAATTCAATACTATATATATATATATATATATATATATATATATATATATATATATATATATATATATATATATACTTGAATTTTACGTATGAGGTCAAGCAGATCGATTCCTAGGAAACCAACAGCCCGACATCAGCACATAAGATTTGATCATAGTGGTTAAGGTTTCGTGCAGGACCATCCACACTTTTGAAGGGCCGAATACAGAAACCTGGTGCACTACGTGCCACAAGGTCCCCAAACGACTATCCGCAGGTTTTGAATACAGAGTTGTCCTTCCCCCTAGACCAGTTGCCATATATATATATATATATATATATATATATATATATATATATAAAAGGAGGCACCGTGGCGTAATGGATATCAATTCCAGAATGTTCTATTTGTATTTTTAAGCTAAAAATAACTACTGATAACATTATTGGAACATTCTAGAATATTCCACTTGAATAATATAGAATATTAAAGCAATTTAAAAGCTTTAAAATCTGAAATTTGCATTGTACGAATACTTTTTCAGCCATTAAAATGGATAATTGGGATTTATTTCTATCAAATCAATTTTTTGTTTTCTATGCAAATTTAGTTATTATGCATCTGTATACAGTTAATTATATGAAAAGTATGTTTATTCATTAGTTAGAAATGCAATAAATTGAAAATTTGTATGTGTACGAATAGTTATACGGAACCGTCATTTAGCTTGACGTGTCTTTACCGATTTGGCTACAGAGGAGCGTTCGGTTAGCAAGGTCGAATTTACTGCTTTTAAACTTCAATCATCCATTGATTCTCTCACGTACATTCATATCTGCTCATGGCGTATCAAATGTAAACAAATGATGTCACACATTACGAAAGGGACAAAGTCCGACAAATATTTTAAGACATATAGGATACAAGTTCGAATCCTGTCGGAGGACGAATATTTTTTGTGAAAATTTCTCGGACATTCAGGCCGGTAAATGTTGTTTAATACTGTTTATTATAAACAGAGCATTTACTTAAATATTTGTATCTATAAATAAACATAAAATGTCTTAAAATAATTGCTAACCGAACGCGCCTCTGTGGCCAAATCGGTAAAGGCACGTCAAGCTAAATGACGGTTCCGCACAGTGCCCACCTTTGGTTTATACTGCAACTATGCTGAGCAGACCTTAAGTGCAGTTTCTGGGAGAGAGCGTGTTATCTAGCATGATCAACAATTTGAACAAGGCCAGAACGCTCAAGCTCTCAGCCACGATGACTTGTAGCTTTGTGCTAGCGCAGCGATGGACGGCCCTCAACAGTTCCGTCTACCCAACTTCACTCACAAGGCATGGGTCAACCCATCGTATGGTTTACAGACACTTTTATGTGCATACACACACACACACGCACTCACTCACACGCACACACACATACACACACACATACACACACACACACACACACATATATATATATATATATATAATTATTTATTTAAAAATATGATTCAACACACGCTACATAAAGTTCTCATGTTCCAAAACAAGAGCCGAAAACTTCAATATAATTATTTGAATTAAATTGAAGTTCCATCTTCAAGCTAAATTTATTTTGGAATCATTCCCCAAAAAATGAAGATGGAACACAGCTTAGTACTTTAATTCAATTTAATTCAAATAATTATATTGAAGTTTCGGCTCTTGTTTTGAAACATGAGAACTCTTATGTAGCGTGTTGGAATCATATTTTTAAATAAATAATTATATTTATGCTCTACTTTTAAAAATAAATAACAAAAATACTAAAGAACTTTGTATTATTTACCTAACGAGTTCTTTCCTATTTTCTATATATTTTCACACACACACACACACACACACACACACACACATATATATATATATATATATATATATATATATATATATATATATACTCATACCTCGTTTTAACAGATAAAGGGGGAAAATATAAATCCAATAATTTTCATTATCCGTGGTTGCTGACACTAAATCTGCATTGGATAATATCAACAATTACATGAAAAAAGAAAGGAATAATAAGTACTATACATTTAATCAAAACCACTGTCCAATATGAAACTGTAGAATACATGTTCACTGTAACTGATCATCAAATCAGGAGATAGGAAAGTAGACGGTGCTATGACCAAGCTGGCCTCCTTTGGAGGAGTCCATTGAATATCCCTTCTTTTGCTGCAGCGTCGTGGGCCATTTGTGTGACCTGATCGAAGGCTACATGGTTCGCGTCTT
>CAHIKZ030000759.1:307500-372500 GCA_903632075.3 Acanthosepion pharaonis
ACTTAGAAACACTGTAAAGAAATACACAACTCCAGTTGACCAGAACAAGAAAATTAAATTTACTACTAAAAAAAAATAAAATAGCTAATATTATTATCAACATCAACAACAGATCTACAAGATCCAAATTACATAGAACCAATATTATTCACGAATTCACGTGTCCCTTAAGAAAGTGTGTTTCTGATCAAATGGAATTCATGAATAATTATATTGGACACATCACCACATGCCTGTCATAAAACTCAATTTGCACTTCTCTGACCATAGCTCAATTAGGACAAAAAAAAAACCTGCCAAATTTTATCCGCAATATACTCATAGATATACTATAATAGCCCCATCCACATGTAAAAAAATGACTAAAAATAATAAAAGCATTGATAATAAAAAAGAAAAAGCCAACATTCAATAAGATCAAGTATGAACACGGTCATAATGTGCTGTCTGTGTTTGGAAAAAAAAACTTTCCTATTACTCTAGATACATATATATAAATCTACACATTCAGTTAGAATTAAAAATAAAATATCATCCTTGATAATGGTTAAGGAATAGTCGAAAGCGCTCGGAAAAACAAAACATTCGGACAGTGTTTACACATCTTATGTCCAGAAAAGAAAAACACTTACACGAAAACAAGAAAAATTAAATAAAAAGCTTAAGTACCTTGATAGCCATCTTTAGTGAAGTTTGCATAAATATATGCACACACACACATATATATATATATATATATATATAGTGAAACGGACAAAGTCTGACAATTATTTTAAGACATTTTTTATGTTTATACGTTCTTTTTATAGATACAAATATTTAAGTAAATGCACTGTTTATAATAAACAGTATTAACGACATTTACCGGCCTGAATATCCGAGAAATTTTCATAGAAAATATGTGTCCTCCAACAGGAATCGAACCTGCATCCTATACGTAACCGACATATAGTTTGATGTGCTTTACCAATTTAGCCACAGTGAAGCGTTTCGGCTAGCAAAAATTATAATTGATTTTTAAAAGAATTTCAAACTGAGATTTTCATTTTTTTTTTTATAAAATGGAAAAAAATGATTGATTATCTGTCAATTTTGCTGACTAAAAAAACAAGATTTTTAACAAATTCTGAACGTGCTAGGTTTGGCGTCTTTTTCTTCGTGCTATACTCTTTAGCGATCTCATGAAGTTACCTATGTTAACAATACTTTTTGCTTAATAGAACACTTATCATCCCAATTTTAATGTCCACTTACGCTAAAATCAGGCTGAAACCTGTTCTAAGTCAGTAAGATGTTTTCGTTTTAAAATTCGGACATCACTTAACCTATTGACTCCAGGAATATGAGGCCACAGCTCTCGACACGCTAGATATTACAGTTGTGCCTTCGGTGGCAGGGAAATTTTTACGGGATGGAGATGCTATCCCTGTTACTTTATGTTGATATATTTTAGGTTTATGCGTGCAAAATATGAAACGTGTATTTGGTTGACATTCGTAAATATGAACAAAAACCGGAGCTTGATATCTTTTGTAAAGGATACAGATGTTTATTTATAGAGAATGACTTTTGAATCGGTTTTTCTCACCTTAAATTACGCATCAACCAAATGTCCTATTTGGTAATGAAAACCAGTCACAAAAGTATATTGGCAAAATAACATATCTCCCGTCATAACGTCATAAATTCTCTACAGGTAGACACATGCAAAGTAGGCAAACGTATGAATATATCACGGTATCAAGTCATGCAATGAAAAATATTGCATGGTCATATCGTGTTGTGTGTGTGTCTGTGTGTGTGTGTGTGTGTGTGTGTGTGTATAAGACACGCCTTAGTATACAGCCGTGACCACCAATATCGGTGGTCACGATACAGCCCTATTGTTTCAAAAAGGGCACGAGCCCAATAAATAAGACATGAAGTGGCTATAATTCTTCTTTTTCTTCTTCTTCTTTCTTTCTTCCTTCTTTCTTCTTCTTTCTTCATATTCTTCATATTTCTTATTATTATTTCTTCTTCTTTCGTCTTTCTTTATATTCTTTTCTTCTTTTTCTTCCTTCTTCTTGCTCTTCTTATTTTTTTTCTTCTTCTTTCTTCTCTCTTCATATTCTTCATCTTTCTTCTTCTAGTTCTTTTTTCTTTATATTCTTCTTTTTTCTTTCTTCTTCTTTCTTCATCTTTCTTCTTCATCTTTTTTCTTCTTTCTTCATCTTACTTCTTATTTCTTCATCTATTTCTTCTTTCTTCACATTTTTCATCTCTCTTCTTCATCTTTCTTTATATTCTTCTTTTTTCTTTCTTCTTCTTTCTTCATCTTTCTCCTTCATCTTTTTTCTTCTTTCTTCATCTTTCTTCATCTTTTTTCTTCTTTCTTCATATTACTTCCTATTTCTTCATCTTTTTTCTTCTTCTTTCTTCACATTTTTCATCTCTCTTCTTCATCTTTCTTTATATTCTTCTTTTTTCTTTCTTCTTCTTTCTTCGTCTTTCTCCTTCATCTTTTTTCTTCTTTCTTCATCTTTCTTCATCTTTTTTCTTCTTTCTTCATCTTACTTCTTATTTCTTCATCTTTTTTCTTCTTCTTTCTTCACATTTTTCATCTCTCTTCTTCATCTTTCTTTTTATTCTTCTTTTTTCTTTCTTCTTCTTTCGTCGTCTTTCTCCTTCATCTTTTTTCTTCTTTCTTCATCTTTCTTCATCTTTTTTCTTCTTTCTTCATCTTATTTCTTCATCTTTTTTCTTCTTCTTTCTTCACATTTTTCATCTCTCTTCTTCATCTTTCTTTATATTCTTCTGTACAGCGAGACTATCCTAACAGAATAACAAGTTCTACCAGGATTCATTAATGGCGGTCACAATCTTAACAGGATTTATACTAAGTTAAAACTTAATAAACCTGTATTTTAATTTGCTTCATTCAACTGCCTAACTATATATATATATATATATATATATATATATATCGTATTTAAATTCTGCCATTCGTTTGTGGCTGATTGGTTGTTCTTGGTATCTGGGAAAAACTCGAATTCCTCAGAGAGAAGCCCTCCCCCGCAAAAAAGAGAATTAAAAAAAAGAAAAGTAGGTAGATTGCTAAGTAAATTGACCCTTCAACCTCCGTACCATCACCGTCCATCCCAAGTCGTATGCTTTCGGTTATGTAAATCAAAAAAAATCACAGTCCTGGGTAAGACGATAAACTACAACCGACAGCAAGGACTCTGATCAGGAGGTTTTGAGGAGCGTGGAACCACCACTTAATTGCTGGTGTTCCCAGGTCCATCCTCACCCGGAGTGGTAGCACCTGTTAGGGTCCCAGCTATGGGCAAATAGTTAAACCCAAAACTAGGGTCAAAACAGTATGAAAGTGTAAAAATAGTTTTAATACAAGCAATACATTTTTCTAAAAATATTACCAGCAATGATTTTTGAAGGAAAAAAAATATTAGCAGCAATAAATTTTTTGAAAAAAAATATTACTAGCAATAAAAATCTTGTTGGCATTAAATAACCCATTGAAGTTGATATGCTGTAAAACAAACCAAACCAAACCAAAAATTCACACCTAAGTCGCCGGAATTGTACCAAAGCATCATTGAAATTAAGTCAGCCTGTTCTGTCCATAAAATGTCCAATTTAAATATTGGAAAGAAGCAATTGAAGCATCTCATTTAAGTAACTTACAATACCTCGTCCCATCTTTCTTGCTTGTAGATTTTTAATTTAATTTCTTTTTTTGTTTTGTTTCGTTTTGTTTCTGATGTTTTTACTTCTCCTTCCTTCTTTGTCCTCCATTTTCTTCCCTCCATTGCTATTAATTATTAAACTTCTTACGTCTGCCCCTCACCAATGTGCTCAGTGGACTTCAGAACTAAGTCACAATTTATTCCTTTCGTATTTTCCTAACAGGTTACTAGCAGTAGATAAGCTCACCTATCGTCCGGCTCAAACTCCTTTCATATTTAATGAACAGGAGTAGAGGTTCATCCCTTGTTTCGTGTTCAGGATATGGTTTACCGTTTCTCTTTCTTTCTTCGACCAGGGCTACAGGGATTTAATTGTGTTAACTTTCTGATGGAAAGACTAATCAGTGTCTGTGACTTTCCATTCTGTGGGTACCGAGTTGGTCGTTAGATTCTCGAACTCTTTGATAGTGCTTAAAGAGGCTGCTCTGATCAACAGTCGCATAATATCGGGGTATTTGTAGTGCTATGTTGCGCATGGGTAGGCGTCCCTAGATGTATTTCCGGTGGGTAACCCTGGGGCCACATTATGCTCTGTCCTCAGTCATGCTTTTGTTGGTTTGTCTTATCAATGACGTCAGTTAGTAACAATTACGGTGGTATCTGTCTGTATTTCTGAGATGAGGTATTATGTGCATTATTTACATTATTCGGACTATTGACCTCATCTTTGTCGCCATATTTATTACAACGCTTCGGCCATTGTACGCTCCGGCCTTCTTCAGATGGTTCAGCTGTGCCATGTGTTCTCAAGGACACATGGCACAGTGGATAAAGGCGTTGGTTAGATCCAGTGACAGGACCCAAAGAGTGTGAGTTCAATACCAGGTTAAGGCAGTGGAGAACTTTCAGAGGGAAAATTAACAGGAGATAACTCATAGCTGACATC
Organism: Acanthosepion pharaonis; assembly: GCA_903632075.3. Lineage (NCBI taxonomy): Eukaryota > Metazoa > Mollusca > Cephalopoda > Sepiida > Sepiidae > Acanthosepion > Acanthosepion pharaonis. The sequence goes on from CAHIKZ030000759.1 coordinate 312,136, forward strand.
CATTAAAACATGGCACGTGGAACTAGAACAGTCTACCCCAGTGAGCGAAATAAAGGGTTCAGTTCGACATTCCAAACAGCTGAAGAAGGCCGGAGCGTACAACGGCCGAAACGTTGTAATAAATATGGCGACAAAGATGAGGACAATAGTCCGGATAATGTAAATAATTACGGTGGTCTTTTCTCTCTTCTCCTCAAAGCGAATATCATGAAAAACACAACAAAAAGAAATACAACTAAACCAGTTAACAAAAAAAATCATCAACACCCTCAGATTTTCTTTCACTAATATTCGTAGTATGCGTTCCAGCTTAGTATAAAATATTTCCTCTTGGAACAGTCGCCAGATATCTTTGTCCTCTGTGAAACTAACTTAAATTCTTCCATTGCTACCAATGAATTCTTGATTCCAGGCTATCTTCCCCCTTGTGCCTCGAGGCCCCAAAATTACACTTTCATGTGCTTCTGTCTTTCGTTAATAAACTCTGTTAGCTATCTCTTTTTTCTTTATCGCTTCCCATCTACCCTGGACTGCAGTATATTAGACGCAATAGCTGACAATGCAGAAAAAGCACTTTCTCTCCATCCATCTGCTAACATCTTTGTCTTCATTGACTTTTAATGCTCACCACAACATGCGTCTTAAACATTCTAAACGTAATGATGTTGCCGGTATTGAAACATTAAATTTTTCTAATGCCCAATCCCTTCACTCAAATCATGGACTTCCCTACTCGTTTCCCGAGCAAAACCAAGCAACATGCTTCTCCACTTGATTTATTTCTTAGCTCCTCTACTCGCTCTTGCTGAGCTTCGCAACACTGTCCTCTTGGTAACTCAGACCACTCTATGGTAGCTATTGATATCTTGTTCCAATCCTCTATTAAACAGGAACCCCTAGCCACATGACCTCTTTCCGTTACTAGCATGCTGATTGCGACTCACTCCGTGATTTACTCCGTGATTTACTCCGTGACGCTCTGTGGACGGACTGACATCTTTAAACTTCCAAATGAAAATTGCGCCATTGAGGTTTCTTCTTGGGTCAAAGCTAGCATCCCTTTCATCTCTTTTCGAAAATACCAGATGAAACTTTAATCCTCTCCATGGTTCACGACAGAATGCTCGGCCGCTATAGCACACTATTTTCGGCTATACCAGCGTGACGTCTCTCGTCACAACAGACGTATATTCGTTACTGCTCGCAATAAATGTAAGCGAGTGCTCGAATGAGCAACATCTGTTGTTAACTGGAGCAAAAGGTTAATTTTAACGTCCCCAAAACTAAACTTCTCTCCATTAATCCTCTGAGAAGCCCTTCGCTCTCTTCCACCAGAATGGCTGATGTTAACCTCCAGGAAGATGTGCCTTCTCTGACTCACGTTCTCTTCTGATATGTAGTGGAAACACTTTATTGAATCCATTGATAGGTCAGCTGCTAAGAAAGTCAGTTCACTATATCGTTCGTGACATTTTTTTCTCTCCAGAATCTATCTTGCATATCTATAAGTCTACCATTCGCCCATGCTTAGAATATTGCTGCCATATTATGCTCCTGCGATTTACCTTGAGCTCCTTGATAAAATCCAAAGAAGAATCAGCAATATTATCGGTCCTGATCTGGCATCTAGGCTTCAGTCACTTTCCCACCGCTGTAAGGTTGCTTTTCTATGTCTTTTCTATAAATACTTTCATGGTAATTGTTTGGATGAGCTCTTCGCTATGGTACCTAGAGTTTTTGAATTTAAGCAAAGTACTAGACTGGCTTCAAGATCTCATCAATTTACAGTTGATGTAGCTGTAAATTCTATGCCCGCAGTTTTTTTTTTTTTCTCTTGCACTTCTTGCTTGTGGAACTCCCTCCCGTCTCCATGCTTTCCAGCCAAATTTAATCTGCAAAAACTTAAATGCAATGTCAATCGCTATCTACTAACACCCTGATCACTCTCTTTCTACTTTGCTGTTTCTGTTCCTAATTCTTCCACACCCTGTAACCCCTTGTGTTTTAGTAGCATTATTACGTTGCTTGAGGGTGATACTGATTAAAAGAAAAAAAAGTTTAAGATATGCAGATGACATAGTGTTGATAGCAGACACAGAAAGAAGATAACAAAAGGGAAAAAAAATGTTATAAATGAAAGCGAGAAGTAAGGGTTAAACATCAACTCCAAGATAGAATTCATATTTGTTAGCAAAAGGATGAACCCAGATTGCGAGTTGCAAATCGAAGATACCAGAATCAAACAAGTGCGGAACTTTAAATATCTGGGAAGTGTTTCGACAGAGGACGTAAAATGTGACACTGAAATCCGAAGAAAGCATTTGGATAGCCAAAGATGAATTCTAAAAGCTAAGTAGGGTATTAAGAGATAGAAAAAAAACCAACTTCGCTGGAAACAGGGAAAAGAGTACTAAACTGTCATACTGTATGGCAATGAGTGATGTGCAATCTCCCCAAAGATGAAGAAGCAACTTGAAGAAACAGAAATGTGGTTCTACAGAAGGATGATGAGGTTACCATGGGTATGTGAGCAACAATAAAATTTTAGAAAAAATGGAAACAAAAAGAAAACTTTTACTTAACATCAGGAAGAGACATTTGAAATTTCTAGGGCAGATTATGAAGAAAAAAAAGCTTGGAAAATCTGATACTCACAGGACAGAATGAAGATAAACAAGACAGAGGAAAAGAACATATAACATACTTAATGAGTTTGAGTAAATGCATGGCAGAACAGGTTCTAGGAGAAATAACATAAAGACAAAGTTTATTAAGAGCTACAAAGGACAAGAAGTTGTGGAGAGCCATAATCACCTACGCCGGGAAGAGGCACAGCACATAATGAAGAGTCTGCCAGAGAAACCATACTCTGTGGATCTATGAGTTTACAATTTTTTAATGTCACCCTTTTCTCTCTCTTTCTTTCTCCCCTCTCTCTCTCTCTCTCTCTCTCTCTCTCTCTCTCTCTCTCTTTCTCTCTGTATGTGTGTGTGTATGTGCGTAAGTTTTTTAATGCCAAATGCAACTCATTTCAATAAATATCAAAACGAGTTCATGAGTCGTCTTGTAGTGTCCAAATTTAAGGTGGGGATAAAATTAGGCAGTGGTTAGTTTTAAAGGATTAATCAGCAGCAGCGCAAAATATATTTGAATCTTTATTTACAAGGGGTGCTGAAACATTCCCAGTCTGAACTACTTCCCAAAAGCAGTGGTCTGAGATTTGGACTTTGAAATAGAAATTTTAGGAACACCCACACGTATTATTATTGTTGTTATGTTTTTTTCACGGAGTCTAAGTTTTTGAATTCACCATGTACATTAAATTATCTGTCAAGTCCCAAAAAGGACCTCAGACAGACAACACTTTCCTCAAAATATGCGCAGTGTTCAAAAGAGCCTAGTTTTGGAAGACTCCAAGCATATATGGTACCACCAGCTGATCAAGGAAGTTACACAGTTTTACTGGGATTAATCCGAATGCGCTAATCACCACTGGATTCACTCCCTGGCCGCATTCCGAGCAAACTTGACATCCCAACTTTCAAATCAGAGTAGTTTATTATTATTATTATTATTATTATTATTATTATTATTATTATTATTATTTCCTTTGATTTCTGGCGTTTACACATTTCTTTTCGGGTCCCGCCCAGGGTCCTAAGGTTAGAAATGGTATCATGACACTGACAGAAAAAAAAATTACATAGATAATGCCCTTCGTAAAGTGTGGGCTGTACTTGTGAGAACAATTTTTTTGTATCTCTTTGAGGCATGGGCTTCCAGGAATCCCTTCAATTAGTCTACTGGAATCTTTCCCAACCAATCCTAGGGCTCCAACTGCAACAGGAATTGTTGATGTTCCCATGTGCCACATTTTTGAGATTTCTATTTCAAGGTCCTTGTATTTTGACAGTTTTTTGAATATCTTCAAAGATACATTGCAGTCTGCAGGGACTGCCATATCAATAAGGAGGCACCGTTTTTGTTTGTGGTCTTTAATAACAATATCTGGGCGGTTGGCTTTGATTGTTCCGTCAGTGTGTATTGTGTAGTCCCATAGAATTGTAACAGGTCCTATCTCCGTAACCGGATCTGGGTGGTGTTCATACCAGTTTCTTTCAGTATTATTATTATTATTATTATATTTCAATTTCTGCTAGAGTCACGCTACGTACCAAGTCTGTGGGAAGACCTAAGGCAGGTAGAGGTGTGTTGTTATAGCTACATTTCATTTTATTTTCTAATTCCCATAACATCACTAGCGTTACATGGACAAAGTTCTTCTTAATGTGTGGGCTGTACTTATCAAGATAATTTTTTGTATTTTTCTTAGGCTGGGATTTCCAAGGAATTTTTCAATGTCTTGTTGCGGTCCTTTTTTATCATTCCAAGCGCACCTACTATGACTAGTACAATTCTTGTTTTCAATTTTCACATTTTTTTTCTATTTCGCTTTCCAAGTTTTTAATACTTCGATAGTTTTTCAAATTCCTTGGTTGCAATGTTACAGTCCGCTGGGCAAACCATATCAATTAGTTTTTTTTTTCTTTTCGGTTTTTGAAAATTATGCCCGGCCTACTTGTTTCAATCTTCCGGTCTGTAAAGATGACATAATCCCATAGAATTGTGACGTCTTCTATTTCTAATACCGGTGCTGGATGATGTTTATAACAGTATTTATTAACATCTTTTCCAATGTGTTTGCATATTGTCCACTGTAAGTATTGCCCAACTCTATCGTGACGATTATTATTATTATTATTATTATTATTATTATTTGTATATGTTGTATCTCCTGCTTTGTATCCTATGGAGCCAGGTCTAATATATGGTTCTCATGCCTTATATGAGAATTGTCTTTTAATTGATAGCACTTTTCTTGGTATATGGGATGTCCCAGGTAGGGCCCTGTTGATGTTACCTGGGACACTGTTCTCATGAGACACAGAGCTCCGATTACTATTAGTACAGTCTCAATTTTCACTCCCCTATCCTGTTAATCTCAATCTCCGGGTCCTTGTATCTGGACAATTTCTCGATAATTTTTATGGGAAGTGTTTGTCTCAGATGGTACTGCTATGTCAGTAAGCATACACTTCCTGAATTTCTTGTCTTTTAAGATAATATCAGGTCTATTGGCTTTTAATTCTCTGTCAGTTTGAATTGGCATGTCCAAGAGAATAGTTACATCGCTATTTATGGTAACTGTGTCTGGTTGGTGCTCATACCATCTCTCAGTGGTTTCGATTTTGTGATTCTTGCATATCTTCCAGTGCACATATGTCGCTACCTAGTTATGTTTGTGAGTATATTCATTTTTGGGCTAGTTTCGAACATCCTGATATAACTTGGTCGACATTTTCATCATATTTTCCGCAGATTCTGCATTTAGGGTGAGTTGCATCCTTGATTATGTAACAGTGATAGGATCTGGTCGAGAGGATTTGGCCCTGAGCTGCAATAATTAAGCCTTCTATCTCAACTTTCAACTCGTTGCTCCTCAACCACTGATGTGTCTTCTGTTGGTCTGCATCGTTCATTTTAGATATTTGTCAAGCAATGCCTTGTTCTCCCAGTTTTTCTGTAATTTCATTTGGCGAAGATTTTTTTTTTTGCTTTCTGTTTTATTCGTTTGGCGTAGATGATATTAAGTTCGGTTTTTTTTTTGGTAGGGTTTCAGGTATATTAAGCTGTTTCTTGACGAGTGCAGCTTCTTTGTTGATGGAATGTATTTGGTGTTTTACTATTTGCAAAAGAGGGTCACTGGTTTTTGTGAGGTAGGCTTCCAATCCGATTTTTGTAGATTTTAGAGTTATTTCAATTTAGATTTGACCTCAGCCTCCTAAAGCTCTTGGTACGTACAGGCTATCAACATCTGATTTCGGGCGGTGCATCCTCATTTGGGTAAGCATCTTTCTTGTCCAATCTTTCCATGCTGTTATTATTATTATTATTATGATGATGATGATGATGATGATGATGATGGGCACCTCGGCGTGGTGTAATGGTTAGCAAGCTTGTCTTGCTAGAACATATGACGACTGAGTAATGAGTTCGATCCTCACTGGGTGCTCCATACTTCCGGCCTTGTGCCACATCCAAGCAGCGCTTAGAAAATCATAGGGCACCTCGGCGTGATGTAATGGTTAGCAAGCTTGGCTCGCTAGAACAATTACGACTGAGTAGTGAGTTCGATCCTCACTGGGTGCCCCCGAATTTCGGCCTTGTGCCACATCTAAGCTACGCTTGGAAAATTATTATTTTATATTCTTGCATATATATTCTAAGACAAAGTGCAAAAGCGTTTTTCAGTAACGCCGAATAAATAAAAAAAATAAAAATACTATGAAAATAAAAAAAGACCATCTTGCTCAAGATGTAAAAAAGTGATAATCAAAAATGGATTCATATTTTCGGACAGCTTCCGGATTCTCCCAGATCTTCTAATTCACTGAATAGAAACGGAAAGATTTCGTTAGAAATAAAGAAAAGGTTTTGATATCCATCTTCTTAATTGGCAGTGAACCACAGATAAGTAGAAAACTGGAAGCATCAGAAATGTGGTTCTACTGAAAATGCCATGGAACGAGTAAGCAACGACGAAGTATTAAAGGAAATGACAACAGAAAGAACATTTATATTCAGAATCAGGAAAAATCGACTGAAATTCCTTCGACACAAAATGGAGGACTTGGAAAACTTTGGCCTCACAAGGTATATTGTGGACAAAGGTGATAAGGAAGGTAGCGATGTCGGACCGGAAGCGGAGTTCTTCTTCTTCTTCTTCTTCTTCTTCTTCTTCTTCTTCTTCTTCTTCTTCTTCAACAACGAAGAAGAAGAAGAAAAGAATCACTATTTTCTTTTTCTTGTAGTACGAAGGCGCCCAAAATTTTAAGATGTTCTACCTGTTGCAGGCCTTCCAAAATGTGGGTGGCTTTTAACACACACTGATCGGGAGGTTTTTGAGGAGCGTAGAACCACCTCTTAAATGTTGTTGTTCCCAGGTTCATTCTGACCTGGGGTGGTAACACCTGTTAGGGCCCCAGCTATGGGCAAATAGCTAACCCTCAAACTAGAGTCAAAATACTATGAAAGTATAAAAATAGATTTTTATAGTAAAAATACCAGCAATACAAACAAAATTACCAGCAATAAATTTGACTCAAGAAAACCCCTCTTTAGAAAAATACGTCAATGAAACCTGATCAACAAACTGATTTCTTACAAAGAATGCTTATTCTGTTCATACGAATTTATCCTAAAAATCTTGTCAGCATTAAATAACCCATAGAGGTTTTGATATGCCATAGAACAAAATAAATCAAACCAAACTAAAAACATGAAATAAATTACATCCTTGAGTATATAGGATTATTCGACTCTCGACCGGTTCACACTCCAACAAAGGTCGTTTAAACATGAGAAGTTTATCTCTTATTTTCTTTTCAGGATTGAGTTTCCGATTCTTTCTAAAATCTACTCTTTCTCTCCTAGTGTCACCTAGCGGCATCATCTCCTTGATTCGGGTGAAGTGATTTAAAAAAGTAATAATACAGCCATCTCTATATAATTATTTTTTTGAAGTTGTACCATATTATCGATTAAAATCACAATGTTAATATTTCGTCTCTGTTTACAGAATGGATAGATGTCTGCTTATGAGTCAGCGATTCTGAATCATTCTATAGAGAACTTAACGTATTTCCATCTGTATAATACGACTTGAGTATAATACGACCACGTGTTTCTTAAGCTAAAAGCAAGGAATAATTTACATCCTTGAGTATAAGACGACTCCGCATTAAAGTCATCCCTATGTATCTTTTTAAAAACGTGTACCATATTATCCATTTAAATCTCAATATCGTATATATATATATATATATATATATATATATATATATATATATATATATATATATATATATATATATATTTCATTAAAATATTTAATTTTTCACGAAAGTAAAGAAAAGAAATGAACCGGATGTTTAGACATTGCATGTTTCTTCTCCTAATTTCCGTTTTAAAATTTATTTTCAAATTTTCGGGGAAAGGTGCTAACGAGAAATACCCAGTAATACATTTTAACATGTTAATTAATCTATCATACTTTTCTGTTTGATAATGACTTTATTATATTTCTAGGTGTTATTAAACTGCGAAAATATTGTCTTTGATTAAGAATGAAGAGAAACAAATATGGCCGACATATCAAACACCTTTTGCAAACAATTATCAGCCACTGCCTGTTTTGTGTTTTATTGTCTATTGTGCTAACTGAATGTATTTACATACTTGCTGTTTCAAATAAGAGGATTTTTTTAAAATTGCGTAACAATTTCTGAACACGGACACTTGAATATAATACGACACCATTTTTTCCTTTAAATTTCGTTCGAAACTTTTCCTATTATACACAAGAAAATACAGTAATTTTTCTTACGTTTGATCAGATTTTTTCTAGCTCTCATGAAGTGTGACATTTATTCTCGAACAACGTTTCAGTTTAACAAATATATGTTGGGCGGCCTTGATACAGGTAATTACCCAAAAGTTTATAGTGACAGAATAAAAACTACTGGAAAGAATTCGGAAAGACGTAAAGGAGTTTTCTTTTCTATAAATGGACGACGCTAATAAAGTATAGATATGTGCTATATGCCGACTTCCTGAACTTGAAATGGAAAGCTAGTGGATAATACAGAAGCTATCTTTACTCACAAGTCCGGCACGCTACGTTGCAAGAGAATGTGTATACCCATGCGTCAGTAATCTTTCATTCGCTGTGTCTACGCCGAAACTGGGTTTTACTGACTGGCTACTAAGCGTTACATGACTAGCTAAGGCTGGTGAACACTAACTGGGAAAGACGAAGGTAAGTTCACGTAGAAGTCACATATTTGCTACCGGCGTCTCTGCTCGCTGTTCAAGTATATATCACGGTACCCTTGTGTTTGTGTAGGCTCATCGTTAGCGACTCGTATTGAGAAATCGGAGAACCGAGTTCGAATTCCAGTCGAGTTCATTACATTCACTTATGTGCTAATTCCACTTCTTCTCCCCCGAGATATGGGTAAAATAAAAGGGTAGAAAATCGGATCGCATTCTCATAAAATGTGTGATACATGGGGACCGTTTGTGATTCCAAATTTTCCAGTGAATCACCTACTATGAATTTCCGAGTGAATGAATATGAACACTGCTACGCTTGGTCAGCTTTCCGTCAGGATACGGTAGGTTGGTTTGACGGAGCCAGATCAACCGACAAGGGTGAATACCGAAACAGGTACAGATAAGTCAGTACCTTCGTGTCTCCTGGGGCTGGAGATCTGACTCCGCAAGTTGACCTTTTCCAACTACGCTATGTTTAAGTTTTGCTATGACAAGATCTTATGCAAATGTGATTGAAATGTCCCCAGGAACGAAGGGGACAGGTTACAAGAGAAATAAAATAAAGCGAAGTGAATTTCAGGACAGACAACAGGCTCTTCTTGTAGAAAATATAGTTGCCAATAGTCGAGTTGGGTTATGACATATATATATCGGTCGGACATGATAGTATCTGACCATCGATACTGATAATCACCTAAATATTTATGAATACTCTGAAATTTTATACTAAGTATTTATAATAGAAAAAATAAATACGCCTACAGAGTATTTGGAAGAATGTAAATGAAGTTTTTATTTTTATTTTCTAGAAAGTATGTAAACAAAGTATAAAAATATGTTACCAGACTTCTCCCCGACACTGAAAATGAAAACTAATGTTGAAGAACGAATAACTTTACTCCCAAGTAAGGCACGTCATTTTGAAAAGGACTGTCTCTACTCAGCAATCAGGGACGAATTATTTGTCAGCCAGTGTCTAGGAAAACACTGACCCTTTGTAAAAAAAAAAAAAAAAATGCTCCGCTGATTGGCTGTTAAACGTGATATGAGCGACTAAGCGTAGTGAATGATAATTACGGAGGAGGAAGAGAGGTTGTCCCAATAAATGTAATACGTACGAAAAATTTCTAAAAAGTTCTCGGAAAACATACTCTGATATTTGGTCAGATTTCGGGAAGTTAATGGGGACGAAAACTATTCAGCACCTTCTGTTTTGCAGATATACCTCTTTTTGTTTGGTGTGTCTCCCTAATATACTCCCTTAGATGTTGGTTATTTTGATTAAAATATATGCTTTAATATGGCGGACATTGAGGGCCCCGTATTGTTGATCGCTAGTTTGTTTTTTAACTGAGATGCCCCTTATGCTGATGCCTTGTTGTTTGCCAATGCTATCGAGGCACTTTCTGTGCTCGCTTGTGAATATTTTTCTACTGTTTGGTTCGTTTTATTTCTTTGTTTTTCTTTTCCCAAATAAAAGTGATTTTTCAGCATTACCATCTTGACCTTGGCATAGCACCTCTGTGAGTTTGGTTGGTGTATGTATTTTGTTATGTACATATTAGCTACCCTTTTAACATCTTGAACTAGCCAAGAGATTATAAAATACTCATTTTCACAAATAACAGTTGCTGACTACCTTAGTTGTGCTCGCTCACTGTTCACCGAGAATTTATTTAATATATATATATATATATATATATATATATATATGTGTGTGTGTGTGTGTGTGTGTGTGTGTGTGTGTATGTATGTATGTATGTATGTATGTATATGACGATAGCAAGGGCGGGAAACCCAGGGTCACAAAATCACATCAATACAACTAAATATATTAGCTCTATCACCGATATTGAGCGCTTTCCAATAAGTACCACACACACACACACACACACACACACACACATATATATATATATATATATATATATATATATATATATATGTGTGTGTGTGTGTGTGTGTGTGTCAGTGAGTGTGAATTTCGGAAAATTCGGTAATTTTGACAAGATAGGAAAATTCAGTAACTTTGATATAAAAGTAGATTTAAAATTTATTTTAGGACCGTTCTGGAGTGTGGATCAGAGGGAATGGGACTGGGCTCACCCCCTTCTCTATAATTTTAAATAACTGAAAATCGTGGGATCCAGATGAAACCCCACTACAACAATAGCAGGGCTGTACTTGCAGAAGAGGGACTTCTAGAGCTAAGCCTTCTTCCATAATACTTTCTTAGAAAGTATTATTAGCTATGTGGGTCTAAATAAAACCCCACTACAACAACACCAGAACCGTACTTTCTGGATGGGGCTACTCACCCCCGATACATTTAAATAAGTATTAACTAAAAAAAAATCATGGGTTCCAGCCAATATAAAACCCCATTGCAACTACTTTCTGGATGGGTGGTTTAGTGGCTGAGCCCCCCCCCCCGCCAACAATATTTTTAAAAAAATATTTTTAATAAGTATTTATTTAATTTCTATACAACTGTTTTCAAGAAAATAAAATCGATTTATCAAAGTTAAAGTTTATCTTCTTTTGAAATTATTGTTTTAATAAAAATGTCGTAAATAATTCAAGTTTTAGATAGTTATCTCTTTTTAAAGAAGCCAAAATATATAACCTCATTTCTATTTTTAAAATATAGGGGAGAGGGCTTAGCCCCCAAATACCCACCCCAGAAGGGCCCTAAAATCAATTTTCAATCGACTTTTATTTCATAGTTACCGAATTTTCCTAGGTTGTCAAATTTCCCGTTATCGAATTTTACATTATCGGATTTTCCGAGAACCATATGTATATATATATATAAAGATTTTCCAAGCGTAGGTTAGATGTAGCACAAGGCCGAAAGCATGGGGCATCCAGTGTGGATATATATATATATATATATATATATATATATATATATATATATATATATATATATATATATATATATGAAGCTTTTGGCTTCTTCATACTTCAAATATACTTCCAAAAGGGATAACGTAAAATATTTATATAGTACACACGTATGAGTTTAAAATACTCGTAAAATTACGCTTCCACACACATAGACAGCAATGCTTCTTTAAGAAAAGAAGTAAAGACAAAAAAACACACACACACACTCGCTTTTTCCTTGTGTACGCATGGCTTCAAAAACTTTCGTCGCCATCGTATTTCCTCCTCTGTAACCTGTTACAATTCGTAATGCCCATTAAGACATAAAAAGCCGGTTTAGAAGAAAAAATAAATAAATAATCTTGTCGGCTTCAGTCTACTCGAGAGAAACACACAGACACACACACACACACAGACACACACACACACACACACACACACACACACACACACGTAGATTTACAGATATCTCAAGAAAGCGACAGGATCGGGTTAGGGATGAGAGAGAATCAAGACAGACGACTCAGATATCCTTTCTAAACGAAATCTACAGAACATATCGAGATTATCTCCCTTTAGAAATAATGGCGGCGAAGGGCGGTGGTCGTGGAGACGATTACGACAAAGAGTGTCGCCTCTGTGACTGACTTGTTAATAAGTACAAAATTGGAGACGCCAGCAATCTGCTAACAAGAAAACCGCTCGACGCACATATTTACTCCAAGGTTAATATCCGGATACGCTGACGTCGCTGCAAACTTCTTACGTTTATTCGCCAAGAAGAAGAGTGTAGTGGTTCCAAACGTTTTTCGGGCTGCTCCTTTGTAGCTTGACTGCATGGAGGTAAGCAGGCAACTAGACTGACAACCACTTCTCATTGTTTTATTGTTGAAATAGTTAGATCGAACCGTAAATTCTATTATAATAGTTCCTTGTATTTCTCACATGTGCAATTCTCTTTTGGTTTCTTGCTACGCTGCCGCCTACATATAAAGATACAGTGTAACCCGGATATAAGAGACCCGGATATAAGAGAAACCCGGATATAAGAGAGATTTTCTCTAGTCCCAAAATAGAGCCTGTGTTAATGTATATAAAATAGACCAAACCCGGATATAAGAGAAACCCGGATATAAGAGACTTCTTCTCCGGTCCCGACAACTCTCTTACATCCGGGTTACACTGTATTAAGTTTTAACATTCATTACATTCTTCATAAGTATTACTTAGCCTTCCGCAATATATAGTGGATCCTCAATTACAAACTGCAGTACCCTTGATCTTGATTTAAGTCAAGGCTGTTTTTTACTGTTGCTATAGAAGGATGTGACAACACAATCATGAAATTTAAATATATTGTTATATTGCGATTGGAGTCAACTGCAATGGCAGGACAAATGCTTTCCTTGGTGACTGAAGTTGCCTAAAGAGTGTTTAAGATTAAAGATTCTTGATCTTTTTTTTCTTTATCTGATCCTCTCAGGAAATAGGACCCTAGCAGAGACAAATGTTTTGGGTTTTTTTTTGGGGGGGGGCGCGGACAAAAAATATTTAGCCGTTGGACCGTCAATATCCGGTGTTTTCCGGCCGGAGTTAGTCTTTTCGTCGTCTTCCTCTGTTTTTTCTTGTTGTTTTTTTTTTGTGAGTGTCAAATTTTCCAAGCCCTCTTTTCTTATTATGTGCCCACACTTCTTCTTTCATATGCCATGCCTCTTTAGGATGTTGGCGATCATAACTCTCTGAAATTTCCTGTCTTTTTGTAGCTCTTAATAAATGTTATCTTTTTGTCATCTCTCCTTAACCTTGTTCCACCATCCATTTACACAAGCCCACTAGTTTTCCCCTCTTCCTATGTTTAATTTGTCCTCTGAGTATCAAAATTTCCAAATCATCTTTCCTCGTTACATGCCCTATAAATTTCAACTATCTCTTTCTGATGTTAAATATAAGTATTCTTTTTGTTTCCATTTTCTCTAAAACTTTCTTGTTGCTCACATGTTCAGTTTATGGTATTCTCAACATCCTTCTGCAGAATCACATTTCTGTTGTCTCAAGTCTTCATCTTTGAAAAGATTATCCAGCATTCAGTGCCATATAGGAGGACCGTTATTACATAACAGTTTGGTACTCATTTTTTTTGTTTATTTAGTTGCTGGACCATCAATATCCAGTGATTTTTGGCCAGGGTTAGTATTTTCATCTTCTTCCACTTTTTATTTGAGAGAGAAATATATAAAGAGAAAGAGTGTGAAAGATAGAAAAAGAGATAAGGATTTTAAAGGAAAGCAAATGCTTTGTTTTAATTTGAATTCTTTTCTATTTGCTTGTACATTTTTTACTTTTATATTTTATTTTATTGGACTTAACACAATTCCAAATTAAAATGATAACGCACCCACGCGATAAAGGGAGATTACCATCATCGTAAACCTTTGAAGAAGAATTTTTTCATCGGGGTTTTATGAAAGTTATATTCTTCCTTGCTTTGAGAGTTTGGGAGTTTTGTATCTGTTGCTTTTATTGTATTTTGTTAAAATAAAAACCTGTAAAATATACAATTGGCAAAAATTACGGGTGGTGGGGGTGATCAAACTTCCGACCCTCCCCCGACTGCTACGGCCCTGGACAATGAAAACTTTTTAAGATCGCCTTACCTACGATAAACATTTTCTCTTTATAAATACCCTATTTTTTCTGCTCTTTTTCTTGTACGTATTTTCCGGGGTTGAGACCAATAAGATTTTTTTTTCTTTTTAATGAATAGAAGAGTTACAGAGAATTTTTAGATGTTAATGTTTAAAAAAGAAAGAAAGAAGAGTCCAGCGGCTTCTATCATTTTTATAGTTCCGGCCTGCGTGGCTGCCAAACCGCAACTCCAGTGTCCTATCCCCAACATCACACTTAATGAACACACACCTCTTTCTTGATATCACATCTACTACAAATTCAAAACATCTTCCACTAACTCCAGGACCATAATTATCTGGAACCTTAGCCCAGGATGATGTCAAAATGCAGTGATCATCAAGTATATGCCGTTTGATCTGATTGGTGTGTGTCGTGTGGCCTGAACTTCTTTTACGTGACTAGTACCCTCAGGACGTAGGCGATCCGTTTGATTACAATTCCCAATCTTGTGTAGTTAGAAGCGACAAATTCTCCCCTTGCCTGTCCCTGTTTTGCCATCCATGTACTCGTCGCGTTGCCGAGTGTTTAGCACGTTCGTTCTCCGACAATGAGACCCGTGTTCGTATCTCAGCATGGTCCATTTGTCAGGAGGGTGTCATCTGGAGGTTATCGATCTGGGGAGGCGATCCCAGCGTAAATTCCATGACCTTTGCCTTCGATCACATTTTCCATCGTCTTGATTTAGACGTTCCCAGTGCGTAGCTAACACTTTGTTCGCTCGCTCGCCTCCCCCACTTTTTTTTCTCTCTCTCTCTCTCTCTCTCTCTCTCTCTCTCTCTCGCTCGCTCGCTCGCTCTCTTACTGATAGCCATGCAGTCCGTCTCCTTTCAATTAATAGTCAGTCCTTTCTTAGCCCTGTCCTTTCTGGCTTTCCTTTGCTAAACTGTCTCATAGTTCTTCCAGTTTTTCCGTCTGCTTTTCCTTCAATATGAACTACTAGTTTAAAAGCCATCGAATCGAGCGGCATTTAAGCTAGCTACTGCGGAGGGCTCTTGATTGGGGCTTCGGCTTGCTTACGAGTTGGAGAGTCCCTAAGTTCTGCATATTCTCAGCATTGGAAGCTCTCCTGGCTGCCGTTTGATCTGGGTTTTCATTTGCATGGGACTTTATTTTCCGCACTGCAGCCTTGGCTCTTTTAATTGCAATCTAGTCCTCTGTTGGCGGAAATTTCCTTTTGCGAAGCTGCCGTATGCGCTAGGCAACAATGAACAACAGAACTCAAAATTAATCACTGCATTTAAGTATTGCATTAATATCTAAGTTTACCTTTTAAAAGTTCAACGGAATTCTTCTGTTGTCACTTAATTTAAGGACAATTTGATGTACGTAGGTCCTTGCTTTCCATACAAACAATTATTTTTATTTTATAGGTGAATTTCGCTGGATTTCCCAATTAATTTCAATTATTCCCAAATTTATTTCCAAGTTATAAAAATTGTTATCGGACAAAAAATTCGTCGCAAAAATTCACGTAAAAATCGAGGAAAACAATCGCATTAATGAAAACTTGGGAATACAAAATTCCATGATTGGGGGTCTGGATTCGACCCGGAATTTTTTTTTAATTGCTCACGGAGTAAAGTTGAAAAGTCGGAAATTTTATTTTGAAACTGTAATTTAAGAACAGTAATTTTTTTCATTTGAAGATAAGCTATTGAAAGTTAGAGAGTTGTATCCCTTTAATTGTTTTATCATTAAAATCTAAAACATCCGAAAACAATCGCAGTAATGAAAAAATAGGAATCCAAAATTTCAGGATTGAATATTTTTAATTGGTTCACGTTGTCGGCCTAATTCCAAAATAGTATATTGTGGGCTACGGCCTCTAAGAGTTAAGTTTAAAAGACGGACAATTTTATTTTGAAACACTATGATTTGAGAATAGTAATGTTTTCATTTGAAGATGAGCTATTGAAAGATAGAGAGTTGTGTCACTTGTTTTTATCAGTAGAAGCCAAGATGGCGGAATCCGAAAACAATTGCAGTAATGAAAACTTGGGGATCCCAGATTTAAGGATTGGTGGTCTAGATCGGGCCACTAGGAGTAAAGTTGAAAAAGTGTGAGACACTGATATTCGCATTTATTTTTATAGAAGAGTGTCACATTTTCGAAGCCCTCTTTCTTCATAATGTGCCCCAGAAATTGCAACCGTCTCTTTCTTATTCTAAGCATAAGTGTACTTCTAGTTCTGATTTTCCTCAGTACTTTCTTGCTGCTTACGCGCTCTGTCTATGGCATGCTAAATATTTATAGGGAACTACTATAGCCTGAGGTCTACCTCAATATGCCGTACACCACCCGTCACGTGGCCATCAGGTCAGGTGTGGTCTAACATGGATATTTATATCTGTCTCACATTTTCTAAACACGTGAAACGAGGTGGGTAGACCTCACGCTATAGTAGCACCTATTTATAGTACCATATCTCAGCTGCTTCGAGTTTCTTCGTCATTTGTAAGGAAATTGTCCTGCATTCATTGCCACACAAGATATTTTTTTTCCATTTCACCCCAAGCAAGGCGGAAGTGACACTAGTAAGCAAGGGGTTACAGTTAATGGGGATTGAGGGGAGGATAGAAAGAAGAACGGGGATCAAGGCATCAGAAGATGTCGATTGACATTACATTTAAATTTTTGAAGTTTATAGTTACCAGGGAAGTAAGTAAACTGACGGGAGGCGGTTACATTTAACTGTTTCAACCGTAAAAGGGTGGGAACGAGATGCCAAACTACTAGCAAGCTCAAATTCATGCAGTCGGGGCACCAGTGAAAATAGCTTGCTCGAGCAGTTGCCATGACAAATATTTGTAGAAAAGACAAAGGGAAGCCACATCATGTCCTTGAGAAAGTGATTGGAGTCGAGATGCTAGGACAGGACCGATCATATTGTACATCCGTCTTTGGATTTTATCAAGAACCTCGAGATGAATAGCGAGGGTTCCAGACCAGATATGGCAACAGTACTCCATGCTTGGGCGAATGATAGATTTGTAGATGTGGAAGATGGATTCAAACGAGAAAAAATACTTCTGGTGCGACACAGAGAACCCACTTGCGGTAGATACAACTATTATCAGTGGAAAACGTGAAACCAAGTCGCAGTGAGGCGTTCTCATGAAGCAAAGCATCCACCATGCTGATAGGAAGCAGGAAGGTTTCTCTATGGTGGTTAAATGAGAGCAGTCTGATAGATATCATATAACATTTTTTTTTTGGGGGGGGTTACGAAATTATCATGTCTTAATAATTTGCTTAGTTTCTAGGAAGCCTGTTTCGCTATTCCGATGCGCCGTCGAACCTCTGCGTCACACTGTCCGTCTTCTGTTACTACACAATGCAGTGAATTTTCTGTAACTGATTGATTCTGATAATCTCTTATTCGAAACCCACTACATTTGCTGCATCAATTGCTTACAATCATATATCCTGTCTTCTTACTGTTAATAGTTAGTCCTTTCTTCTCCTTTTCCTTTTTTTGTGGTTTTCCTTCTGCGTTTGTTATGACACAGTGCCATCTTCGTATTTTATGTTGATAAATTCAGATCCACCAATATTATTTCCTCTTTTCACACATGAAATACCCATTTTTTTGGTTGATTGTTGATCCGCTCGTCTAACGGAGTAATCTCATTTGTACATGAAAAATCTTGACATATTCCTGACTCATTTTCTTTCCAGAGAATTTTTTTCTAAAATATATTGTTATTCATAAGCCCAATGAAAATGATTGCAATGAAACAATGTCGAATAATCTTACTGGATGAGAACACACTGAGAAAAAGAACCATTTTTGCATCAAATCAACACATGCAATGAGAAATGGATACCCTTTGACAATAGTAAGAGAGTAGGCCAGTGATTAGATGCAAGCGAATCACCAAAACAATACCTAAAACCTCTACTGCATCCCAAAAATTAATGGTTGCTGTAAGGTGGTCTTTCAAAGGGGTTATTCAGTATTCATTCTTGCCTCAAGGGAAAATAATAACAGCAACTTTGTATTGTGGAGGAACTGAGTGCATAAACGAAAAATTGAAAAACAATCATCCCAGACTTTTAAATGGGCATTGCCCAATTTTACAACACGATAAAGTACCCCCGTACCTCTTCTCAGTCATCTGTCCAAAAGGTGCAAAGCCTGAATTATGAAACTTCACCTCATCCTCCATATTCCCCTGATATCTCTCCTACTAATTAACACTTATTTATGCATTTTGAGCTTTTCATGCGCAAGAAAATATTCTCCAACAAGGAAAAGGTAATCTAAGTATTTGAAATGTTTATCATATCAAAGAATGAGAATTCTTTTAAAGATGGGATCAAGAATTTAGAGCTACATTGGAGAACAGTCATTCATCAACATGGTGCCTATTTTAACTAAATAGATTAGTTATTAGGTTGGTGCAAAAATAATAACGTAATAATGTCGTTTTTTGACGTTAAAAAATACGTCAAAAAACGACATTATTACGTCATTATTTTTGCACCAACCTAATATTTAACATTTCAGAAGCATTTTATTCATTTCCTATAAATTGCGTCATTTCACGTGTGACAACCTAATACCATGTCATCTAGTTTTCTTGTGATCATCTCACAAGTAAATCAGTTGATCCTACCAATTTTTGGGTATTCACTAAACTCTTCCTTTATCCGTATTAACAGTATAGATTACGGATTAGATTTTGTAAGTAGATAAATAAACGCGCCTTTGCTTCTGAGTTCCAATTCTAGTCGAGGTCGTTGTTTACACATTCACACAATTACTCTTAGAAAATGTATGAATCAATCTTTTCCACCCTAACTATGGGTTAAATAACAGTGCAGAATAGACTGTCGAGCAACAACCAATTTGGGAGAAGGAAAACTCTGAATTCAAAGCCGGTCGGATAGGGTGATGGCATATCCACTTCATAAAGCTCCTACTTGTTACGGAAACCACAGCAGCAACGCAAGCGGGGTGATTGATTGATTAATTTCTATTTTTTTTTATGGCTTATCAACCCTTCGTGGGTTTTTTAAAAACTGAAAACATACTTTAGATTGTAAGAATAATAATTTTTTGTGTGAATAACAATGTTTTTGTTCTACTATTTAACCCATAGCAAGGGAGAAGATAGATTTATACTTTTCCCAAGAGTATATGCACGTAAGTAAACGTAACGAATCCGACTGGAATTCGAACTCGGATCTCCGATTTCTCATTCCAAAAAATTATTCATCACACCACTCGCACATCCCGCAAGAGTGGCGTGGCTATAGCTCTATACCTCAGAAAAATTGAAATGTGAAAGATTCATCCTCCTCCCCCCTCTCTCTCTCTATATATATATATCCTCTCTCTCTCTATATATATATATATATATCCCCCTCTCTCTCTCTCTATATATATATCCCCCCCTCTCTCTCTCTCTCTATATATATATATATCCCCCCTCTCTCTCTCTCTCTCTATATATATATATATATATATATATGTATATATATATATATATATATATATCCCTCTCTCTCTCTCTATATATATATATATATATATATATATATCCCCTCTCTCTCTCTATATATATATATATATCTCTCTCTCTATATATATATATATATCCCTCTATATATATATATATATATATATCTCTCTCTCTCTCTCTATATATATATATATCTCTCTCTATATATATATATATATGCCTCTCTCTCTCTATATATATATATCCCCTCTCTCTCTCTCTCTCTCTCTCTCTATATATATATATATATATATATATATATATATATATATATATATCTCAGTTAGTCATGATGCCATCATACCGATCCGCCTTCACAATATGCTGGGTTTTTACACCGGCTCCAGGGTCGGCATCGCTGACTTTTTTGTGTTGGTCTAAAAGACCAGTGCATAAGAAGTTTCCTCTTGGCTGTCTTAGTCATTATTTCTACTCAGTTCTTGTATAGTATTCGGTTCAATCCAGGAAATATCAGCTATTTTAATCTAATTTGCTCTCCATCAGGAACAATGATCTCCGAAAAGTTGATCTGTGGTGACACCAAGATGTACTGGGAACACCCTGACAAACACGAAAGTAAGCTTTGCATTCAATATCATCTCAAAACGTCAAAAAATACAGGGGCCCTAAAGATTGATTTAGGACGGGGCATCATTATCACCAATCGCGGCATCGCTAAGGGCAACAGCAGAAGGAAAGAAGTGAACCCAACTGAACTTAGGATATAAAATAACATAACAACTGGATAACAGTAATTTATATAAATGCATGAGAGGAGGGGAGAGAAAAAATTCTTTACGAGATCTCTTAGAAGAAAAGGTTTCGAAAAAAGACCCGAAACCACATACCCGCGATTCGGCCGACGTTAATTTAACAGAGTCGGAAGCGAATAAACAATTATTTTACGTATCAAAAACTTGTTACCACGATTTGCCTAGTATTGGATTGACAGCTAGGGCTTATTGTTTTACTGCTGAAATTGGTAAATGAAACCGTAAGTTCTATAATAATAGTTTCTTCTCTTGCACTTCCCGAATGAGGAATTCTCGTCTGGCTTCCTGCTTTCTTGTCAATAACAATCTTCAAGAATGAAAATGCTACGTCAATCGCCATTTTGTATTTTTGAAACCTGTTCCTTTATTGTCGTTTCTCCTCACTAACGTTTTTTTTTTCGTTTTTTTTCACTCTCAGTAAATTGCGTCTTAGTCGCTTTATCGCCTTACATGTGGTGAAATGATTAGAAAAAAGCTTCTTCGAAAATGTTTGTGGAACTTAAGAAACGAAATTTTGCATTAGAAATATTTATAAATGTTTTGGTATATATGTAACAGTCGTTCATCTTCAGTTTCACAGATAAAAATGCTGCTAAGAGTAAATAAACAAAAGGGGAAATAACTCTGATCGTTATGGTAGTGATAACCGTTTATGGATAGGAAGGAATAAACATTTTCTTTTTCTTTCAGGAACTATTTAACGCGATCTCAGTTTCCTGTCGCACTCGATGAGTTAAAAAAGTTTTGTACCAAATCTTTCGATTAATCCGTCCAGTCGTTTTTCTGGCTCCACGATCTAGATACACACCCCGCCACCATTTTTTAAGAGAATCTTAACATTCAAGTTCTTCAACTGTGTTTTACGCACTAAACAAATCTAAATTTGCGTTGTCGTCCAAACAACGCCTCATTTAGATTATTTGATGACTATATTCATTACACATCAGGACAACAAGGCATCTGATCGGGAGATTAGAGGTTTTGAGGAGAGTGAAATTGCCGTTGTTCCCAGGTCCACCCTGACTTGGGGTGATAGCACTTGTTCGGGTCCCAGCTAGGGGCAAATAGTGACCCCACCCAACAACAAAAAAAAAAACTATTAAAATTGCTACTAATAGCAAATGAATAAAAGGGGAAATAACTCTGATCGTTATGGCAGTGATAACCGTTTATAAATAGGAATGAATAAACAATTTCTTTTTATTTCAGGAACGATTGAGCTTTACTGTTAATAATGTTCTTCAAAAATTTAAATGTATCGTCAATCGCCATCTTCTGTCTTCTTGCATCGTGTTCTTCCTACTCTCCTTTCTCCCCTGTAACGTTAATAACAAAACTACGCGTGATCTACCTAAGCTAAGAAAGTGTTTACATGGTGGCTTGATTTGATGCGATGATTATAACGGAAGTCATTCGGAGAAAATCCGTGCCTCATTGAATATCTCAATCTTATGACTGTGTTATATTAAGCAAAACTGCTAAATATATAGGATACCTTGCCTTGATTAATATTGAGTAAGTATATCTTTGCATTTCCTTGGGATAAAGTTTGTTTTGTGGAACGAACGACGTCACTGACAACGACACAACAATTTGTAACTAGGATTTAAGCGCTATTTTTTTTTAAAGCGTTTCACCCCAAGCAAGGCGAGAAGCCACTAGGACGCAAGGGGTCACAGAAAATTACAGATAGGAGTGATAGAAGAAAGGATGAGGAGAAGGGTAGTGGATAGATCAAGGCAACTGGAGATGTCGATTGACATTACATTTGAATAGCTGGAGATTATAGCTCTGAGGGAAACTGGAATAGGGAAGGGAGTTCCACAGGCGAGAGGTGCGAGACATGAAGCTATTGGAGTAGAAGAGACGGCTACATTTAGGAGTTTCGACTGTGAAGGGGTGAGAGCGGGATGCCAGCCTCGTAGGGCGCTTGAACTCATGAAGTCTGGGAACCAGCGAATGCAGCTCATCGGAGCAATTGCCATGAAAGTATTTGTAAAACAGACAGAGAGAGGCGACGGCGCGTCTGTGAGAAAGTGACTGTAGACGAGATGCCAGCGCAGGGCCAATTATATTGCATATCCGCCTCTGGAGCCTATCAAGAACCCCGAGGCAAACAGAAAGAGGCTCCAGAATTTAACCAGTCATTTATTAGTAACTTACTAATTAGCTAAGTCAACCCTCCATGAGACTTGCACGACAAAATCACAAATATCTTTACCAAATAACAGAAACCAAATCACCTGAAGACTTCCAAGAGCGGCAACAACTAAAATGAGCAGCACATATATAGAAGAGAAAATGATGACAGAATCAAGATGTTAACTTACTACGTTACAAAAATCAAAAGGTTTCATAGAAATGTTATTAATATATTCACCAGAATATTCTAATTTCTATCAAGTCAAAAACAAAGAAATAAAAATCAGTGGAAAAATTTAGAGCAGAGATCGTGTTGCTCCAATCTTCAAAGTGAGAATATACTGCCCTGAAAATCAGCATTCAGAATGCAAGCTCTTTCCTTCATCAAACCTAATAGACTGGCGCAACAAAATCCCAAACAGCTTTACCAAATAACAAAAACCGCATAACTTGAAGACTTCCAACAGCAGCAACAACTAAGATGGGTAGCATATGTAACTAGAAGATAAAATAATGATATAATGAAGACGTTAACTTTCAACATTACCAAAAACAAAAGGTTTGAAAGAACAATAACAGTTAATGAACTAGAGGTCTTAATCTAATGAAAAGTTGACTCAAAAAAAAAAGAGTTTATGAATTTCAAGCGACTTTACGATCAAACGAATACCAAATTATACGTTTATGTTACCCCAAAACAGCTGCCTGAATGGTTATTTCTGAATCAGTTTTAGAGAAAGAGTTTGAAGATGGTGCAAATAAACATCGAAAGACGTTTGTGTTAATTCCGTATGAATTTATTGATATATTAATTTGCTACAGATATGGGTTTTTTTTTTCGGATTTACTTTTGTCCATTTTTACAGGATGTTATATAGGAACAAAGTGTCGCTGCTGACACTTGAGTTTGAACATAGATCGCCAGTGAGCAAACACAGGCGATCCCATTATTGAATTAAATGGATCACGTGACCATGGGAGAAACGCATAAGTAGGTAGTAGATTGGCGTCTAATTGATCTTCATTTCTACTCTATCCTCTATTACTATATGAACCGCTATTCTCTACTCTATTCACTATACTATTTCTCTATTCAGATCACTATACGGATTACTCTTCGAGCGAGTACTATTAATGCGAGTGATATTCGAAGGCGTCTGACACCAGTATTGTTCAACGGCGTTACTATAGTTGTATCTGCGATTACAAAGTCTCTACTACAATGAGCTTTTCGAAAGTCACAATGAGTATTCGTTGACATTACAAATGTGGCAACGAGTTTTCGTTGACATTACAAAACAGGGAAACATTAATCTCAGACACTATAAAAGTCCAACAACTTTCTTTCTCCAAAGAGAATTTCCAGATAACATACTGTTTTACTTTAGATATAAAATGCTTTGGTATTCTTATTTCCGGAGATTATATGTTAAAACCTTTCGCGAAAACGTGAAATTCCGTGAATACCTTTACTCTCGTCCAAATTACCCAAGGTGCTTTCTGCGCATGTCTAGATAGAAGATGTTTATTAAGTTTGCATAGAGCTGACATAAGAACGCCGTTAGGAAACACCAGTAGGGATCGACCTCACTATCAGTTGTCACCACAATAGGACAATGTTTAAAGACAAATTTGTGTTTGATAATAGTTAGCTAGCTAGCCTGATTAATCGTCAAGAGTAAGTTGAATCCTCGTTTGGTTCTCATATACTTACGGACTTGTGCAAAATGCGTTTAATCTAAATACAACAGAAAAGTTCTCGACTCCCAATCAACAATTGCACTCTCGAAAAGACGCCATACTTTGAACGTCTGTTGGGTCTCAGGTTCAAGTTCAAACAATGCCGAAAACAGGGGTTAAAAAACGCCGATCACGGTCAGTATTTAGATGTTGGACACAGACTACTGCCAGCAATCTGTTACAATCTGAAATATATTTCGGCTTTAAATAAACTACAAAAGCCTTATAAACCGTAAAAAAATCAAAATACTCACCCCAAGATTCAAGTGGAACTCTTACGACACATTACTAAAGATGCTAGGAAAATGGTCGGATCATTCTATTACTTCAGAAAGTATATGATTCCTTCTACCACGCAACTGTTCTGATGTACTATTTTCCCTGGCGCCCTAGCTACATAAATTTAAGCGTGCTACTAGATTGGCATCTATGTCCCAACCGATAATTGTTAAAATAGCTAAATGCAAACGCCACTTCTACTGCAACAGTTTATTTTCCCGCAATTTCCGCCTGTGGAACGTCAACTTCTTGATTATATTATTATTTTCTCATCAAGTTACATGTGATATTCGTTTTAGTTATTGTTACTCTTGAAAGTCCTCGAGTAATGAGGTTTCTGTTATTATTCTTTATGATTCTGTAAAGCCACTTCTACTCCAAGCGTTTCTTTTCTTGTACTCCCCGCCTGTGGAACTCTCTTGCGTTTACTCACTTCCCTGATAACTATAATCTTCAAAAATTTAATAGCAATGTCAATCGCCATCTATATTCTTGAATCTCGTTCATCTTTTGTCCTTTCCTCAAAGCTTCCTATACTCAGTCTTTTCTTTCACTTTCACTTTCACTTCCTGTAATCTCCTCCATACTAGTGGCATTCCCACCTTACTTGTCTTTGCAATTATCAGATTAAACCCAAACATGAAATATGGCAACCGTATATGAACTGGAGTAGCGTAAACCTCACTTTCCACCTTTGGTAGTGTTAGAAATCATTTACGTAGTGTTGTAGATGATTTATTCTTTACTCTATCATGTCTTTCTCACTGACATAATAGTTCAAGCCTTTCGCTAATCTATTGCTCTTTGCGTGGCAAATGTCCAAATGAGCACCATTTAAAAGCATCAGCAGTTCAGGCTTCTACAGCTTGGACACGCTGCACAGCTTCCACGGAGTCACTCCGACAGCTTTTCCTCAAAGAACTTCCACTTTGTGGAACAGACTCTCACATGGTTACTTTCCCGAACACTTCAACGTTAATCTCATCGAGTCAAGGGACAATTTCCAGCTTTCATCCGTATCAACATACCAAATAACAGAAACCACATAACTTGAGGACTACCAATGTTGCATAGCCCACTGGTAGAGGTGGTCTCGTTTCGTCTTCTCTCGGCCGGAAATTGTTAATTGTTTTGGTTCAGCAATCAAAGACTTCAAACATAGAGAATTTTAACTTAACTATTTTTATTACTCATGTCGACATGTACATTATCTAACTGTCCAATGGGGGTCCCTACCCATCACGAAGGAGCCGTTGCGGACACGAAAGAAAACATATCTACCTCGCTTGACAGGTAATAAGCAACTCTCAAAACATTTTCTTAGCTATCATTCCCACGCTAGCTCAGCCAATCAAAATCGACTTTCCTATTATAGCTCACATCTGACCCCGAATGTCAAACTTAGGAAGTCGGGGTCGAGATACGCTTCTCCTAAAAATAATACTCTGCTAAATTATTATTTAACACTAACAGCAGCAACAACTAAAATATGTAACCCGAAGAAAAAAAATTAGTACATAATCAATATGTTGACATTCCACACCACTTCAAGTAAAAAGTTAGGACGGAAACCGCCATCAATCCCGGAAAGGGCGAAAACAGATATTGTACTTGAGAAACCTGTTTTCCTGGAAAATTGTTTTAAAAGAAAGATTTTATAAATTTCAATCGACAACAGTACTAATTGCACGGTCAATGAATGTCAAATGTTTCCTTGTAGGGAAGCGGTTAATATTACCATTACCATAATTTTCATCAGTTACCACAAATGTGGAACTCGTATATATGATCCGTTGTTAATAATGCTGGAAAAATGGTTGGCTCATTTTATTGCTCCAGAAAGTGTGCGATTCTTTCTACCATGCATTCTCTGCAGAAGTTTGAAATTCAGACTTTTCCTACTATTAAACAGGTTGTCACCAAGGCTAAAAAACGCAGTTTACTTTGCTATTTAACACGTAGCTGGGGCTGGAGAAGAGATGGTTTCGTAACATTCCAAAGTGCGAAAGTGAGAGCAATAGACAAACCCGGAGGTTGATTTCAGCTTGCTGATTGCACTTCAAGTGCCGAAATCCGTTGCACTTGCCGGTCCTCTAAAAAATGGCAGCTAACTGAAAATGTCATCTGTGACGTCACTTGTAAATCACTTTAAAAGTTGGATACATGGGCGGCTTCACGAGTGGCCAGCGGTAACACGAACGCGCAATATGGAAAACAGATTACAAAGTTTGCAAAACCGCACAATTATTGTTGTAGAGTCCCCTCGTTCTGGGAGGCCTTGGGCGACGGTAATCAACGCCAATTTACTCATATGTTGTATTCATTCACTTTTCTCTCGTCTTCTCCCGGCCGGTGGCGAAATATTTTTGGGTCCAGAGATGAAAGACATCAACAAAAATAATTTGTACTTTATCTAGTTTTATTAATGCCGACGTCTACATTTTCTAAATACCTAGTGGAGTCGCTCCTTCACTGGGGAGCCGTTTCAGACACGAAAAGAACAACGTTTACATTGTTTGATGTTTAAGACTCGACTCACTGAAAATTTTTTCTCTATCATGCCCACGCTAGTTCAGGCAATCAAAATCGACTTCCTTAATTTGCCTTGTATCTGATCTCTAAGGTCAACCTCAGGAAGTCCTAGCAGAGATACACTTCCTCTAATAAATAATAATAAGCTAAACTATTATTTAACATTATATTGGACGTTAGTTGTTTCTCGAGGAAGACAATGGCTAGCAATAGACCTAATGTGTTTTTAAAGACAACTGATAAAATCGCTAGATCACAAAGATTTGAACAATATTATACTCATTGGCTGGTGAAATGCGTTCTCGTGTACATAAAGGCATACACACACGTGTGTATATATATATATATATATATATATATATATAATATATATTTATGCATTTTAACGTTCTTTTTATAGATACAAGTATTTAAGTAAATGCACTGTTTATAATAAACAGTATTAAATAACATTTACCGGTCTGAATGTCCGAGAAATTTTCATAGAAAATATTCGTCCTTTGACAGGATTCGAACCTGCATCCTATACGGAACCGTCATTTAGCCTGACGTGCCTTAACCGCTCGGCCACAAAGGATTGTACGGTTGGCAAGGTTGAATTTACTGCTTATAAACTTCAATCTTCCATGAATCTCGTACATTCATAACTGCTCATGGCGTATCAAATGTAAACAAATGACGTCATATATTTAATACTTGTATCTATAAAAAAGAACGTTAAACATAAAAATGTCTTTAATAAATAAATTGTCGGACTTTGTCCATTTCTTAATGTATATATTATATATATATATATATATATATATATATATAGGTAGATAGATATATGATATAGATATACAAAATATAGAGATAACAAAAAGACTATATATATATATATATATAGGTAGATAGATATATAATATAGATATATATATACAAAATATAGAGATAACAAAAGGACTATATATATATATATAGCTAGATAGATATATAATATAGATATACAAAATATAGAGATAACAAAAAGACTATATATATATATATATAGTTAGGTGACTGAGTGGTTAGAACTTCCTGATGTTATCGGAATGGATCGAGGCACCTTTGGAAAGTGCATGAGAACCATACCACGAGTTGACCAAGCCTTGTGAGGGAAATTGGGTAGACGGAATTCTTGGGGTCTGTCTATAGCTGTGCTAGCACGAAGCTACGAGGGCTTGAGCGTGCTAGCTTTGTTCAAATTGGTGAACCTTTTCCCAGAACCTATAACTAAGCTCAGCATACTTGCAGTATAAACCACAAATGTGCCTGAGCGAGCGTCTGTAATGCGCACATCGTCTGGTCAATCACAGCGAAAGATTACTTTTGGCACAATAGTATGTCGTTAAGTGTCTAGAGAATTTTGTTTTATTTTATTTATTTATTTATTTAAGGTTTAAAAGCTTAACCCAATCACAAGATAGAAAAACCCTCGTCGTCCAAAAAACCAAAAACAAATTGTAGTTCAGTGCGATGCGTTCAAGTACGAAACAGCCCTTTAGAAAATAAAATAAAAAATAAATAAAAGGATAAATAAATAAAATAAAACAAAATTCTCTAGACACTTAACGACATACTATGGTGCCAAAAGTAATCTTTTGCTGTGACTGACCAGACAACGTGCGCACATGAATGCCATCATTCGCTTTGAAATGGATGCCCCCACCCTACCTCAATTTGACCTCTTTCCGAACGTGATTGATATGTGGATAAATATTATCTCTTAGACCCATTACCAAAATGGTCGCCCCAGCCGTTTCCATAGTAATTAATTTTGTGAAT
This sequence comes from Acanthosepion pharaonis, assembly GCA_903632075.3. Classification (NCBI taxonomy): domain Eukaryota; kingdom Metazoa; phylum Mollusca; class Cephalopoda; order Sepiida; family Sepiidae; genus Acanthosepion; species Acanthosepion pharaonis. The sequence continues at coordinate 341,385 of CAHIKZ030000759.1, forward strand.
GAACATGCTTATAAAGATGCGTAAATTTCAAGATTGGTTATTCCTAAATTTTCGCTTCAGGATTAAACAGGGCTTGATACTTTAACTCAATTTAATTTTAATAATTATATTGAGGTTTTCGACTATCGTTTTTGAAACATGAGAACTCTTATGTAGCGAAGGAATCATATTTTTTAAATATATATATATATATATAGTGCATATTAAATTATGCATTAGACCTATTTTATATCTATGTGGGCATTCACTTTTGTAATTAATCAAGCGTAGTTTTAAGCTTGTTGAATTTTATAAACGGACATTATAAAGGAATGACTATTTAAGTCAAGTGATACATTGGACACTGATACACTGATAAAATACACACACACACGCACACACACACACACACACACACACACACACACATATATATATATATATATATATATATATATATATATATATGAAGAAATATAGTTTTAATGTGTGCTATATTTATGGGATAAAGTGCGCAATATCGGAGATAGAGCGTATGTAAATAAAAATATAAAAGTGAACATTGAAGTCAACACTCATAGGCTCTGAGAGTTAACTTCAATGCTTGGTACCGGGAAGAGAGGGAGGAATCAAGAGATTCAACCAGAGACTCTGCCCGACTGCGACTCAGTCAACACATTCTCCAGGAACGGTCTTACCAGGAATATACAAAAGACTATATGTAAATATTGTGTACATTTTGTGTTGCATTATTTTTCCATGCATTAGTCAAGTTTCAACAATATATATACACTCTCTTCCTTTAATAAGGAAACTAAGAAGCCTATCCGTGAATATCAGACGATCCTTTTAAGAATAAGTAAACAAAACTTGTCTTAAATTGATATTTGTTTCCTATTTGTTCTTTATTTTATCATACTGTCGGATTCCGATCCATATTATATCTGCATTTGATCTTTAACACACACACACACACACACACACACACACACACACACACACATTTGTTTCAGATTAGATTACGTAAACTTCAAATAAGCTAATCTTTATCAAATAAAGTTTCAGAAAAGTATATTTTATTTTTGAAAGAAAATTACGGTGAGCTGACCAATTTGAAATATGGCTAAAATAAGCCATATAATAATATTTTTAGCGATTTATTAGAAAAAATCGTTCGAATAAATTTAAATTATTAAATATTTTACTAATTATTTTTTGATTATTAAATTTGATCGATTAACTTGAAATTAGAACTAAAATGAAAGCTTCAAGAAACATTTATCATTATTTAGATTCATTTTAAACCTTAGGTATCGCTTTTCTTTGGAGATACCTCCACATTTTAGTCTTTTCAAAAGACTAAAATAGATAGATAGATAGATAGATAGATAGATAGATAGATAGATAGCGTGAGTGAGATGAATAGGATGAGATAGATAGATAGATAGATAGATAGATAGATAGATAGATAGATAGATAGATAGATAGAAAAAGAGACTGACATTCATCGATATATAGACAGAATGAACTGAGATAGATAGATAGATAGATAGATAGATAGATAGATAGATTGAGTGAGATGAATAGGATGAGATAGATAGATAGATAGATAGATAGAGAGAGAGAGAGAGAGAGAGTGAGATAGATAGATAGATAGATAGATAGATAGATAGAAATAGATAGATTGAGATGAATAGGATGAGATAGATAGATAGATAGATAGAGATAGAGAGAGAGAGAGAGAGAGAGAGATGAGATAGATAGATAGATAGATAGATAGATAGATAGATAGATAGATAGATTATTTCCAGACATTTTTTCAGTTCCTGCTGTGATTTTTCCGACCGTCAGAAAACCTCTTTTTTTACTGATTTTGTTAATTGTCCATCTTTTTCTTTGAATTTATTTTTCCTCTTCATCTTGTTATTATTAGTTTGTCCTGACCTCATTTTACAATTTCTTCCTTGTCCATTTTTTTTCCTTTTTTCCTTTCTTCCGTGTATGAGTTGTTGGTGTGGTACGTGGGGACAAAAAGTTTTTGTGAGCGTGTCTAGTCGTGGTGCCGACAAGGGCTGCCGTTTTTTTACGATATTGTTTTGCAATATAGTAGGAAGGGGTAGAGATATTTCCTTATTCGTCTGGGAGATGGGGAACGTCGGGATGGGCGCCTGCTTTCGTATGACCCTCTGTCTGATGGAGGAGACGGGACTAGAACTGATCTGACAGGATTATATTTCATATACATATATTTAATTATTTTTTTGTGTGTGTAGATGCAGTGTGAGTATATATATATATATATATATATATATATATATATATATATATATATATATATATATATATAAAACGGGTGTAAAAGCAAAATTGTTCATCCTACAAAATGTTTAATATATAAAAAACACAAAACTTAGTTTCTTTTTCCAGGTTTTCAGATAAGTCGTTTAGCCATGTTGACACCATTTGTCGTAAGAATCACTGAAAAACCATTTGATTTATTCAGCTAGAAAGAAAAACAGGTTAAAATAGCTTTTTGACAGCCCCACAGTCTTCCCAAATGAGCAATAGTGAGAGGAAAAAGATCATTCAAGCTTTTAGTAATGGTACCAACATTCATACTCTTCCTGTTGTGACCTCCTGATATAGTTTTCTTCTCTACTGTTCTCTCTTTTGTTAAACTTATTCACTGTTTCTCTTGATAGTTCTTGAATGAACATTGAAGATGGAAGCCAGAATATGAATGTTACTGAAGGCCTGAATGATCTTTTTCCTCTCACCATTGCTCTTTTGGGGAGACATGATGGGACTGACACAAAACAATTTGAACCTGTTCTCTTTCTAACTGAATAATTCAAAGGGTTTTTCAGTGACTCTTAGGACAAATGGTATCAAGATGGCTAAACGTTTTATCTGGAAAAAAAAGAAACTCAATTATTGTTTTTTTTTTTTTTTTTTTTTTTTTTGTGGGATGTACAATTATCTCATGCTGTTACACGATTTGGACAATTTCGCTGTTACACCCGGTATAATTGAATTGTGCGTAATTGTAGTTCATGTGTTGAATAAGAAGTTGATAAACGAAAAGCGAAACAAATAATGATTCAAATTAATTTAAACATCGATAAATCAAGTCGATCATTGGATAGATATATAGATATGAAGACTATATAAGAGGGTTAGTATACTATTATATGTTAAGTATGCTACTATTATAGGGATATTGTCTATCCCAGGTGTAGTATACTCTTATAATGTTACTATATTATAAGGTTAGTAACTTAATATAATGTTAGTATTTATTACAGTGTTAATATCTAATACAGGGTTACAATCCTGTTATGGCGTTAGTATCCTATTTTATGGTTAGTATCACTTATTATATTATTTTATCACTTATTTCCACAAACATACACACGCAAAAAACAGAAAATGTACACAGATATACTATCATAGCATTATAAAATACTAAGATTGTAAAAGGATAATAACCCTGTATTAGGATAGTAATGTCATAATAGTATACTAAACATAAGATACTAACATTGCAATAGGATACTAACACTATTATAGCGTATTAACATTATAATATGATATTAACCTTTCTATAAAATGCTAATATTATAATGGGATACTGATACTGCAATAGTATACAGACGCGATAATAGGAAACTAACCTATAATGTAATACAAATATTATAATAGCATACTAACGCGATAATAGGATATTAACATGATAGGGTTCTAAACACTCTAATAAAATAGTTACATTATAAAAATATACAACCCCATAATAGTATACCAGCCATATAATTGTATACAACTCTGGATTACATCCCTATAATAGGATGAAAACCTATATTTTTCCTATTATAGGACTATATCAAATATTTAATTGACCATATAATATGATACAGACCAATAATAGGGGACTGACCTATGATAAGTAATGTACCCATAATATGATACTAACAAATGACTTACTAACATTAGGAGATACAACCATATAATCGGATAAATCCTATAATATGATAGAAACCTAATAATACGGTACAAACTCTATAACAAGATGCTAAAATTGCATCAATGTATAAAACATATAATGGGATACAACCCTATAAACTTTTACTAACATTATAATTAGGCAGGTATCCTATTATATGGTCGTATATAATAGGACACTAAGCCTATGATAGTATACAACAATATAATAGGACACATCTCTATAGTAGAATACTTACCCTATAACAGGATACGGTCCTATAATAGAGTACTAATCTTATACTTAGAAACATCCCTATAATAGAGTACTAAACATATAATATGGTACTAACATTATAGGATACATCCCTATATGTTACTAACACTGTAATAAGAAACATCTGTTAATAGTGTATTAACATTATAATAAAAACATCCCTATAATATGCTGATATATGCTACTCTATTATCTTACTAACAATATAATAGGAAATAACCCTATAATAGGAAACTGACCATATAATAGGAATCATCCATATAATAGACATATTCCAAACTTAAAATATTTTCCAGAATTATAACAAGGTCATAAACTTATAATAGGATACAATCTTACAATAGGGCACTAATATAAGACAATACTAACCCAATAATAGGTCACTAAAATTACAATAGGACACTGACACTGTAATTAGTTACCAACCGTATAATAGGTTACAAACTATTTAATTGGCAACTAACATTATAATTGGACAATAGCATTATAATAGTATGCTAGCACTATAATACATAACTAATCATTTAGCCTGATGCTAACATTTTTATTGGATACTAATAGTGTACTAAATTTATAATAGGAACTATCCCTATAATATGATACTAAACCTAGAATAGGTTACAACCCTAGAATAGTATGCATTCATGTAATAGTATACTAATCTTATAATAGGATATATCACTATAATAGAATACTTCCCTATAATAGGATACTAACATTATAATAATCCTTTAATAACTTACTTATGTTATAATAGTATATAACTCTTTAATACATCCTCATAATACGATACTAAAATAATGTATTATCCCTATAATGGTAAAAATCTCTATTATATGGTACTGTACCTAAAATACAGCCCTATAATAAAGTAGAGATCTTATATTACAAAATGTCTCTATAATAGAGTTCTGATCTTATAATAGGAAACATCTCAGTAATAGGGTACGATCGTATAATATGGTGGTAACCCTATAAAACATAACATCCTTATGATAGGGTACAGACTCTATAATAGGAAACATCCTTATAATAGGGCCCTAAAACTATATGATAAAAATAATTTACTAGCATTATAAGGTACAATCCTATTATAGGATGCATCCTATAATAGAATAGTAACCCAATAATAGGGTACTAATCTTTTAATATGATATTAAATTATAACAGGGTGCTAAACCTATATAGGATATTAACATTATAATTAGATTAGCATCCTATTATATGGTTGTATATAATACAATATAAACCCAATAATAGGTACTAACATTATAATAGGTACTAACATTATAATAGGACAGTAACATTATAATAGGTTTCTAACCACATAATAAGGTAACATCATTATATTTGGACAATAAAATTATAATAGCATACGAACACTATAATAGGGAACTAACCTTATAACATGATACTAACATTATACTTGGATATTAACATTTTAATTAAGTACTAAACCTATAATAGAATAGTAACACTCTAATAGAAGACGATTATAATAGGGCAGTAATCTTATAATAGGATACAACCATATAAGCATTTTAGCCTTTTAAAGCGTTACTAAAATTATAATAGGACAGTAAACATGTAATTGATAATAAAATTATAATAGGTTACCAACTCTATAGTAGGATATGACTCTATAATATTGTACTAACATTATAAGTGGGCTAGTATCCTGTTATATGTTTTATATAATATGATACGAAACCAATAATCGCGTACTAACCCTATATGATACAAAAACTATAATAGGGTACTAACCCTATAATAGGATACATTCCAATAACTGTATGCTAACCCTATAATCGTATACTAACGCTATAATAAGATACTTATCCTACAATTGGATACTAACATTATAATTGTATAATGATCCAGTAATATATACCAACCTATAATTAATATAAAATAATTAATTAATATAAAAATATAAAATAGCCTACTGACTTATGATATTGACATTATAATTTACACTAATCCTTTAATAATATACATGTACTCTATATATTACTGACAGTAGATACCAAATTTAAATACAGGATGTTATAATTGAATTTTTTTTTTATTCTTTAATCTTAAGTAATTGGTTAATAATTTGTAAATACTTTTCGGCACAATTTACACATTAAAAGATAGTTCAAAAGCACAATAGAGTTTTGCATGCGGTCCAGTATATTAAGAGTCATCGTTTTTGTTCACTAGTGGGTCATGTGAATCTACCAATAATTGCCTCTGTATCCAGTTCATCTAACAAGCTCTTTTCAATGTATAGCAACATGTATGATTATACATTCTCTTCAGACAGCGAATTTCTTAACCTCGTCTTTATTATCTTTCGAACAGAAAATATCCTCTCACATTAATCTTGAGTAACTGATACTGTATGGTGAGCAATTCAGACACGATCAGTCAGTTATGTGCCATGCTTAGTCGATCATGTTTCTTGCGATACATAACTGACGAGACAGATTTTTCCTGCAGTAGGTTGCCATTTCTTTGTAGACCAGTTGCCATCCAACGCTATAGAACTCGGTCTGTTGTTTACCAATAGATGGAGATAAGAAGAGGATTCATACCTTTCCTTTCGACCGCTGTGTTATATACATTTGTGTGTTGTGCCGTGTTTTTCTTTTCCAATTTTATTGTATTATGACTTTTTTTTTTCTCTATATTGATAAAAATAATTTCGGTTTACGAACATTTTGGGTTACGAACGGCCTTCAGGAACGAGTTAAATTCGTCAACCGAGGTTCCACTACATATATAAATCTATTTTTACGATTAGAATGTATTTTTTTTACTTTCATAGTGTGTTGTTTCTGTCTGGGGGTTCACTATTTGCACATAGCTGGAACCTTTAACAGGGGTTACCACCCCCGGGTCAGGGTGGACTTGGGAATCAGAAATAGAAAGAAAGAGAGAGAGAGAAATGTGGAAAAGAAGTCAAAAGAAACCGGAAGTCGTAACCTCTTCAATAAAAGAAAAAAAAAACGTTCATTTCCTTCATATGCAGAAATCTAGCGTGGAATAGAGGAAGTAAAAAACATTAAACATTGGCCTGTTGTCATTTTCCTTTTCACCAGCAATGAGCCCACTGGCTCCCCGTCGTTTATATAGACTCTTTTAATATTGCCTTTAAGACAGTGGTTTCCCAATTTTTTTTTTCTCTGGGCTTCATTTTCGGAATGAAAATTTGCTCGCGCCTCACCAAATTTTATGTGATAAAAAATACATTTAAAAATTTAAAATAAAAAAAAAACAGAGATGGTTAAAGGAAGATAAGCACGGATTCAAAGTAAGAACATTATCATTGATAACTCTCTCCTCCAATTTGCAGACCCTAGTGACTATATTCTTAATACTTGATATAATGCAAAAATATCACAATGATAAAATCGGTCAATAATTATTTATAACTATTTAAACTGGGTTTCCTGTACGCAATTACAACTCATCCTTAATAATATTTTACATTTGGAAATCATATTTATCTATGGCATAGGATTTTTTAAAAAATGTTTCTAATACTTTGAATGTCTTTCAGTCATTCCGCCTCACCTGCTATCCTCTTCGGCCTCACCTGTGAGGCGCATCGCACTGTTTGCCTTAGGATAACAACCAAGTATTATGATAAGTCTCTGTATCAAAGTTCATTCCTCCAATTGACCCTTGGCCCTTGACCCTAGTTGTCTCAGGTATCTGAAAAAGTTCTGACAAAAATGCTTGTTCTGTTTATTCGCCAAAGTCCTGTGATAAAATATTTGCATAATTTTAAATGTTCTTCCAGTTGTTACCAGTTTTCTAGATCTTTCGACCTTGAACTTTACGGCCAGCATCACGTTGAAACACCGTTTCCCATACGATCACCGACGTTAAGCAATGCCGGGCCTGGTCAGTACCTAGATGGGTAACCACTTGGGAATACCGGTTGATGTCAGCTTAGGTGTACAGGTGATGTAATGAATAACAACTCGCAATTGTTAATCGAACTTAGTTTCAATTCACGTTGGGATCGTTATATTCACTTTCGCGCAAATATCCTTGGGAAAGCTATGAATCCACCTCTTCTCCCCCAGCAAGGGGAAGAAGAGGTGGAGTAGTAATACCTGAATCACTTAGCCATTATTATCAAAAAAATTCTTACAATTTGAAAATACTTTCTGGCTTTAAATAACCTGATAAGGGTTGATAAGCCGTACAAAACGAATCAATCAATGAACTTCTTAGACGAAGACTATTCATCATTCCATGTATTTTTCTGCCATTGTATGAATGTGCGTGTGACGTCACGAATAAGGGTCTGAACGAGAAATAGGAGATCCTAGTTCGCGTTCTAGTTGAATTCTGTTGCATTCACTTTCGCGCAAATATCCTTGGGAAAAAAAGGAATCCATGAATCCTTCCGAGCTATAGGTTAAATAGTAGGGTAGACAGAGCTCTTTAGCCTTGGGTGGCAACCAGTCTAGGAGAAGGACAACTCTGAATTAAAACCGTATATAGGCCTGGTGATGAACATACTTTGGAGCTAATGAAAGGATCGCACAGTTTACAATGACTGTATGATGATGCCAACTGTGATGATTTTAAATGATTGTACTATGGCAGTGATTCTCAACCGCCGTGCCGCGGCACACTGGTGTGCCGCGCTATCCTCATAAGTGTGCCGCGAAATATTGTCTAACCATACATATAGTGATTTTCCAAGCGTAACTTAGATGTGGCACAAGGCCGAAAGTAGGGGACACCCAGTGAGGATCATACTCACTACTCAGTCGTAACGATTTTCTAAGCGTAGCTAAGATGCGGCACAAGGCTGAAAATGTGGAGCACCCAGTGAGGATCGAACTCAGTATTCAATCGTAATTGATCTAGCGACGCAAATTTGCTAAGCACTACACCACGTTGAAGTGCCCCATGCCATACATATGTGTGTGTGTGTTTGTGTGTGTAGAAGTGGTAATGGTACAGCGTTTGTATTTGAATAAATGAATAAGTCTTTAACTTTTTATCCCACAATAGCTAAAAAGGCTTTATCAGTTTTATTGTAATTTTCTATTTATTAAGCGTCTCATCGCAAATTCGACCAAATTTTGAAGAAATCACGAAAAATCCCAGGTGCCAGTTTCACACTAAATAAGCTGCGCAAATATTAGGTTGGTGCAAAAATAATGACGTAAGAATGTCGTTTTTTTGACGTTAAAAAATACGTCAAAAAACGACATTATTACGTCATTATTTTTGCACCAACCTAATAGTTGAATAGAAACATTGAAATAAAGTAAATTCTTATTCGTGTGTGTATTTTTTTTAATTCTATGGTTTTATTTCATAACATTTAAATGTATACGCTTTAAAAATGTTATTAAGTATGCCGAGATATTTTCATTTGCTCCCTGATGCCAGTTCAGTGCTACGCGTGATACACGCTTAGGCGATCATCTGATAATACATGACTGATGAGGCAGAGTTCTTTCTGAGGTAGATCAGTTGTCATCCAAGAACCCGTTCTGTCCTGCTATTTACCTATAGCTGGAAGGAGAAGAAGAAGAGGATTCATACCTTTTCCCAAGGTTATTAGCACGACTGAAATTCGAACTCGGCTCTCCGATTCCTCAATCCGAGCCTCTATCCATTACACCACCGTGCCTTCCTAGAAAAGGTTGAGAAAAACTTTACTATGGTCTTCATCTTTACTGCGATCAATACATTTCGACCAGTCTAGACTTATCTCTCTGTCTCTGTGTCTATCCCTTTCTTTCTTTCTTTCTTTCTTTCTTTCTGTCTTTCTGTCTGTCTGTCTCTATCTACACACCTGATCAAAAATTTAAGACCACTTGAAAAATTTTTATAAGAGACTGTTTGTCATGGATACATTATAAACTTTTTCTTACTTAATGTTACTAATTTTATAATCTAAAGGTTATGTAGACAAAAACTTATAATCCGATCAATTTATTCAGAAATGGATATTTTTATAAAATGAGGCGTTTTACACTTGATCAAAATTATAAAACCAGGGGGTATAAATTGTTGGATCTATGGTAATTCCAATGATTTTAATTCAGTTAGAAAAAAATGGGGTCCATCTTTTGAGACATCCTGCATGCTCACCGGACTTAAAACCCAATTGAAAATGTTTGGGGATGGATGGCAGGAGATGTTTATCAAAATGGCAAACAATATTCAACAAAAAATGAACTTCGTGAAGCTATCTTCAGAAGTTGGAGCAATATTCCTCGCAACTTAATGGAAACACTAATTTCTAGCATGCCCCAAAGAATTTTTGAAGTTATCAAAACCAGTGGAGGTAGAACTCATTATTAAATTTGGTTGTTGAATGTTTTCGTACACTTTTCCTACAATTTCGTAGAATTTTTGTCTCTGGTCTTATAATTTTGATCAAGTGTAAAACGCCTCATTTTATAAAAATGTCAATGTTCGGATTATAACTTTTTGTCTACATAACCTTTTAGATTATAAAATTAGTAACCTTAAGTAAGAAATGTTTAAAATTTTTCCATGAAAAACAGTCTTTTTAAAAAAAATTTCAAGTGGTCTTAAATTTTTGATTAGGAGTGTATCTATCTATATTCAGTAAGTAAAAACGTGAAGTATTGACACCTGCGATTCTGTTTCACTGGTATATACTGTTAAAAAAATGTAAAATGGGAAAATAAGTGGTTCTCAAAGAAGTCTGAAGTAAATATCGTTTGAGATGCCGTTTTAAAAACATCGAAGACGACATCAATACATTCATTGAAATAATAAATAATTAAACACTTCGTTTCAGAAATTCAGACCATATAATTTTAAGTTAGAGATTTCAAAAGTTAAGAAAAAAAAGAGTTTACATATGAAGACGTATTCAGAACAGTTCTACTATGGTCAAATGTTAAGGCTTTCAGAGATTTACGTCACTCAAAGAAATGGGGGTTGGTGGAATCTTGGATTTTTTTTTTCAGACCATATAAGAAAGCCAAACAATTATATGGACTGAGGCGTTGTATTGAAATCAAAAGACAATATAATTGTAAGAGAATGTGTATCTGCTGTGTGAATTTCTTCGGATTATAAATTCCACTCGTGTCTATTAGAGTTTAGACGCAAAGGAAAAAAAAAAAGCCTGTTTATTTCCAGCTGGCAGAGAAGCACAGAATAGAAGTTAATCATAAGAACGTACTGAAAAGTCAAAGGTCAGTTAGTTATAAAACTTTGGAGGAATGGCCATAGAAATTACTCAAATCAAAATTTTCGTTTCACATGTGAACTCACACAAACCTATGAGTAATTATTTATCTGGAAAATCTGAGTAAACAGGAGCTTTTTCTTTTTTGACAATGAAATTTACTCTGTACAAGGCCCAAAAGCCACTCGAGGTAGAGGGTTACAGAGTAAAAGGCACAGTTTATGGGGATATGCGGGGAAGATATCTGTTGACCCTAGACTTGAACACGTTATGCTTGTTAAGAATTTTAAGTTCTGTATTGATTTCAAAAGTCAAGAAAAAATAGAGCTTACATATTTACAGTTAGAATAGAACACCTATTGCCCTACCTCATTGGCGTTGAGAGATCAATGAGATAAGAAAAGAAATATAAGCTTTTACAATTTCATTTTTTACAATGATGTTCAACCTGCACAAAACCCGAGAGCCACTCGATGTAGAGGGTTAAATAGTAAAAGACACAGTACGGATATGTAAGGAAGATAACGGTTAATCCTAAACTTAAACAGTTTAAGATTGTAGTGATCGGGGAAACATCCTCTTGGGAGTTGGTTTCACAAGGCTCTTATTTTAAGGTAGGTAGTCTAAATTGAATCTTTAACAGATTCGACATTCGCCAAAATGACAACTGAGATTGCAAATAAATTTGTGGATATGTATATTTTTTAATTAATTAAAAATTTAAAATTTAAGCACACTTGCAACAAATACACTTGGAGAGGAAAGAATAATAAAAAAACTAGAAAATTCAAAAAGAGAGGAAATAAAAAAAAATCAAACATTTTAAGTTAGTGATTTCAAAAGTTAAGAAAAAAAAACAGTTTACATATGAAGACGTATTCAGAGCAGATTTACTGGGGTCAAACAAACATTACAGACAATACAGGTTCAACAGAGAGCCTTTTAAAAACAATCCACAACCCTAAATCATGGGCAAAGCCGAAACTGCCAAATTTCTCACAGTAATACAGCACATGAAAAAAACAACAACAAAATTCCCCAAAAGAGTGAGTCCCTCCTCATTGTTTATTTCTCATCTCGTTGACAAAGGAAACAGGCGTGTCCGAAAATTCCGACTTGAAAATATTTATCATCGTGCTTAGGTTAAGTCACGCGGCCTACTAATATAAAATAAATATTTATCAGATTTATTGGCAATATTTTTTTATCATTTTGTTTTTTTTTTATTCCTCGAATTTATTAACCGACCCATTAAATCTACGCATACACACACACATACACACACACACACATATATTTATATATATATATATATATATATATATATATATATATATATATATATATATATATATATATATATATATATATATATATATATATATATATATATATATATATATATATATATATATATATATATATATATATATATATATATGCAGCAGGTATGCAGAAAAAGAAAAAAACACGTTGGGTGCATAAGCCGGAGTTCCTTAGTATTTTTGTTTTTATTTTTAAGAAGACAGTGCTCCATACAGAAGTAGAGCTTATATTATAATATCTTTTTGTTTAAAAATATGATTCCTCCGCTACATAGGAGTTCTCATGTTTCAAAAACGAGAGCCGAAACCATCCAAATAGTTATTAAAATTAAGTTGAATTAATGTGTTTAGTCCCGTTTCATCTTCAACGGGACTAAACACCTTAATTCAACTTAATTTTAATAATTATTTGGATGGTTTCGGCCCTCGTTTTTGAAACATGAGAACTCTTATGTAGCGAAGGAATCATATTTTTAAACAAAAAAATATTATAATATATATATATAGAGAGAGAGGGGGGAATGAGAAATAGTGTATGGATAGTAATCCAACAAAATGATAGGAAAACTAACAAGTAGGAAAAAGATCTTAATCTAACATGTTTCATTTTATTAAAGCTTCGTCAGAGATCAAGATAGAAATGATAAAAACTGATTGTGTTTTGTGTTAGGCTATTACTTATTGGTTAGATCTGTGACACATGTATTGAAGTAACATATAATATTTAAAGTGTGTAAAAGTTAGTAAGAAGCAGTAGGATGTTTTGATTGGACACGTGTCCCGTGTAAGGAAGTAACAGATACTCTAATCAAAAATTATTCAAAATATCCTGTAGCGTCTCACTAACCTTTACATACTTTAACATCCAGAATGTTTTTTACACTTATCTGAATATTATCTGTTACTTCCTTACACGTGTATTGATAGGTAGATAATGAGTTCATAATTTTTTTTTTTTCAAAAGTTCTCATTAGGTGCTCCACTGTTGAGTCCTTGTGCCAAATTGAAGAAACTTTCTTACTATCAGTTATGAGTTAAACTGCTAGGTAGACTGGTCTCTCTAGCCTTGGGTGGCTGCCAGACGATGAGAAGGATAACAGCAAATTCCAAATTGTGGAGAAGGAACGACAAACTATTCCTAAGAAAGGATGGCAATTTATAGAATTCATGTTTAACTTGATATAAATTCTCGACATCTGGAAGCATAAAACTAAAAAAAAAAGAGAGTATGTCGTTACTTCTTACGATTGCTTGTATGAATGATAGCGTTAGATTTTAACGCCTGAGAAGATGTAGTCACAAAATCTGTTCGTAATTTTAATATTCTCAGTATGAACCATGAATAAAAATATTTAATTACTTACGATTGCTTGCATGAATGATAACAATAGGTTTTTATGCCTGAGAAATATGTGGCAGGTAATAAAGTCACAGCAAAGTCACAGAATAAAAATCACATTTTGGGCTTGGAAAAAAGTCGCAGGAAAAAAGGCAATATTAATTTTTGTTGGTCAGTAATAAAACCATTTATGTTTATCGGGTACTTCAAGAGCTTGTAGCTCAGCTCTGTTTGCAATACAAATTTATACTAAATCAATTCAATCTCTAAAAAAAAGTTTTCTAAAAATGATACGGTCACATATTCGAGATATTTCATAGTTAGGAAGTCCTTGTGTGCCATAATATCCGACTTTATATGAAGAAAGTCTTAAAATGGGTGATATTTAAATTTAAAGTTTGCGCTAAAAACGTAAACAAACCACGGAATACGAAGATAAATTAAGCCGTAAAGAGACTTTCCAACAATGCAAGTCACATAAAAAAAAACATTAAAATATTTTTTCCTGTGTCTTTTTAACCGTGACGTTTTTCTGTGACTTTTTTACAAGGATGGAAAACGTAGTCACAGAATTAAAAAAAATGTCGAGAAGTCACTAAGAAATCACCTTCACTATGTATAAGTCTTGGCCATTCGCACATTAAAAAAAATAAAAATAAAAACTCGTAGAGAGCCGTGAAAATCTACGTTTAACTTGATTAAAATTCTCATTTTGGACCGGAAGCATTAAAAGAAAAAAGAAAGAAAAAAAAAAGATCAGCGTTTAAGAACCCGGGTCAATCAATTGCGGATAAAGAAAACAACTGCTTCCTTTGATTCGAAGCAACAAACAAGTTCCTTTAAGGTGACGTGTAACGGTATTGAAGTTAAGAGCGGCGTTTGTTTACATGCGTCAGATCAAAGATTAATCCGCCTAACAATATGCCTTGTAAGCTTTAATGAAAAAGCGGCGTTTTATTGTGTTTCATTTGCCGGTTACGTTTTAGGATGTGTTTGTTCGCATGTCCTGAGCTGTCATTGGTCATATTAGTAAGCAAGCCGGGTGACTAATTTCAACCCGGAACCTCGAAAGGGTCATTTGCATTTGAAGCCCCGCGCTCAGATTCCAATAAAAATTTCCCGAATAGTTTCATTCAGGTGTAAATGTACATGCTTAATTCGAAAATAACAAAGAAATTTTGACAAAATCTACCGTTTTAGAGTTATCGACAATAAATGTTAAGATTCATTCGCGTCGCGGAGGATGAAGTTGAAATTAATTCTACACCCCGGCAAGCCTAGAGGAAGAACACTTATAAGTTTTATATATATATATATATATATATATATATATATATATATATATATATATATATATATATAATTATTTATTTAAAAAATATGATTCCAAATCGCTACATAAGAGGTCTCATGTTTCAAAACTAATTATTTACCTAACCAGTTCCTTCCTATTTTCTATATATTTTTCATATATATATATATATATATATATATGAAGAAAAATATATACGGAAAAAACAAAACAAAAATCCTTATATACAATTATGCTGTTTTAATGTTAATATGTCAACGCCGGACGTTTCGGTCTAATAAACCATCTTCAGGACATATTCATAAATATAACATTATCAATACAACATGACAAAGACGATGTACATAAGAACAAGACTTATTAAAACAGCATAATTGTATATAAAGATTTTTGTTTTGTTTTTTCCGTATATATTTTTCTTAATACTGTCGGATCTATATCCATATATTTGCTTACATATATATATATATATATATATAGTTGATACTCGTAACGGAACGTCTGCTCAAATAAAAGTTTTTTTTCTAGGTTTTCAGATAATACGTTTAGCCATCTTGATACCATTTGTCGTAAGAATCACTGAATAAACCTTTTGAGTCATTCATCTAAAAAGAGAAAAGGTTATTATTGTTTTGTTTCAGACCCACTGTCTTCCCAACTGAGCAATGGTGAGATGAAAAAGATCATTCAGGCCTTCAGTAATGGTATCAACATTCATACTCTGGCTTCCATCTTCAAAGTTCACTCAAGAACCACCAATAGAACGGTGAATGAGTTTTAAAAAGAGGGAACAGTGAAGAGGAAAACTGGATCAGGAGGTCCCAACAGGAAAAGGGATCACCATTTCAACTTAGAGGTAAAGAGATCAATTAGAAAAGATCCAAATCAATCCATAAATAGTTTGGCATGTAAGAGAGGATTTTCAGCTATGACAGTCCAAAGAGCAGTGAAAAAAGTCTTTAAAATGAAGTCGCACGTGAAACCTGTGAGGTACCTTGTTACTCCATGACAGAAAGTTAGAAGGTTAGAGAGGGTGAAGATTATCTTGAATGTTGGAAAATGATCCTGGAATAATATATATATATATATATATATATATATATATATATATATATATATATATATATATATATATATCAGCTTGCGATCCTTAGCGATGATTAATTAATTAATGATGGACATTCTTCTGTTAAGCTTGAGAGTAATTATACATTCTTATTGCTCAAATTATAGTTCGGCAGTGTTATAAAAAAAACTAGAAGAATTCCAGTAAGATATCTTTAATCATTTCTAATATACATATATAATTGTGTTTTTACTATCTCTGGTTATCTCTGTTACATTGTGGGTACAACGGTTAAATTTCAAATAATTATAACAGAGAGCGTTCACAAAAATCACAATTGTAACGATCACAGTTACAATATGTTTGTCTTTGCAATTCACCCCAAAGGAGATCGAACGTACTTGGGTTAACAAAAACTACGACTCCTTCCTTGGTAAATTTCAACTTAACATCAAGAAGCTAATTAGAAAAATAGAAAGGTTTATTGTAAAATTTAAGACATAATATGACTATATTATTCAATTAGTCATGCTTGATTGAAGATATGCTGCCTCTTTATATATTGTTTAAAAGTGATGAATGTATACCTTTCCCAAGTGGAATCGAACCCAGCCAGGATATTTCTCTTTGCGATTCGTTAACCAGTACGCTGTAGGGGAGACTATATCGTAGCGGGCTTAAATTAACTTTAAAAAGATATCTACTTCCTAAATTTAACCATGGTTGGTGCAAGGCCGCAAATATTGAACATTCACCGTGCACTTCAAGAACATTTTAACAATTGCTCTACAACACCCTAAACATAGTTTAGTCTGGCACAAGGACAATAATACAGAGCGCTCATCGAGAACAGAATCTAGGGCATTAACAATGATCTAACTCTATATCATTCTAAAGTAGGCACCGAATTATATTTACTTAGTCGAGCTTATAATCATAAAACTGGAGCACCTCATAAGAATTAACTTAAACACTAACAACAGTTTGCGAGATAAGATACTTAACCTATCTTCTATAGTGATCCCTTTTATTAAAGAATTCCTTGAAGATCAGCCTGTTGAATAGTTTGCCAGAATGCCAAGTCAGTGTTCGTCAGTTCCTCTGTCAGCTATTTACTCCTATTTCAATAGTAAGTCTGATCGATTCGATAAAGTCAAGTTGGTAAGTGATTTTAAAAGGGACCTAAAACCGGCTTTTAACTGGGGTAATGAATGGGTTGCTAATTTTAATGCCTCCAAAACAAAGCTGCTTTCTGTTAATCATCTGAGAGACCACTTCCTGCTTTCCATCAGTATGGCTGATGCTAACCACCAGGAGAGTGACTCATTGCGCCTTCTCGGACTAACGTTTTTCGCTGACATGAAGTGGAAAGATTTTATTGAATTAGTTGCTATGTCTGTTGCTATTATAGTTTGTATACTGTGTCGTAATGGACAATTTTTCACGCCATAATCTATCTTACATATTTATAAGTCTACCATTCGTCTATTCTTTGAATATTGCTGCTACATCTGGTTTGGTGCTTCTGCTATGTATTTAGAGATTCTTGATAAAATACAAATAATAATCTGTAATGTTATTCATCATGACATGGCATCTCAGCTTCACCCTTTTTCCCGCCGCCGTAATAATTATTTTGATGAGCTCTTTACTATGCTACTTAGACTTTATGAATTTAAACCCAGTGCTAGATTGGCGGCAATGTCTCATCATTTTACAGCTGGAATGGCTAAATGTAACCGTAAGTTCTATGCTAATAGTTTCTTCTCTCGCACTTCTCGCTTGTGGAACTCTCTTCCGGTTTCTTGCTTCCTCGTCAATTTTGATCTTCAAAAATTTAAATGCAGGGTCAATTGTTAAAATCTTAATAACTGATATTTTATTGCCCTCTCTCCTTAATCGTATTTTTCTCATATTTTGTAACATCTGTTCTTAAATATGTCAACGAGTGGCTTGTTGATTTTAAAGTCTCAAAAATGAAACTTCTCTCTTTTAATCATTTGAGAGAACCCTTTTTACTGTCCACCAGCATGGGTCATGCTAGCTTTCTCGGACTAACGTTTTCTGCTAACATGAAGTGAAAAGAATATATTCAGTCAATTACTAGGTTTTCTGCTAAGAAGGTTATTTTACTGGATCGTGCTAGACATTTTTTCTCTTCATAACCTGTTTTACATATTTATAAGTCTACCTTTCGTCCATGCTTCAAATATTGCTGCCACATATGGTCCGGGGTTCCGAGTATACATTTAGAGATTCTTGATAAAATACAAAGAATCTGCAATGTTATTGGTCCTGACCTAGCATACCGGTTTCAGTCACTTTCCCGTAGTCATAATGTAGCTTCCGTCTGCCTTTTCTATAAATACTTCCATAATTGTTCACATAAGCACTTAACTATGGTATCTAGACTTTTTAAGCGCAGTACTAGATTGTCAAGGTGGAGTAGTGGATAGCAGCTCGCATTGAGGAATCGGAGAGCCGATTTAGAATTCCAGTCGAATCCATTACATACCTTGGGAAAGGTATGAATCCTCTTCTTCTCCCCCCTTCCCTGCAGCAATGGGTAAATAGCAACTTGGATCGCAACTGCTTACCACAGAAAGAAATGGCAACCTACTGCGGGAAAAAAATCTGCATCGTCAGTCATGTATCGAAAGATACATGATCGCCTAAGCGTGTATTACGCATGGCACATAACTGACTGACTAGATTGGCGTCAAGGTCTCATCCTTTTACAGTTGAAATGACTAGATGTAACCGAGAGTTCTATGCTAACTTTCTTCCGGCTTCTTGTTTTCCAGCCGGCTCTGATCTTCAAAAATGTAAATGCAATGTCAATCATTATCTACTGTCTTCTTGATTCCTCTTCTTTTATTGTTCTCTCTCCTTAATAATGTTTTTTTTTTTTTTTCTTTCACATTCAGTAACCATCTTGTGTCTTAGTAACTTTACTGCCTTGCTTGGAGTGAAAT
Source organism: Acanthosepion pharaonis (assembly GCA_903632075.3). NCBI lineage: Eukaryota > Metazoa > Mollusca > Cephalopoda > Sepiida > Sepiidae > Acanthosepion > Acanthosepion pharaonis. Next base: position 360,825 of record CAHIKZ030000759.1, read on the forward strand.
GATTAAAAAGAAATACGTAGCCCCTCATAAAGAAATGATATTTTTCCTCCGGACTGACATCCACAATTCAACTGGTTGCTCGTTACAAACTGTTCGGCTACAAGTTTTTACTGAACAGAAAATCCACCTTGAGTTGTAAGTGAAACTAAAGCGTGCAATATAATGTCCGGTATCAACTACTATAATTAGGGGATTCAAGAAAGAAGCGATGATGAGGATATTGGGGTGGGGCCAGGGGGTACAAGATTTGGACGGAGAAACAAGATTACAACCCAACGTCGTCAACAGTTGGGTGTGGGAAGAAAAATGAAGGAATTGAAAAACGTTGTTTAGGCGAGACATTTTTGTTTCTTTTTAGTACAATACCAAAGCAATGACAACTAAATCAGATTCATCGGAAGAAAAGTAGATTGTTGAGAGGAAAGAAAATATGCTGAAAAAAAACTAGAGGTGGGGCCGGGTAGAGAGTGAAAGAAAACTATGTGATTCTGACGGTTCATTCTTTCGCCTGGAGGTGTACAGTGGCAAACCAAAGAAATAAGTAATAAAAGAAATCAAGTTTTTTTCGTTTTTATTTTGTTTTTTGTTTTTTTTTTTAGTTCTTTTTTTTTGTTTGTTTATTTGTTTGTTTTTTCCGGTTTTTTTTTTTTGTTTTTTTTTTTGGGTTTTTTTCTTTGTTTTTCCGGGTTTATTTTATTTTTTATTTATTTTACTTTATTTTTTATTTTTTATTTTGTTGTGGTGATGGTTAAGAAGGCGTACATGTTTGATAATGTACTTTTTCCAGTGTGACCAATGATAAATTCACAAAAAAAATCTCAGAAAAAAAGTCACAATTTTGATTGTTGTTTTTTTGTTTCTTGTTTTTTTTTTGTTTTGTTTTTTTGTTTTTTGCTTGTTTTTTTCGCTAAGAAGGCATTCGATAAAGTACTTTTTCCAGAATGGCCAGTAATAAAGTCACAGAAAAAAAAACGCAGAAAAAAAAACGCAGAAAAAAACTACAGTTTTGGTCATTTTTGTATTCTTTACCATAAGGTTCACGCTGTACAAGGCCCGGTAGCCACTTGTGATAGAGGATTATATTAAGAGACAATTTATTTAGATATGAAGGGAAGATAACGGTTAACCCTAGACTTGAACAGTTTAAGATTGTAGTGATTGGAAAAAGATCCTCTGGGGAGTCGTTTACACGGAACAGTGGTTAAGAAAAATGCCACAGAAAAAAGTCACAAATTAATTTTGCGAGAGACATGTTTGCTATATACATATCGTCGTGTTGTCACTCCTGTGTTTTGAACAGGAGTAGAGGTTTATTCCTGGTTTTCTGTTTAGGAATGAAGTTCCGGATACTTCTAAATTCTGCTTTAACTTTCTATTCATAACTTCTGCACCTGAACTCTGAAATTTGATTCACTATTTATTTCATCTTATTTTTTTTATCTCCTCCATCAACAGAAATAGATAGCTTCGCCTATCGCCCGGTTTACACTCCTATCAGTCTTTTGAGCAGGAGTAGAAGTTTGTCACTTGTTCTCTGTTTGGGATTGGGTTTCTGCTTCATTCTAAATGCTTTATTTGTATACTACTCATACTTATTTTATTACTAAGCTGATATAAGTCCACACAGTAACCCTCTGCCTTGGGTGGCGATTGGGCCTTGCATTGAGTGAACATCAATAAAAAAAAAAATGACCCACTATAACAGATTTTTGAACCACGTTTATCACTGTCAATTACTGAAAATGATTTTTCATTAACAATTTTTTTTTCACTAAATCCAAGAATTGTTGAGCAGCACTGAGATCCGAGACACCCACTTGTCTTCAGGGTTAGGGTTAGGGATACTGTGGTCAAGGTTATAGTCTGGGTTATTAGGCCTAGGGTAGGTTTACGGTTACGGTTAGAGTTTTAAAATGTCTGTTAAACAAAGACGCAGAAATAGTGCTAACATTGTTCTGTTTCTTCTTTTTCTTTTTCCTGTGATATTTTTTCTGTGATTTTTTTCTGTGACTTTTTATTTGGATTCCTTTTTAGGAGTAGTATCTACGATCCCCTCAAAGATAAAGAGGAGACCTGAAGCAACAAAAATGTAGTTCCACAGAAGGATGCTGAGGATACCATGAACATGTGGGTAACAACGAAGTTTTGGAGAAAATAGAAACAAAAAGGAAACTAATAATTAACATCAGGAAAAGACAATTGAGGCACATACTGAGGAAGGAGGACTTGGAAAGTCTAATACTCACAGGGCAGATAAAGAGCAAGAGGGACAGAGGAAAACAACGCATAACAAACATAGTGAGCTTGAGTAAATAAATGGTGGAACAGAAAGACGAAATTTATTAAGAGCTGCAAAGGGCAGTAAGTTATGAAGAGCTATGATCGTCTATTCCCTGAGGAGACACAGCACATAAAGAAAAAGAATCTATCATTCAGGACTGAAATGCAAACTATGTTCTTCATATGAACACAGTACGAAGGCAGATTCAGACCTGAACTCATGGTAATATTGAAAATAAGGTATGCAAAAGTTATAGGCAATTTGACATTCCTCAAGAAAAACATCATCCAGGATTAAGACCCGCGTACAAATTTCCCGGGTTAAAATATCAAACACAGATCATAGTCTTTGTAATATTACAAAGAACTTACTTAAAAGCCGCCCTATCAGGTGACATTTAAGCTATTTCCTGCTGAGTGTTCTTGATTGGGCCATCGGCTTGTTCAGGAGTTTAAGAGTCCCTAATTCTTTACATATTGTCAGCATTGGAAGTTCTGCTGGTTGCCGTTTGATTTGGGTTTTCATTTGCATGAGACTTTCTTTTCCACGCTGCAGCCTTGGTTCTTTTGATTTCAATCTGGTCCTCTGTTGGCGGAGATTTCTTTTTGCGAGGCATACTGCTGCCGTATGCGATGGGCAACAATAAACTACAGAAGAACTCAATATTGATCGCTTCATTTAAGTATCGCATTAATATTTAAGCTTATCTTTTAAAAGTTCCACGATAATTCTTCTGCCGGCACGTAATTTAAAGACAATTCGATGTACATAGGTCCTTACTTTCTTTCAATTATTTTTATTCCATGGGTGACTTTTGCTGGATTTCAATCTAAAAAAAATCATGCAAAAATTTCGATTATTCAAAAACTCAATGTATTTCCAATCTATAAAATTGTTATCATGCAGTTGAAAAAAGGCGAAGTTCTTATTTAGTTATTGTACCTTTTTACCAACCTATTAAAACCCTTTTTATTGTTACGTGTTATTTGGCGTTTGTCTCTACTAACCCCAAATCAACATCATAACACAGTGACAAGTTATAGAGTAGTGTCTCTTTAATTGTTTTCATCAGTAGAAGCAAATATGGTGGAATCCAAAAACAATCACAACAATGAAAACTTGGGAATGCAAAATTTCAGGATTCCAATTCTGGATACAACCCGGGATGTTTTTAATTTGCTCACAGAGTCGGTCTGATTCCAAAATGGTATATGTTGGGCTACGGCCTCTAGGAGTAAAGTCGAAAAAGTGTGACACACTGACACACTGATATTCGCATTTATTATATAGATGAGTCAACGTGAAATTGCTGCGGAGCCTGCAATATCTAGGCATGCTGTTCAAGTCGTTTGGAATATAAAATAGACTGGTAGACTTTCAAAATTAAACAAAAGAAATCAAAGAAAGTTAGTGAGGCTACCAATACCCGACCCCCCAAAATTAACAGCTCGTCAATTCGTCCATGCATATTGTTGTCGCATCTGGTCTGGTGCTTCTGCGTATGCATTTAGAGATATTTTTATAAAATCCAAAGAAGACTTTGCAATGTTACTGGTCCTGATCTGGCATCTCGCCCTCAGACACTTTCACTCCGCTGTAACGTAGCTTTCCTGTACCTTTTCTATAAATACTTTCATGGTAATTGTTCCGATGAACTTTCCTCTATGGTACGGAGACTTTATGAATTTAAGCGCAGTACTAGATTGGCGGTAAGGTCCCTTTATTTTACAGTTGTATTGGCTAAATGTAAATTTACCGATCAAGGCACTTTCCAGACATTTTCGTCTAAGTGAATTATTTTCTCTTTTAATCAAAGTAGCATTCACTGTAACAGAGAGCCTAATTTATTGTCCACGTGCTTTCCTTGTTCACATGACCTTTATCATCTTCACTCTATCGTCCACAGGATGACGAAACTACAGATGATACAACAATATATGGGCGAACTTCCCAAAATCTAGATGACCACAGCCAAGTACCTGATATCTACTCTGACTGAGCTCTAATAACACAAAGAAACAGGGGGACTGAGTAAACACATGTGGGGTCCCCTTGTCTTGAACGTCTATTGGCACTTAAGCTCACCCCACACCTCAAGTGGAACTCGTATATACGATCCATCATTAAAGATGCTGGAAACATGATCGGTTCCCTGTACTACTCCATTAACCACCCAACTCCTCCTGCTATGCTCTACAAGAGCCATATCAGGCCACAAATGGAGCACTCTTGTTATATTATGGATGGAGTTACCCAGTCTTCACTTTCTATTCAGTCTATAACCATCTCCGCGGCCATGTGGGTGATGAATTATTTTCCTTCCTAGAACCCCTTTTCCACACGCGAAAATATTCAGAAGAGCTACATTCCCGAGTTCCACCAATCGTAAACCTTGCAGCTAAGAACCCCCCACGTCACATACACTGAGGGAACTACTTTCATTCCCTTTGTATCCGTTTAGTAAACACCCAAACAGCTTCTTCCACCCGAAGCACTACTTTGTGGAACCAACTCCCAAGAGAATGCTTTCCTGATCACTACAGTCATACCCTACACAGGTCTAAGGTTAACTATTACCTTTTCGTTATATCCTCTGCGCTCCTTACCGATCACGCAACAAGCTTCTTTACTAACCCTCTATCTTGAGTGGCTCTTATGCTTTATATTGGATGAACAATGGTTTAAAAAATACACACATTTTATTTTATAACAAGATTGTTCATACTTTTCATTTATACAGGTGTCCCATAATGATGCGACACATTTTAAATGCAAGTATCTTGGATTTTAAAAATGACATAGAGTACCAAATATATTTATTACATAACTGTGTGTGATTCTACAAGTACTATGGCGATATATATATATATATATGTATCGTTTTGTAAAAACAAAAATGTCCAAAAATTTGACCGGGCTGTTTGATCTAGCTGGGGATGATTGCAGGCAGGCCAAAATATATGTATTAAAGAAGAAACTTGAAGCAACAGAAATATTGTTCTATAGAAGGATGCTGAGAATACTATGGATCGAACATGTGAGCAACGACACTGTTTCAGAGAAAATTTAAAACAGAAAGGACACTTATACTTAACATTAGAAAGAGAGTGAGAATTTCTATAGCATATAATGAGAAAAGAGGGCTTGGAAAATTTAACACTTACAGGACATATTAAAAGCGAAAGGGACAGAGAAAGACTGTGCATAACTTTCCTAACGGGCTTGTTTAAATTAATCTCAGAACACAGATTAGGAAGGGTAGCAAAAAGACAAAATTTCCTAAGAGCTACAAAAGACAGGAAATCGAGGAGAGACATGATTGCCAAAGTCCTGAAGACAACAACAGCTATATAAACTTTCATGAGCATTGAAAATTATAGTAGCCTCTTGCGATTAAAATTTGAAGTCGGAAATGTTTTAAATTACCTAAGTCTCACCAATGATGAATAGAAATATGTCATACTAGCAGTATAACCCGCTTTCGACAGGGTATTTCATTACTGGGAATTTTTGCCGTTCAATTGGAGCAGTTTAAGTTTAAAGTCAGCCCACCCGAAAATCAATATTAGTAACAATTGGTTGCATTCTGAGGCACATCCCCAAACAATTTGAATTGGGGGTAGCCCTGAAAAGAGCCATTTTTTGCGTTTTCAATCTTGCAAGGAAGGAACCTCTTCCATGGACCGTCATAATAGTAACATACGATAATTTTTATTTATGATATATTTTTTTTTATAATTCTAATAAACTTTTGCATTAGATTTCAGCACTATAAATTGACTGTACGCTGTTTTTTACAGACATTAAATTTTGCGCAAAGTGTAAAAATTCAGTTTTTTCGATTTTTCACCTTCAAGGTTGTAATTTTTTCCAGCCAATTTGGACTCAAAATCGGCACTGAATTTTTATCAAACAAAAAAAAAATCCATCGAAATCGAATGAAAACTGTGGAAACGCATAAATAACATCCGCACACACACACACACACACACACACACACACACACACACACACACACACACACACATACATACACACACGCACACACACATATACACACACACACACACATACATACACACACATTTTGAGAATTATAGATATAGATATTTATCAGTATTCGATGAAATGTGAATGGATGATAGAACGAGGATAGAACATTGATTCCAGCTACAAAAGACTGGGGGTTGTGCATAGCTGTGATCGCCCACGTCCTGAAAAACACGTTACACAAAAGTAATAGATTTGATGGAGGAGCCCTCCAATATTTTCAGTTGGATAAAAACGCACACACAGACACAAGTCCAACTGTCGTATTTCAGACAAAGACGCTCACACAGACACAGACGAAGAGCGAAGACAGGAAGGACATTTACCAAAATGTGACGCGCTGACATGTACAAATGAAATAATACGCAAGCGCACGCGCCTGCGCACTTTCCAATAGATTTAGGTATTTCATAAATAAAATTACAACAGAAATCACCCTCAGGACTTTTTGATTATACGATCCGCTCAAACCTAAATAAGGACAAAACTGCGTCCATTAAAACTGAGTACGTATTCAATCAGCGTACCGTGTAGTATGTTCGATTATTATAGTGTAGACTATGAAACACATCTTCAACTAAAGCGCGATGCACTAAGTTCTTTTCAGATGTACTTTCAGCCAATAGCAACAGACAGAAATATATCTTTATAAAACCTGTCTTGGTTACCAGCAGTAACAACAAAATAAAGAATTCTTAGGATGGTGCTGCGATATTAATAAAACTCATATAACACCAAATGAAAGCAACCAACTACTTCCGGTAACAAAACCTCTGATTAGAAGATTAGAGATTAAGAGAAGCGTGGAACCACCTCTAAATTGGGTATTGTGGTACAATGTAACCCGGATATAAGAGACCCCGATATAAGAGAAACCCGGATATAAGAGAGATTTTCTCTGGTCCCAAATTAGAGCCTGTGTTAATGTATATAAAATAAACCAAACCTGGATATAAGAGAAACCCGGATATAAGAGACTTCTTCTCCGGTCCCGACAACTCTCTTATATCCGGGTTACACTGTATATAAAATAGACCAAACCCGGATATAAGAGAGACCCGGATATAAGAGACTTCTTCTCCGGTCCCGACAACTCTCTTATATCCGGGTTACACTGTATATAAAATAGACCAAACCCGGATATAAGAGAGACCCGGATATAAGAGACTTCTTCTCCGGTCCCGACAACTCTCTTACATCCGGGTTACACTGTATATGTAGGATTGAATGAAGATGAACGAGTTCTTGTGGGGGATGTGTAAATTGTAATGAATGAATGGCTCGTGAATTTGATTAGCTAGGTAAAAGATAGTGTCGACCCATTTGAATTTGATTAGCTAGGTAAAAGATAGTGTCGACCCATTCCCCCTTTTAGGCCTTCTGGCACAAAAGATTTATGTTTCATACTCAATAAATCATGAACCACCCCTTAATTGCTGTTGTTTCCAGGTCCACCCAGACCCGGAGTGGTAGCACCTGTTAGGGTCCAAGCTATGGGCAAATAGTGAAACTCCAAACAAATTCAAAACACTATGAAAGCGTAAAAATACATTTTTGTAGTAAAATTACCATCAATACATTTTTATGTTGTAAAATCACCGGCAATACCAATTCATAGTAAAATTACCAACAATACAATTTTAAAGCAACATGACCAGCAACACATTTTTATAGAATTGCCAACAATACATGTTTATAGTAAAATGACCAACAATATATTTTATCTGCAGTTGAAGGCATATAATAAGATATATTTAGTTGAAGCCATAGAATTGTGTTAAAATATTTAGATTTTGGCATTAAATAACCCCTAGAGGTTGATATACCGCTAAACAAAATCAACCAACCTACCAACGAAAGCAAACAAATATTGCTGATGGGAGATTTCATATAATAATAATAATAATAATAATAATAACAATAATAATAATAATAAAATATAAAGATAAAATAATAAAGTATAAAAACATAAAATCTTTTTAAAATATATAAAAGATAAATAAATAAAAAATTTTTTAAATAAAATAAATTATATATAATATTATATATAAATATAAAAGTGAACATAGAAATCAACACTTAGAGGCGACAGTCTGTTTCATGCTAGATGCAATCGTGGCCTGATGATTGCATATAGCATGAAACAGATTGTCGCCTCTAAGTGTTGATTTCTATGTTCACTTTTATATTTACACACACTCTATCTCTGATATTGAGCACTTTATCCCATAAATATAGCACACCTTCAGACTATATTTCTTCTTAATATTATATATAAGTATATATCCGACAAGCTTCTTTTTTTAATCAATTCACCCAAAAAAAGGCGAAATGGCCACTAATATGCAAGAAGCTGTAGAGAATTTAAAAAACATGAGAAGACTAGAAGAAACCAGGGCCCTAATCCTAAACATTAAACAAAGGATTAACCGCTTCTCCTGTTCAAAAAACCGGGAAGGAGTGTGACCTGGACGATAGGCGAACCTGTCTACTCCTATTCTACTCTATTCTTTAGTTCTACACCAATTCAGATTAAGACAGCTAATACCCGCCACGCTGCGTCCACGGTGTTGAACCTCGCTCACTACATGTCTTTCACTTGTAAAGAGAAAGTTCAACTCAGACACCCCCCTCCCCAGTACCTCTACTTTGTGGAACAGACTTCCACATGGATGCTTCCGCGAACGCTACAATTTTAATCACTTGAAGTCAAGTGTCAAACGTTACCTGAGCCTCAATATCCACATAATCCTCACTTACATCCATATCACACACCTCATTTAGTCACTCTCCGCCTTGAGTGGCTCTTCAGCCATGGACTGGGTAAATAAGAGTAAAAGAAATTTTTTTTAGTATTCTGGGGAGATCAGGATGTCAATACATTGTTGTTGATTTTTTTTTTTTTTATTTCTTCTGCGTTGATGTTTTGGAAAATTTGGTGAATATAAGTTGGATATGCCGATACCATAACAATTGTCAACGCAGAACGTTAATGTCGACTTGTTGAGTCTAAACTCGGGCCTGGTTCGTTATGTTTACTTCCGTACTCTGGGGAAAAGCATGACTGAATTTCTTCTCCCACCAGTTATGAGCTAAATAGCAGGTTCTTTAGCCTTGGTTAGCAGCCAGTCTAGGAGAAAGATTTCTCGTATAAAAAGCAACGAGAAAGCAGTCAACTGTCTTTTCCAAGAAATAGGTTTCTAAATCATTTCACTCCAATCAAGGCGATAAAGCCTCTAAAATAGAAGGGGTTACTGAGTGTGGAAAAATTTGAGAAAAAAAAAACATTATTAAGAATGTTAATAAATGAACAGGAATTAAGGAGATGGAAGATAACGATTGACATTGCAATTCAATTTTTGAAGGTCAAAGTTAATCGGAAAGCAAGAAGCCTGAAGAGAGGTCCACAGGCGAGAAGTGCGAGAGAAGAAACTGCCAGCTTAGAACTTACGGTTACATCTAGCTATTTCATTTGTAAAAAGATGAGACCTAACTGCCAATTTAGTCTTCTTCTATGCTCCATGACCGTTCAGGACGTTGGCGATCATGGCGTTCCATAATTTCCTGTCCTTTGAAGCTCTTGTTGTCATGTTGCTGTCTCTCCTAGTCCCTGTTCTGCCATCAATTTAAACAAGCTCATTTAGTAAGTTCGGCGCTGTTTCCCCATCCCTCTTCAGTGGCGATTCTGGAACTCTGAAAGTTGGGGGGGCACTTGGGGGCAGAGATTATTCTGCGGACGAGGGGGGGGAATTCAAGCAGCGTCTTTATTTTTATACTACACCACTATCGTATACACAACTTAGAAATGAGTTTTAGTACAGTGTAACCCGGATATAAGAGACCCGGATATAAGAGAAACCCGGATATAAGAGAGATTTTCTCTGGTCCCAAAGTGTTCCCATACTTACCTAAACAAAATAGACCAAACCCGGATATAAGAGAAACCCGGATATAAGAGACTTCTTCTCCGGTCCCGACAACTCCTCTCTTACATCCGGGTTACACTGTATAAGTATGTTAAATTAAAGACGGAATAACTTTTCATTCATAGCAGTGGAGTTCTTATCTATTCTTGCCCTCTTTTCCACTCTCAAGCTGTTGGACCACAAGAGAGGGGTTAACTTCAAAACAAAATCAAAAGGTTAATACTAACATCAATACTAGCAGGACAGTGTCATTTGTCTGCTCTGATTTTTTCCTCTATAAAACTTTAAAAAGTGCGGGGGGGCAGCCAAAATTGGACGGCATTAGCCCCTTCTTCATACGCACCCCCCCCCCGTAGAATCGCCAATGTTCCTCTTGCTTTCAGTATCTCCTGTGATTGTCAAATTCTCCAAAGACGTCTTATGTGACCTAGAAATCTCAGCTCTCTTTCTGATGTTAATGTCTATCCTGCACATCATATGTGAGGCACAGGACATGTGATTTCCACATCCGTGAATCATATGCGGTGCACACGAGCCAAGATTTTAAAAGAGTGGTAAAACTAAGGACGCTTAAGAAGAGAGTCTACTATTGAGCAGGACGTCTGAGGAAATGCCTAAACTAATATTTTGGGCATCATATATGACCACAGAACGCTCGACTGATAATGTACGGTCTTTAAGTGAAAAACATTTATTTTTCCACTTTATTGAAATGATTATAACGTTTGCATCACATGTGATGCACAGAGCGTAGTGTAAATAACTTATGATTTGCACGTTCTGTGCATCACATGTGATGAATAGGTTTTTATTATATAAAACACAATATATCAACACATTCTATTTACCAAATAAGCTGAGTTGCCTTCGCAATAGTTATAAATCTGAAAACAAGCATGAACGTTTGGATAGTACACACGAAAATGCCCTGGACAGTCAAAGGGTTAAGTATGTGTCCTTTTTGTTTCCATTTTCTCTATATTTTCGTCATTGCTCACATGTTCAGTCCATTGTATTCTCATCATCCTTCTGTACAATCACTGAGGTGCCAAAGAGGAAAGCTCATCAGAAAAACTACCATGAAAATATTTATAAAAAGAAAAAAAGGTACAGGGATAATATTCACAAAATTCACAGATGATAAGGAAAAGAACGCTGTGGAGATTCATAATTATTTACGTCCTAAAGGAACATGGCATAAATCAATTTTTTTTTTATGAATCTAGATAAATGTTAGATTTTTTTTTTTAAAAAAAAAAGCTGATTTCTCTCTAACATGCAACAACATAGAGTTAATTGTAAAAAGCTTAGATTACTCATATAGCAGAAAATATAACAAATGCGAGTGAAAATTATTTAAATATGGCTGTTATTCTTATTTTATTCTATTTTATTTATTTATTATTTATTTATTTGACG